>JBBBDQ010001432.1:0-600000 GCA_037127315.1 Ascarosepion bandense
TATCTTGTTATTCTATTGCTATTTCCATGGCAAATGTTCTGACAAGTTATATTGTTTAGTTGCACCAATCTAGATCTTTACATCTAAAACCTGCCATATATACTTGGACAAATTATCCCCAATTTCCTTTATATGCCATTAGTAAGAAAGAAATTCCATTCAGACAGCTTCTTCCCAAAAATCACTACTTTATGGAACTGACTCCTGAGAGGATACTTCCCGGATCACTTGTGTTGATGTGCCTTCATTATATAGTCTTGAATAGAATTTCACCTCGTATACATCATGGCAGACAAAGCGGGATTACTCCTTAATACACTCTGAACTGATTGGAAAGGTTTACTTTGCCAGTAAGTTCACATTTTTAAATGTTTTCTGTCCTTTGTAGTGTCGTGAAAGAAGAATTGCATGGTCAAGTTGCAATGTGAATTATTAACATGTTAATGTAGAAGCATTTGCTTGAAGTACTGTGTCAGTTGTGCTGTTGAATTTTCTGCTGTATTGTTTGTAGCATGGACAAGAAACTGTTGTTACTGCATTCATTTTAAGACCAGCAGTGAGTTGTTATAGCTGCTAGAAAATGTGTTCTTGTTTTTCCATGTATTGATTTAACATAGTTTTTTTTTTGTTGTTTTTTTTGTTTGTTTGTTTGTTTTTTGTTTTTGTTTTTTGTTAAAGCCCATGTGTTGTAACATGGTAGATTTGATAAATTTGTTAAGTTGATGTTGATGAAACTGATACTGTATGTTAAAGCATGTTTCATAAGAACTTTTAAAGAAATTTGGTATAAGTATTTCAAAGGCTCTGGTGTTTCCAGTATCATTAGTTCATGTTTCAGACATCTTGGTAGTTCTTTTGAATTTTTAAAGTGTCAGTAAGTCAATGTTTTTTTAATTAAATCACATCTATTTTTCAAAATTTTTGTGGTGCAATGGATCTCAGTTCAAATTCCAGTTGAATTAATTGCATTCATAAGTGCAAATATCATTGAGAAAGATATAAATACATCTCTTCTTCCATCTATGGGTTGAATAGCAGAGTTGATTAGGTTTTAAACCTTGGTTGGCAATCAGTCTACAACAGAAAAAATGGCAACCTACTGTTTTGAATATTCTGAATTTTTGTCTATTTTTAGCAAAGATGAAACTTGTTTAAATTTTTTTATTTGAATCATTTCTACATTTCTTACTGTGTAGACTTGTCAAACCATTATTACTGTAGGGAACTTGATCTTCATTGAATTTTCACATCTGTGGTCTTGCCTAAAAAATAGGTTTTAGAAAAAAGCCTTGTCACTATCTGTTTAGATGCTCACTAGAGAATAATTATTAATAATCTAATCTTGAAAACCATTAATCCCATTAATACTAACTTCTACTGGACTAAGTTTATGTTTACTAAAAAGAATTTGACTAAAATAAAGATAATACATTGTAAGGAAGAGACTAGTGTTTGATGAAAGTAATTCTTGTGATAACCAAGATGGCTTTTGCTTTTTACTTTTCCTGCTGGATATGTTTTGTGGTGTGGTATTGGATTGGAATGAGAAATTGAAGAAAGGTATGAATCTACTTCTTCTCCTCCAGCTATGGGTTGAGTATCATGATGAAATGGGTCCTACAGCCTTGGTTTTCAAACAGTATATTGTAGAATGGAATGACAATCTATTATGAAAAATTGTCTACTGAAAATGACATGATTGCTCATGCATGTAACTCATTAAATCTGTAATGGAATGTGCAGTGATCTAACATAGTCATGTGCTGAATAGGGTCAAGAAATAGACTTCTGAGTTTGTAGTAAAATTATTCTTGCTATTTATACACTTGAAATGAAAGTTGAATTCTAAACTATATTTCTCAGCCTTCCATATTACAGGTTAGGCTACTTATACTATTGGAGAATTGATCACATAAGCTTAATACTGAAAATTGTTATTTGGACAACTGCTGTAGATTAATGATTAGGAAGCTAATCTATATGCAGCTGTACATTTTCAATCTGGAGTTTTGTGTCACAGCAACTCTTCTAGTTCTACAGGTTTTTAATCTGTTGTAGTTTAAGCATTTGCTTCTAGAGTTCTTCAATTATGTTTTGAACTTTAATATAGCAGTTTATATACTTATTCATTAAACAGTTAAAAGAAACATAAAAAAACATAACCAAGGTTTGAAATTGATCTAAAGAAATGAAAATTTCTACAAATATCAATGTTTATTTTAGCATATAATGACACATGTAACTTTTTTCTGAATCTAATTTATCAAAATTATTAATTAATTAAAATCATAAACAAATATAAATCATTTTCATTCATTATAAATTCATTTGTACAGAAATAATATTCTGAATCTATCATTCTATTTTCCACATTATTTATTAGCGGTAGGGAATTTAAGGTTGCTTGTTGGTGTATTGTAAATGTGTTCTGGTGCTGGGATATTAGCTCTGAATGAAAATTTGGAGGGCTGAGTTCAAATTCCAGTCAAATTTGTTGCATTCACTTATGTGAAAATACCCTTGGGTCATTTGAAAAAGTTTAAATATAATTTGTAAAACCAGTATTTAGCCACCAACCACTTTGCTTTCTTCCACAGCCTCAGTATTAAAAAATGCTAGAGCCAAATAATGAGAAGTAAGTTTTGTTTTTTTTCAATCATTTCACCCCAAGCAAGACAATAGATCTATTAAGATGCAAGTGATTACTGAGAAGGCAAGAAGCTGAGAAAACATTGCTGAGGAGAAATGAAAATAAAAAGAATAGGATTCACTGAGACATAAGATGATGATTGGTGTTTTTGAAACTCATAGTTGACAGAAGAGCTAGAAGCTGGAAGTGAGCTCCACAAGCAAGAAGTGTGAGAAAAGGAATCATCAGCATGGGATTTACACTTTGCTATTTTAACATTAAAATGATGAGATCTTGCTGTCAATCTAATCAGTCAGTTAAGTGCCATACACGATACACACTTGGGCGATCATATCTCTTTTGATTCTTTACTGACTAGGCAGAAGATTTTCCCACAGGAAGTTGCCATTTCTTTCTGTGGTAGACTGGTTGCCAACCAAGACTACAGATCATAAAAAATTTTTGTTAAAAATTTAAAACAAAAATATTAAATACTATTTATTAATAAATAAATAGTATTTAAAATATTAAATACTATTTAATAATATTACTATTTATTAATAAATAAGTAGTATTTAAAATTACTAAATACTATTTATTAATAATACTATTTATTAATAAAAAATAGTATTTAAAATTATTAAATACTATTTATTAATAATACTATTTATTAATAAAAAATAGTATTTCACATTATTAAATATTATTTATTAATAAAAAATAGTATTTAACATTATTAAATATTATTTATTAATAAAAAATAGTATTTAAAATTATTAAATACTATTTAGTAATAATACTATTTATTAATAAAAAAATAGTATTTAAAAATATTAAATACTAATAATTAATAAATAAATAGTCTTGTTAATTTGCAAGAATAATTTTATATTTACAACATTCTAAAAAACTAATACAATGGTATTAAAATTAATGCAATATTTATCATGACTAACTTTTAAAGAAATAAATATGAAAATAATTTTTATTCATATATTTATAAGCATTTACTAAATTAAAATATCTGAACCAATTATAAGGAAATTCTTTAATAAATAAATATTCATAATAAACTATCTTATTAATGAAAAGTATTTATTCATTTGTTGTAAATTCTCAAAAACAAAGAAAATATATAAATCTACTTTCATTTGTTTAGGTTTTATTCAAATTCTTGTCATTGTTTTTAAAAACAAAGTATGCCAAGGAGTGAAGGTAGTTAAAATAATAGTGATATCAAGGAAAAAATAAACTTTTGACACACCTTCTTTTTGTGGGCATGAATGTTATTGTTTCCTGTTTGGGATGCGGTTTCCGGTTTTCTCTTTTCCAATCTTTTCACTTTTTTTTTTTTTTTTCAATTGGAGTAGATAGACTAAACTATCGCCCGGTTCACACTCCACCCACATCTATTGAACAGGTGAAGAGGCTCATCCCTTGTTTCCTGTTTACGATGCGGTTTCCGGTTTTCCCTTTTCAAGTCTTTTCACTCTTTTATTTTTTTTTCCAATTGGAGTAGATAGACTAAACTATCACCCGGTTCACACTCCACCCACATCTATTGAACAGGTGAAGAGGCTCATCCCTTGTTTCCTGTTTAGGATGCGGTTTCCGGTTTTCCCTTTTCAAGCCTTTTCACTTTTCTTTTTCTTTTTTTTTTTTTCCAATTGGAGTAGATAGCCTAAACTATCGCCCGGTTCACACTCCACCCACATCTATTGAACAGGTGAAGAGGCTCATCCCTTGTTTCCTGTTTAGGATGCGGTTTCCGGTTTTCTCTTTTCAAGTCTTTTCACTCTTTTATTTTTTTTTCCAATTGGAGTAGATAGACTAAACTATCGCCCAGTTCACACTCCACCCACATCTATTGAACAGGTGAAGAGGCTCATCCCTTGTTTCCTGTTTAGGATGCGGTTTCCGGCTTTCTCTTTTCCATTCTTTTTACCCTTACGTAGCCCCCTGCGCGTCAGTGGCGTTATCGCCTTGCTTGGGGTGATATGATTAAAAAAAAAAAATTTATTCAGGTGCTTTTTTTCAAGTCTGTTCATAATTAAATTATGTTGCTTGAGTGTAACTGCAGGGGATTTAGTGTTGGTTGCCACATTTTTTTTAATCTCAAACCATTTTTATCTCACCCCAAGCAAGGCAGTAAAGCCACAAGGACACAAGAAGTTACTGGATATGGAAAAATTAGTAGACAGAAATTTTATTAAGGAGCAAAACTAAAAGAAGTGTAATAAGGAGGAGAGTAGAAAACAATTGACATTGTATTTAATTTTTTGCAGATTAAAGTTGGCTAGAAAGCATGAAACCAGAAGAGAGTTCCACCATCAATAAGTGTGAGAAAAGAAATTGTTAAAATAGAATTTACAGTTACATTTAGCCAACTCAACTGGATATTGGTGAGAGAGACCTTGTCACCAATTAAGTCAGTCAGTTAAGTGCCATACGTGAAACACGCTTGGGCGATTATGTCTCAAAAGAAACATGACTGACTGGGCAGAAGATTATCCCGCAGTAGTTTGCCATTGCTTTCTGCGGTAGACTGGTTGCCGACCAAGGCTATAGAACCCAAACTGTCCTGTTATTTAACCCATGACTGGAAGGAAGAGACAGACCAATACCTTTCCCAAGGGTATTTGCGCGTAAGTGAATGCAATGAATTCAACTTGAATTCGAACTCGGTTCCCCGATTTCTTGTTCCCAGCTGCACCACAATGCACATCCTGCACTTAAATTCCTAATGTCTATGTACCATGGTGAAGAGTTTACCTGAACAGTTGTCATGGAAGTATTTATAGAAAAGGGACAGAAAGGCAACTTTACAGTGGTGCTCCATATAAGTTCAGTTCTTTGTAAGTCAACTGAGTAAGCCTGAAATCAGTTTTATATTACCTGGGCTGGATGAGATTTGCATTATCAAGCTACTGCCTGAATCCATCCTGCATATATATAAGTCTACCATTCAACCATGCATGGAGTACTGCTGCCATTTATGGTCAGGCACCCCTGCCATTCTCCTCAGTGTTCTCGACAGTCTCCAAAGGAGAGTCAGTAATGTGATAGGTGCTGACTTGGCGGCTCAGCTTCAGGCACTTCCCCACCGACGAAATGTGGCCTCCCTTTGTCTGTTCTATAAGTACTTTCATGGCTTCTCCTCAGACGAACTCAAGTCACTGGTGCCTCCTCAACAGGTGTTTGCTCATGCGACCAGATTGGCAACTGGGTCCCACCCTTTCACTGTTAGGTTAGCCAAATGCAGACGACAATTCTACTCCTGCAGCTTCTTCTCTTGCACTTCCCGCCTGTGGAACTCGCTCCCATATTCTTGCTTTTCCGACGGCTACAACCTCCAAAAGTTTAAATGCAATGTCAATACTCACCTACTAACCACTTGACTCTAGCCCTTCTCCCACCCCGTATATCCCTCCCTTTCTCTCCTAGCTTGAAACTGTCATCTCACCTGCATTTTGCTCTTTCCTAATTGGTTTGTACTCCTCTTCTCTCTTCTAATTAATTTTCTTTCAGCTATGTAGCCCCCAACACATCAGTGGCATTTCCACATTGCTTGGGGTGAAATGATTAAAAAAAAAAACACTTATAGTGGTAGCCATAAAGGGGTATATGTGGTCTGCAACAAGATACTTGTTAAGCAAGATATCAGTTTAACTAGTTTGGCTGGCATACTGCAACACAATATGCCCTACACCATTACAAAGTCAAGGTCTGCTTGTATAACACTCTGTCAACAGACTAGATCCATAGTCTCATGTGGTCTCCTCCACAAACAGACTCAGTCACCTGGAAATATGAGTCATCTAACTAGAAAACTGGGCACCAGTATTCTATAGTTCAATGGTTACGTCCTCTGGCCCAGGTGAGATGATGCACTGCTGTTAATGATATTCTTATTGCCAGACAACCATGAAACTCTGTGGAATATAATGTATATCGTATAGTGAATGGAATGATGGGTTAAATTGGAATGGGTCCTGTTCTCGGGTATTTGGTAATGATAATATTAGCCATTTCCTTACAAGGAAATATTTGACATCCATTGATTGAGCAGCCAGTACTAATATCGGTTGAAATTTACAGAATCTTTCTCTTAAAACAATTTTTCTGGGAAATAGATTTCTCAAGTCCAGTAGCCGTTATCACTTTTTCTAGTAATGGTTATGACTTTTTTCTTAATATTTTGTTTGAAGTCTGTCAACATCTTGATTATATTTTAATTTTTTTTTAAGTGGCCAGCAGTACCATTTTTTGTTTTCACATGCTGCTAATGTCTGTTTAGAATTCAATTTGACCCTGCAATTTACTTGCAATGTCAGTCAGTTAGTTAAGTGCCATACGTAAAACACGTTTGGATGATCATGTCTCAAAAGAGACATGTCTGACTGGGCAGAAGATTATCCTACAGTAGGTTGCCATTGCTTTCTGCAGTAGACTGGTTGCCAGCTAAGGCTATAGAACCCAATCTCTCCTGTTATTTAACCCATAACTGGAAGGAAAAGATGGATTATTACCTTTCGTAAGGGTGTTTGCGCATAAGTGAATGCAATGAATTCAACTGGAATTCGAACTCGGCTCCCCGATTTCTCATTCTGAGCCAATATCCACTGCACCACAATGTACTTGCTACAATTTCTCGACAAAATGCATCCTTTTTCTGGCCAAAACAATCATTTCATACTCAATGTTGTTAAATGTTGTCTTTATCCCATTGATTCAGGCTAACTTTCTTTCTCAACATAATGCAGGAAGAATTTCTCTATACTTCTGAGATGATGTAGTATTTTTATTATTTACATTGTTCAGACTAATTTTCTTTATCTTTATTGATGATAAAGTTGATGGTCATTACAAACTTGAGACCTTTGTTCAGCACCTGCTCTTCAGAGACACTCAGCTGGTGTGTCATGTTGATGTTGACAACTGCCTTCACAGTGGGGAGACGAGCCTTATGTGTCATCTTCAGATCTTTTAATCTGTTTAATTTCTGTACTTGGTGGACTTTCACTGCATCAAATTCTTGCCTGAAGGATTTTTCCAGCTCATGCTGGATCCATTTTTGGTTTTCTCCATCAGTAATTCTGCTAAGAAATGCCTCAAGCCTCTGGGAGATACCATATTCAGACATCATTGCTCAACTCAAGAAAAATAGCCTTGGACATCACTCAGGCTCAGACAGATGAGCTAAGATGGAAAATGAGACAGACATTGGAGAAAGCCAAGCCACCCAAATCAAACATCACAAAAGAGGAGTGACAGGCAATCAAGATCCTACAGAGGAATTAGAACATTATCATACTACCAGCTGACGAAATCAATGCAAGTATAGTGGTGAACAAAATAGACTATACCAAAGTATGTGTATTTGATCCATTTTAACATGTTCACTGTCATCTCATTGGTAACATGCAAGGTGATCCTTATATCAGACCTGTCAACCATGCAACTGGAGTCCACAACTGGTGACAGACATGTGGAGACCTGAATTATGACTAAATAACAATTACTGAGAATTGATTACAAGGAAATGAAATATCTCATTAGAAGTGGTACTAAAACAAGCTAAAGAAAAACTCTACATTGAAAACAGAATGACAGCTGTCGCAGATCCTAATCAAAAACAAAGATCACTTCCAGCCTAAGACATACAGGCAGTTTCCTCAATGCTACAACAAGCTACCTTGTATGCATGGTCTACCTAAGATTCACAAAGATGGTATTCCACTCAGTCCAATTGTTAGCAGCCAGGGCTCTGTGTGCCACCCTCTGAGCCACTTTCTTGTAGATATAATTAACCCACTGATAGAAAAGCCACCATCATATGTTCAAAACTCTGTTCATTTTGTGGAACTTATCAAAGATGCCTCCATCTAATGCAACCAGATGGTAAGTCTGGATGTGATGAGTCTATTCAGCAAGGTACCCACTGTGGAGGCACTATTAGTAGTCAGGGACAGATTGGCCTCAGATTCATCTCTAAAAGAACCACTCTTCTACTAGATAATCTGATGGAGATGCTGACTTTCTGCGCACAAACAATACACTTCAGAATGAGAACAGAGATATATAAACAGAACTAAGACCTAGCAATGGGCTCACCATTATCACCATCATTGGCTAACATAAACATTGAATACTTTGAAGAGATGACATTAGAATCCACAGCCTAAACGCCAACTCTATGACTGAGATATGTTGATGACACCTTTAGATATTGGCCACAACAGGAAGAGATCCAAATGCTACTGGACCATGTGAACTCAATAAGATCATCGATACAGTTCACAGTGAAAAAATAAAACAACAATAAACTAGCATTCCTGGATGTAATAATATTTTAAAAAGAGCGGGTGTTCAAGACATCTCTATGCTGCAAACCAACATTCACCAAACAATACTTCTACTTCAATTCTCACCACCCATACAATGTTAATAAAGGGATCATCCACTGCTTGCAACATTAAGCAAAAGTCATAATTGGTAATTAAGAGACATATAAACAGGAAATAGTCAATGTAAGCAGTACCCTACAATGTAACAACTACCCAGGGTACATGACAATAGCTCAAAAGAATGTAGAAGGAAGGATGCATGAGGATAACAACTCTCAGAAGACAGCCTTGGTTTGCTTACCCTATTTGGTGGGGTTATTGGAGAAAATACAAAGGATCTGTGGTCCGTATAATGTAAGGGCAACCTTCAAAAATGGTTCTACACTTCACAGATACCTCTCTCAACTAAAACATTTGATAGAGGAGGACATGACTAAGGACTGTGTGTACATCATTCCATGTAGCTGTGGAAAGAAATATAAAGGAAAAACGGGCTGCCCCTTAAGGAAAGGCTGCAAGAATATTGCAAGGCCGTAACAGAGGGGAGATAGAAAAATCAGGTATAGCAAATCACATATGAAGAGAGAAAGAGGATCACCACCCCTTATGAGATGAAATTGAAATAATTGATAGAGAACACTATTGAAAACTATGTAAACTTAAGAAATCAGCAAAAAATCTCCCAAGCCAGCCAAGCATAGAAATGAATTCAATATGAGAACCAGTAATTTGGAGTGCTAGAGAAAGTCATTAGTGTCAAAGATTGCAATATGAGCTCTGGTAAAAAGAAATAACTACATAGCTACCAGAAGTGACATTGCACATAGAATGAAAATGAAATAAAGTGTTATACCCTGGTGACTGCAATAAATGGTTTAATTCAAAACTCCTAGCGCCTGAAGAAGGGCGGAGCATACAACAGCCAAAACTTTGTAAACATAGCAATAAAGATGAAGACGATAGTTCAAACAATGTAAATAATATAAAGCAAAATTTCTGCTTCTATTTCCTACAAGCCAATGTTTTTTTCTCCAGAATTTGTCTTGCATATTTATAAATCTACCATTCATTCATGCTTTGAATACTGCTCCCACATCTGATCTTGTGCTCCTGCTGTATATAAGAAGATTCTTTATAAAATCCAAAGAATCTACAATGTTATTTGTCATGACCTGGGATCTTACATTCAGTCTCTTTCCCACTGTAGTTTCTCTGTCTTTCATTGTAATTATTCAGATGAACTTTCCAGTATGGTACCTAAACTGTAAAAATTTAAGTGCAGTTGAATTGGCAAGATGAAACCATAGACTTTATGCTAACAGTTTCTTCTTTAACACTTGTCTCTAGTGGAACTCTCTCTGGCTTCATGCTTTTCAGCCAACTTTGATCTTCAAAAATTTGTATGCAATGTCAGTCATTATCTTCTGTTTTTTTTATTCATCTTATTTTATTGTACTCACTCTTTAATAATGTTTCTTATTTTCACATTCAGTAATTCCTTGTGTCTTAATGGCTTTACTGTCTTGCTTGGGGTGAAATGATTAAAAAAAAAGCTTCACTTTAATACACCTATATTCATTTTTATAATAAGGTAAAAAAAAACCATCCAGTATACTGCAGTCTCTAATTATTTGATACTCTAATTATGGTGCTTTGAATTCTATTCCTGAATTGCACTATGGGTTCTGCACATGGGTTCTGCTAATAATTCTCATTGTAAAGTTGTTGTCAGATCAAAATTGTTATAACCAGTTGGATATAGATAAATAAGAACATATAAAGCTAGTAAGCCAATATTGGTTAGTCTGTTTTGTAGCACACAGTATCTATGCCAAAGTATGTGTATTTGATCCATTTTAACATGTTCACTGTCATCTCATCATATATTGGTAACATGCAAGGTGATCCTTATATCAGATCTGTCAACCATGCAACTGGAGTCCACAACTGGTGACAGACATGTGGAGACCTAAATAACAATTACTGAGAATATTTTTAGCAAGGAACTTGTTAGTAATGCACAGTAATTAACTGATTAACAACTACATATAATATTAGGAAAAATCTTAGAATTATTGACTTATTTCCATAAATGCAAATGTACAATGAAAGTACAAAAATACCATAAAATAACTAAATGCACAAAAATTACTTTATTCACTATGAATTAGATATTTTTAGATTATATTGCAAAAATAATGAGTTAATTTGTTTATGCCAATTGATTACAGAAAATATAATTGTATAAAACAATCAGAAAGTGACTTAGCATTTTGCAAAATTGTGTATCAACAAAGTTTGAAAGTACTTTACAAAAAATGAGAACTTCAGAGAAACAATAATTTTGATAGTCATTAAGGATCACCTTGGTAACATTTCATCTCAATTTACACCAGATACTAGTGAGAGCTATATTTTCATTTTCGCAAGATCTTATAGACATGCTGCACATATTTCTATATAAAATAATGTCTATAGCTTCCTTTGAAATTTTTGAAAGTTGCATTTGGAATTCTCTTAAATTTTACTTGAATATTTTACTTTTGTTTTCTTTTTACTCATTTTATAGGCAATAAATAATTTCAAATATTTTATTTTAGGTATTTATTTTAAGTATTCATGAGAATAAAGAAAAAGGATATTAGTAATATCTGCAGAATTAATTTTGTCACCAATATATGGTGACATGGTCGTAATTAGAAAATAAACATAAATCACATTTATTTCTTTACTAGCAGTATAGCTCAGCATTGTTCGCGTGTAATGAAAGCTTTAAAACTGATCCATGGTCCTGGAGCTCAGACTCTTTGGACATTGGCACGAAAGACTAAAAAGCAATAGTTGTTTCCAGTTAAAGTGAAACCTTAGACTGAAAGAAAAATGAATGAATGTAAGTCAAATTTTTTTGACATAAACTGAATTTTGAAGGCTAAATAAGTCCTCTGAGTAAATGGTATCATGGCTGAGACTAAGAACTACAATTATACCTACTTAGAGCCAAACCCAAAACAAAAACTAAAATAAAAGGGCTGACAAAAATACAGACATACAGGCAGATAAACGGATACACATACAAACATCTTGCCTTTTATATATATATATATATATATATATATATAATCGATTTTCTGCACTTTTGTAAGAACTGCAATCTTGAAACTTCTGAATATTGTTTCTTATGTCTTTGTCTATGAGTGTATCAAATTTGATTAAAATCGGACCACTCCTTCTATAACCCGATTTTTTTGATTATCGATTTTTAATATTTATTGGGGGTACCTCAACACAAAACATAGCTAAGAACACTTGCAGACACTTATAGTACAACTGTGTAAATTTTCAAGAAAATTGGTTCAGCCGTTTCGGAGTCTATAGGTAACAGACACACACACACACACAAAGTTCCATTTATAAATAAATTTAGATTAGATTTGTCAGGAAGTATATAATTGTTGGATAACTATATATATATATATATATATATATATATATATATAATTTCTAAATTTTAAAATGAATTTTATGCATACAAAAAAACTAGCCATCATCACTAGTTGCTGTTATAGCTTCCGAGATTAGAAAAAAAATTTTTGCAGCTATTTTCTTAATAAATATTAGCACTATAAACTTCCATTGATAACTAACATATATTTTTTTTTTTTAAATAGTGGCCCCATATGTCCCTATACCTTAATTGGGAAGTTGACTTTCAAAGTTACTGGCAACAAAAAAGTTGTTTTGCAGAGAATATTTATAATAAACCTCTTTCCTACAGATGAAACATCATAAATCTCTCACTGCTCTTTCACTATTTTTTTTTAATCATTTCACCCTAAGCAAGACAGTAAAGCCATTAAGACACAAGGAATTACTGAATGTGAAAATAAGAAACATTATTAAAGAGTGAGTACAATAAAATAAGATGAATAAAAAAAACAGAAGATAATGACTGACATTGCATACAGATTTTTGAAGATCAAAGTTGGCTGAAAAGCATGAAGCCAGAGAGAGTTCCACTAGAGACAAGTGTTAAAGAAGAAACTGTTAGCATAAAGTCTATGGTTTCATCTTGCCAATTCAACTGCACTTAAATTTTTACAGTTTAGGTACCATACTGGAAAGTTCATCTGAATAATTACAATGAAAGACAGAGAAACTACAGTGGGAAAGAGACTGAATGTAAGATCCCAGGTCATGACAAATAACATTGTAGATTCTTTGGATTTTATAAAGAATCTGCTTATATATAGCAGAAGCACAAGATCAGATGTGGGAGCAGAATTCAAAGCATGAATGAATGGTAGATTTATAAATAGGCAAGACAAATTCTGGAGAAAAAAACATTGGCAGCTTCTTTCCCTAAACCACAGCTTTGTAGAATGAACTCCCAAAAAGATGCTTCTGATCATTGCTGTTAACTATGTTGATTCTTGTGATCACACCAAGGATATCTTTCTGAAAATATTAAATTCCCACTCCTCAGCTTAATGGATGTTTTTTAAGCAGTGGTAATAGCTGGCTTGTCTTTCTTCCTGCCAAAGTTGATCCAACCATCAGACATTAAGTCTACTGAAATTTCTTTTAATGAATATATTTCTGTTACCTGGTGAAGTTCTGTTACTAATTTTTTTTAACAAAATCCTGTTTTATCATCTACAGTCTTAACCTGTTCATGTCTGAGTTTAATTCCAAAGACTACTGGAGGCTCTGTAAAAGTGTGCTGAACAGCAGCAAGCCCTCAATCCTCGCTCTAATCAACAAACTTGAGGTCCTCACCTCTTCAACAGACAAGGCAGAGTGCTTCATCCGCAGATTCTCCACCAACTCAACACTGGACTCATCTGGAGTATCTGTACCTGACTTCCCACCCTGAACTGATGCCCAACTGACTGACATACACATAACTCCCTCATTGGTCTCCAAAATAATTTAAAAACTTGACCCATATAAAGTGAGCGGTGGTGATGGAATACCAATCATTGTCCTAAAGAAATGGGCTCCTAAACTCTCCTCTGTTCTCTCTAAACTCTATAACTACTGCCTCTCTGCTTCTTGCTTTCCTGTCTGCTGGAAATCCCCCTCTATGGTTCCTATATATAAAAATACCTGAGAACTCTCTGACCTTACTAATTATCGCCTTATCAGCCTCCTACCAATCTTTGGCAAAGTGTTCGTAGCCATCATCAATGCCAAGGTAGTACAACATCTCACAGTCCTCACTCTTCTCTGACAAACAGTATGGTTTCAGCTTCTTCAGAATTACTGCTGATATGCTTACAACCATCACTGAATATATACACTAGGCTCTCGACAAGAACGGCGAAGCTTGAACTGTTGCCCTAGACATCTCCAAAGTGTTTGACAGAGTCTGGAATGCTGGCCTTCTGTGCAAACTACTGGGTTACAGTATAACTGGACAATTGTTTGACCTAATCCAGTCATTCCTCTCAGATTTCACAATGAAGGTAGTACTGAACGAACATGCTTCCCAATACTATCATACGAATGCAGGTGTCCCTCAAGGTTCTACTCTAGGTCCCACGCTTTTCCTTATCTATATTAACAATCTCTCTGATGTAATAAGATCCCAAGTAGGCATATACGCTGACAACACTGTGCTTTACTCTTGCCTTGATCAAAAATCTGCCAAGGCAGAAAAAGCAAACCTCGCTGCTGAGCTCGAAAAGGACCTCCAATCCCTGGTGGACTGGGGTAAGAAATGGCTTGTGAATTTCAATGCTTCCAAAACAAAGCTGCTATCTATTAACCACCACAGAAAATTGCTCTTACCCCCCACCCCATTAACCTGGATCAGTCTAGTCTCCCTGAAAGTAAAACACTGTGCCTCCTCAGGTTAACTCTCACAACAGACCTCAAGTGGAATGACTATATAGAATCCATTGCTAAATCCGCTGCTAAGAAGGTCGGTTCTCTCTGCAGGGCCAGGAAGTTTTTCCAGTCTGAAACAATCCTGCACATATACAAATCTACAATCTACCCATGCATTGAATACTGCTGCCATATCTGATTGGGTGCTCCTGCCATCCACCTAGGGGTCCTTGACAAAATCCAACAGAGAATCTGTAATGTGATTGATACTGACTTAGCAGCTCAGATACAGTCACTTTCTCACTGGCGCAATGTGGCTTCCCTGTGTCTCTTCTACAAATACTTTCATGGCTTCTGCTCAGATGAACTTAGCTCACTGGCACCCACATACATGAATTTGCTCAAGCAACAAGATTAGCAACTAGGTCCCACCTTTTTTCTATGAAACCAATAAATTGTAAACACAAACTCTACTCCTGCAGCTTCTTCTCTCACACTTCCTGCCTGTGGAATTTACATTCGTTTACTTGCTTTCCCGACAGCTACAATATTCAAGAATTCAAATGTAAAGTCATTAATCATGTCCTATCTCACTAACTTGCATCCTCTCTCTCTCTCTCTCTCATGCTCCTTTCTCCGTCCACTCTACTCTCATCAGTATTCTCATCCTTCTTTTACCCTCTTCCTGACACCCCCTGTAACCTGTCACTCTTTCTCATAACTTACCTCCTTTGTAACCCCTGCTCAACAGTGACAGTAAAATGCCTTTCTTGGGGCGACATGATTATAATAAAAAAAAAACAAAAAAAAACTGTTACCTTTTCCACTTATCCACATAAAATGTGCCTATTACTCTATTATGCTCTACCTTGAGTAGCTCTTGGGTTCTTGTATAGGGTGAACATCATTGTCAAAAATCAATAGTCCATGGATGATATTATTAATAATATAGTTCATAATTATAATATTTTGAAAGAAGTGACATACATTAGCCAAGAGGATAGGTTTATAATTACTATGGATTTTAATATGGTGAGGATTTCTTTGCTGGCTAAGAAAAGAATTATAGAGTTTCTTCATCTATTAAAAAAAAAAAAGGATATGGCATTACTTCAGTTAAATGAGTTATCAAAAATAACTTGTGATATACTCATTAATGAGAAGAGATGGATCCAGTTTCTGTTTGTTCCTATTTTCTGGAAAAGAAGAATCCCTCTATTTCCCTGGGGATTTTACATCTGAGGAAAGCTGTAAAATTAATTGGCAGAAATTCTGTTGTAAAAACAAAGGACAATAAAAAAAATGTGTTCCATAGTCCAATACAGCTAGTATTGTTGCATTAATTTTTCATGCTCCTTTGTCTTGAAAAGAAAGAATAAGTAAAAAAACGAAAGCAGAATAAGCTTCTCATATTTCTTTCTAAACTTGTTGAAACAGAAAATATTAACCTATTAAATTTATATCCTCATTTTTCCATATATTTAAAATATAATCATAAACTATAATTTTTGAAAATGAAAATTTCAATAGAATATGTTGGGAAATTTCCTAGTTTTCATTTGAAATCAAGAAAATATAAACTTTAACCAAAATGGTCACAATGTATAGAAAAAGAAAGGTGCCTGTTTAAACTGAAACCAGGAGAATATTGGTTGAGTTCTCTATAGCATTTGTACTACTATCTATATTTAAGGTGCAACTTAAATAGATTGCATTATTTTTTTAGAATATGGGCTCCCTGAAAGTTCTCTCCCAAAACTGTGCTTAAAAATTATTTTGCTTTATCAAGTCATCTTTGGGTTCTAAATCATTTTGATTTTTATACTGCATAGGAATCTAAGTCTTCTGAGTTCACACTTATATATACATTCTTGTTTATAAATGTCTGTCAATATTATGTACAACAATAGTCAAAAATTCTTTTTTAATCATTGCATAACAAGCAAGGTAGAACTGCCCTATATATATATATATATATATATATATATATATATATATAGGGGAAAAATATTTGTCAAAATGAAAAGTTTTCTTGTGACACATTTTGTCCTTTAGGACTTCACCCAACTAAATTTGTTATGTTGGTGCAACTCCATGTGCACACAATCCAGGAATCCTGGGAATTAAAGATTTTTTTTTGTTCATCCAATTTCATTTAGATTCTTTTTCTTTGTTTTTTTTTTTCTATCACTTTTATTAGTAGATATTCAACACTGTGATCAAAGAATTTAGCCCGATGTAGTCCTAAAAGACAAAATACGTCACAAGAAAATTTTTACCATTTTCTCATACATCTTTCCCCCAATATTGTTCTTTATATATAAAAAATATGTATCATTATCACACATACACACACACACACACACACACACACACACACGTGTGTGGTGATACATACCAAGCAAAGCAAGGGACCGGATGTTTGCACTCTCATGACCAAAAAAGCAAATGACCAAAACTAGTCGGTGTGCACCCCGGCTCCAAGCAGATATTCTGGTAGAAAGCTAAAAATTAATTAAATATCAAATTCCAGTTCACGAGTCTACACAAATTTTATTTATCTACCAATGGAAGCCCAGAATCAAGTACGAATGTGAATTCCCAAATGATCTGCTGGGATCCAAAAGACGAAGTAAAAAGCCGATACAGAAAGCATCGAAAGACAAACTCACACAGACAGACTCGAGAGTGATGAGTGTAATTAGTATCTCCCTTGATCGACGTCAAGCAGCTTACTATGCTTGCCACCCTTCCCTCTCCTTTTCTTCTTCACTGTCTCAAAACTACTTACCGACCAAAGGAGCGAATACATCAAAGCCATTCCTTACTTACAATGCTCCAACATACCTAAGCATTAATTCTCTTTCCAGCATTTATTGCCATAAACATTTTAACGTCTGTTGGACCCATCTTTAAAGGATTGTTTTAATTGTAAAAACCTTAATTGATATGTGTATTTATAAAATGTTATTTCTAAACTCAATTTGCTTTTCTTGATTTATAATCTTTTATGACTTATAGGCCAAATTAATCTGCAACAACATACAACTACTCTCCACTAGAATGGATAACCCACTATATATGCATGTCTCTCCTACCATCAACCTTACATTATTTAATAGTGGAAATGGAGTACTGAAAGTTTTTTTTAAATAAAAAGATGCTCACACAATTTCCAATTGTGTGCAGCATGTGAGAGCTTGGAATGAACGCTTTTTTTAAAAACTCAACAATAATTTAATGTGTAACAATCAAAACATGAAAAAAATGACAACAGCAAAGATATAAACAACCTTTAAAATGCCTAAAGAAGTAACCAAAAGCATTTGGGAGATAAAAATTATCCATCATTTTTATATCCCTTATCTCCAATAAAACAGGAAAATGTTAGGATACTGGAAAAACTTAATCAAAAATCAATTAAATCTTCCTTGTCAGCTGTAGTCAATGAAAAATGTTTGAAAGAAAGGTTCCTGACCATATATATATATATATATATATATATATATATATATATATATATATATATATGTATATATACACACACACATATATATATGCAATAAAGTGTCAGTGAATATTAAATATGAGTGGGCCCAAGCTGTCTAAAGTGGTGGCAAAATATATATATTGATATGCCATCTAAATTAACAGCAACATATATATTGATGTACCTACTACTGAGTATCTTACATTAAGACATAAAAAAAAACAGGATAATCCAAACCCCTGAGCATGACAGAATGGATATATATATATATATATTATATATATATAGTCATCCGCAGGCAGATCTGTTTCACTGTATCACAGCTCATCAGTACGGTTAGACTGTGATTGCTTCTAACCCAGGATTGAAACCTGACCGAAGTGGCGTCAGTCGACGATTCTACCTCTGGGCCATGGGCACACGGTAGAAGAAGGCAGACTTTTTTAGCATGTATATTATCACTATACACATCCAATAGCCAGAGTGCTCTAATTCATTAGTGAATGAGCAATACGTACATGCCAGTGTAGCTACTGTTTTTCAAAGTCTACCATTCTTCCAGAGTGCTCAATCAGGGTGTGAGAGCATAAATATATATATATATATATATATATATATATATATATATATAATATTATTAACTATAGTAATTACAAAACTAATAGTAACAAAACTAATTCTGCCAAAACTAGTACTAATTAAGCTATAATTTAAATCGTCTTGAACAACCCACCAAGGATGAACTCGGAGGGAAAAGAAGGAGATGTAAAAAAAGAAACAAACGAAATACATGAACAAAAAGTCAAGTACTCATAAGAAAGAAAAAAAAACCCAAAGACAAAAACTCTAACACTAAAGCGTTCAATACGAAAGTAGAGCAACAAAGACAGAAAATCTAAGCATGAGCCAATAAACCTACCTAGGTTTCACCCTACGGTTCTTCAGTTTACCCTGAAGAACTGTAGGGTAAAATCTAGGTAGGTTTATTGGCTCATGCTTAGTTTTTCTGTATATATATATATATATATATATATATATATATATATATATATATATATTTCATTAAATTTGATAGACAAGGAAAATTTTAAAAGCTTTTTATTAAGAACATAAAAAATTGAATAAAAGCTTATATTATCTTTGTTTGTTTAATGAAACATGTAAAAGAAAGGTTCAAGCCCATATATATATATATATATAATGAGTGATATTAAATATTCAAATTATAAGTGTACTTGATTCATTTTTATGAATAAAAAGTTTCTAGAGATAAAAAAAATATTTTACTTTTTTTTTTTTAATTATTTTCAAAATTTAACTTTTTACTTATACTACCTATTATTTCATTAATGATTTAAGAAGTGTCTTTTACCTGAGTAAAAGATTAGTTACTTAACAACCTTTGGTAAGGCATCATATTCAACAGATATAGAAAAAAAGCATTTTAAACTCAATTTTTACTGTCAAATTTTGATTCCTGGTGTTTTGGAATAAATCTATTTCAATTTTTCAAGTTGATGAAAAGTCTAAAATAAATAAATTTTTTACAGTATGGAAACAGTTTTACCGCACTGAAAAAAGTCACCTTCAAAATGTTTCTCTCATTGTAGAATATGTCACCTATTTTTCCCACTCAAACAATGTATGAAAAGAGTTGAGTTGAAAAAAACAATTACCATTTCATAATATCATAATTGAAGATTTAAAATTAATTTTTACAGTTGAACTTAATTTTGGTTAATTATTACAAATATTTGTTTTCTATAAAATCCATGTCTTCCTCTTCTTTCATTTAATTCCAACTTCAGTATTTTTCGTTACAGTTCAATCCGATCCTCTAACTAGGCAGCCTGAACTTTCAGAGATAATCTCCTTTCCATAATACCAGTATAGTGAACATGATACATGAGTAAACCAGCTTATACAGCAGATTTATCATTTAAGTCTGAGGAACATATTATTTTTTATTCAAGTGATTTTCTGTTACAAGCTTAAATTGGAAACTTGTGCCTTGGGTATGCATTAATAGTCTAACAAAAGAAATATATTGCCTTGTGAAGAATTTAAATTTTGTCAGGCTTATTGTATTCATTTGTCCTCACAGCTGCCTGTTAGGGAATGTCAAAACGATCATTAATTGATAAGATTGAAATTTGAGATTTTCAGGATAATTGTAGATTACCAAAATTGCTAATATGATTATTTCTAATGTTATCAATTAGAATAATTTAAATTGAATGTGAGGAAATGAATAAACTTTATGTTCTTTTTTGTAAATTAACTTTTTTCCTGCCATGTATTATATATATAATGACTAGTTTGCAAAAAACTAGTTAGTTAAAAAATTAGGAATTAATTGTAAAATAAGCTAGAGCATTTAGTGTATGTCTTCTTTGATAAAAGCTGTAACAATATAAGGGAAGTAACTGACTTTTCAATCTATTAATAATACTAACTACTAAAAATATATTTAACCACTTTTAATGCCTAATGCTATTGTGTGCATAAAATATGTTTACCCAACATCATCAAAATTAAGAAAACTTTTTCTATGCACCGTATCCCTTCAGGCTTCAGATTCATGACTCTCCACAATTTCCTGTCTAGTGCAGCTCTTAGTAAATTTTTGTCTTTTTGCTATCTCTTAATCCTTGTTCTGCTGAATATTTACAAAAGTTTGTAGGTGCTGTTTTCCTCTGTCCCTCTAACCTTTAGTATGTCCTGTGAGTGTCAGATTCTCTAAACCCTCTTTTCTCTGTATATGTCCCAGAAATTTCAGCTGTCTCCTTCTGATGCGAAGTATAAGTGTTTTTTTTTGGGTTTTTTTTGTTTCCATTTTCTCTAAAACTTCATGATTTATAAATTCAAATTAATCTTAAATATTTTATTCCATCATTGGACCTGAAGAGAGCTTTCAGGTGCAACTTAAATAAATTGCATTATTTTTTAGAATATGGGCTCCCTGAATGTTCTCTCCCAAAACTGTGTTTAAAAATTATTTTGCTTTATCAAGTCATCTTTGGGTTCTCAATCATTTTGATTTTTATACTGTATAGGAATCTAAGTCTTCTGAGTTCACACTTATATATACATTCTTTCTTGTTTATAAATGTCTGTCAATATTATGTACAACAATAGTCAAAATTTTTTTTTTAATCATTGCACAACAAGCAAGGCAGAACTGCCACTTGTGCGCAGGGGATTACAAAAGAGGTGAGTGATGAGAAAGAGGAACAAGTTACAGTAGCGTCAGAGAATGAGTAAGAATAGGATAAGAATACAGGTGTGAAGAGAGCTGCATGAGAGTAGAGTAGAAAGGAAGAAGAATATGATAGAAGGGTTGTCAGGGAAAGGATGAGAGTCAACAAGATAAGAGATGGCAATTGACTTTGCATTTATATTTTTGGAGATTGTAGCTTTCAGGGAAGCAAGAATATGGAAGTGTGAGCAAAGAAGCTGCTAGAATAGAAGTTGCAGTTACATTTGATTGGTTTTACTGTAAAAGGGTGGGACCGAGCAGCTAGTCTAGTAGCTCAACTAAATTCATGCAGAGGAGGCACCAGGGAGCTAAGCTCATCAGAACAGAAGCCATGAAAATATTTGTAGATGAGACAGATGGAAGCCACATTATGTCAGTGAGAAAGGGACTGGAGTTGTGCTACCAGGTTGGGATCAATTGCATTACAGATTCTTTGTTGGATTTTGTCAAGAACCCCCAGATGAATAGCAGGGGAACCTGACCAGATGTAAGAGCAGAATCCAATGTATGGGCAGATGGTAGATTTATATATGTACAAGATGAATTTAAACAAGACACTTGAGGTTGGCTGATAAATTTAGGCAAAGAAGGTACAGTATTTTGCTTTCAGGGAGACTAGACTGATCCATTCTGGTTGGGGGTAGGAGCAGTTGTCTATGGTGGGTAAAGGATAGCAGCTTCGTTTTGGTAACATTAAAGTTTACAAGTTATTTCTTACCCCTATTCTCCACAGACTGGAGGCCCTTTTCAAGATCAGCAATGAAGTTTGCTTTGTCAGCCTCAGCAGATTTCGTATCGAGGCAGGAGTAACTGGTTGAATGTTTTACTCTTCTCTGGATGAAGAGATTACACTTTTTAAAGCAATAGTAGAAATGTTGGTCAATTATCACAATGAAATAAGCACAGATATATGTTAACCTTAGCACAAAATAATTATAACTTAGAGATCATTTTAAAAACATGAAAAAGAAAGTACAAGTTATGAACAACTTCAATCACACAATCTAAACTTAGTCCAAATTGCTACTCAGAGTTTTTTGCAACATGATTGTCAGGTGAGAAGAACCAAATTTTTGCATAACTAAACACACATTATCAACTAACAAAGACTGTTTAATTCTTTATTTTATTTTTACAATTTACCAATAATTAAATACTCTTTTCTTATATTTTTTTACACTCAACTATATATATATATATATATATATATGACAAAGTGAAAAAAAATTTTTGTGTAACATGATTCATCCTTTAAGGCTTCATCAAACTAAATTTGTTAGATTGGTGTGAATACATATGTACATAGACTTGAGATGCTGGGAAATTTAAATTCATTTTTTTTTTAAAGATATTTTTAAATTAAAAATTCCCAGCATCCCTAGTTCGTGTGCATATATAGCCGCACCAACATAAAAAAAATTTAGTTGGATGAAGTCCTAATAGTCAAAACACATCACATAAAATTTTTTCCCAGTTTGTCATACATTCTCCCCCTAATATTATTCTTGATATATAAAAATTTATATATCGTTATCACATATATATTAAGTTTTATTTATTTCAGTCAACAAGGTTGTTTAATTTTTAATTGCATTTTTCCAATTTCCAGTTTTGTTGTTGCACATCTGAATTAAATGTTTGGTTCTTGCTGTCTGACAATTGTGCTCCATGAAACTAAGAGTAATGATTTGGATTGGGTTTCTTTGTATGGTGTTATTAATTATGATTACTGGTCTATCTTTATTATTTGCATTTGACATTGAGCACTTTAGATTATGGTCTCTCTTTTCTTTGCTGTTTATGTTTTCTTTTCTTCTTTTCTTTTTGGTTTCCTTCTTTATTGGTTTTTGGTATCACTTTTCATTTTCTTTTGTCAAGTACTTAACATTTGGCAGGATTTTTTTTTGGCAGAGTTGGCCTCATTGTCTTAACGAAACTCCAGTGGAACTACTATATTCAGGGGCTTATAGCATATCGCGTTGAATACACCGGTTCTCGTCTGATCACCGAAGTTAAGCAACGTGAGCCTGGTCAGTACTTAGGAGAAGTCCAGGTGCTATAAGCGTTCAGTGACGGATGTGCGTTGTGGTGCAGTGGATGTTGGCTTGGAAAGAGAAATCGGTGAGCCAAGTTTGAATTCTAGTTGAGTACCCTGCATTCACTTAAGCACTGGTACTCTTGGGAAAGGTATTAATCCGTCACTTCTCTTCAGTTATAGGTTAAATAACGGGATGAGGCCTGGAGGCAACTCATCCAGTGTTGGTGTCACAATAAAAACACCCCTGGTAGCCCTGGCGAAGCATCAAGTATTCAGCTATTTGACAAGATTATGAATTTTGCTATAAAACTGCGCCAGGGTTACAAATGCACAGGGAATACTGGAGGTGTGGAGTGAGTTCTATCTCGGCCAAGGCCACAGAACGGTGACTATATTGAGTCAATAGCTACACTTACTGCTAAGAAGGTTGGGTCACTGTGTTGGGCCAGTAAGTTCTTTTCATGAGAATCCATCTTGCACATTTATAGATTTGCCATTCAACTGTGCCTTGAACACTGCTGCCATATCTGAACAGGTGCTCCTGGCATTAATCTCTAGGTTCTCAACAAAATCTAAAAGAAGGATTTGCAGTGGAAACGACCCTGATTTGGTGATTTGGCTTCAGTCATTTTCTCACCAAAGAGATGTGGCTTCCCTCTGTCTTTTCTCCAAATATTTTCACAGCTTCTGCTCTGATGAGCTTCTTTCTCAGGTGCCCTGACACCATGAATTTACTCATGCTACTAGACTGGCATCTAAGTCCCACACTTTTACTGTCAAAACAGTTAAATGTAACCACCACTTCTACTCCCTCAGTTTCTTTTCTCCCAGTTGTTTTTTTTTTCTCTTTCTCTAACTGCCTGTGCATCACTGGTGTTCTTGCCTTGATTGTGGTGAAACAATTATAAAAAAGGTCATTATTTAAAAAAGTAAGAGGGTACAAATAAAAAGATTTAAAACAGACAAGTTTTTTTATTTCACTGAAGTAAACCTTAAACACATCAGAGCATCATTGCTCCCTCCATCTTTCTCTCTCTAGCTTTTTTCTTTCTTTCACTGAAAGCAAACAGCATCTGTGACATGTCTTTTTATCTTTCCTCACAATCAAAATATTAAAAAAATCATTCATAAGGTACCGTGATAGTATAACATATATGTACTAAATAACCAACGAGCAAGCAGAATTATAATAAAATCACCAAATTGTGATATTTTTTCTTCACTAAATAGTTATTCAACCAAACAAATCAACAAATTTGGTTAAAGCAAATAAGATTTATTGAAAAGGAACCGAAAGAGAAAAGTACTGTGTTACCTGAAAGTTAAGGAAATGTTTAAAAAACATATGTATTATTACTAATCTTCATTCACTAACTGTTCAGTCCAGCAGAAACTGGGTGCTTATATTGCAGATTAAGTGACAACAAATCTTCTTACTACAATGGATGTGTGGGTGATCTCATGGATAGCAGCTCAAAATGGGAAATCAGAGAATTGAGTTTGAATTCTACTTAGATTCGTTACATTCATTTACATACCGAACTACTTGGGAAAGTTATGAATCTATTTCCTTCTCAAGCTATGGGTTAAATAGTAAAAGTTGTATCTGGAAAAATTATTGTTCTTTTCAAGAAAATCGATAATAAAAAATTAACTTGCAAAATAATAAGAAAGAATTACAATCCCAAAATATATTTTGGCTTTAAATAACCAACAAATAGGTTGATAAGCTGTAAAAGACAAATGAATTAATGTTAATAATAATATTATTAGTATTATATCTGACAGAAAAAAAACCTATGATTGGAATGATTGGGGGGTTTTGAGAAATATGAAATCACCTCTTAATTGCTGTTGTTTCTAAGTCCACCCTGACTGGGGGTGGTAGAACATATTAAAGTCACAACTATGGGTAAATTGTGAATCCCTAAACTAAAATAAAAGAAACTAAGAAAGTATAAGAATACAAGTAATACATTTTTATAAAAAAAACTAGCAGTATAGCCCGGCATTGCTCGGGTGTAATGAAAGCTTTAAAACTAATCCATTGTCCTGAAGCTCAGACTCAGCTTAAAGAATATTTGTGTGAAGTTTGGTAAGAATCAGATAACAATTGTGGATTTGTATAAAGGACATACAGACAGATAAACAGACACACACACAAACATCTTGCCTTTTATATATATATATATATATATATATATATATATATGTATATGTATATTATCGATTTTCTGCACTATTGTAAGAACTGCAACCTTGAAACTTCTGAATATCATTTTTTATGTCTTTGTCTATGAGTGTATCAAATTTGATTAAAATCGAACCACTCCTTCTATAACCCAATTTTTTCGATTATCGATTTTCGATATTTATCGGGGGTATCTAGCTAAGAACACTCACAGACGGTTATAGTACAACTGTATAAATTTTCAAGAAAATCGGTTCAGCCGTTTCGGAGTCTATAGGTAATGGACACACACACACACACACACACACACACACACAGACAAAGTTCCATTTATAAATAAGTTTAGATTACCAACACTAAATGTTTGTATTAACTTACCAACAAAAATATTTTTTTTAAATATATTACTAACAATACATTTTTATTGTAAATTTGAAGACATGACATACTTAGTAAAAAAAAAACAAAAAAAATTTGCTACGATTAATCTTAGTTAGGAGAAACGAGTTTTCACTCATTGTTTGATTTTGTAAGATTATTTTTCTTTTAATAAGTATCACCCCATGCAAGGTAGTAAAGCCACTAAAACTCAAGAGGTTACAGTGTGTGGAAAAATTAGAAACAAAAACATTAATGAGCGGAAAGAAAAAAGAGTAATCAAGAGGGCAGTAGTTAACGACTGACATTGCATTGAAATTTTTTAGAGTAATGTTGGTTAGAAAGCATGCAGCCAGGAAGGAGTTCAACAAACAAGAAGTTTTAGAAAAGAAACTGTTAGTATATAACTTGCGGCTACATTTAGCCAGCTCCACTGTAAATTGATGAGATCTCGATGCCAATCCAGTATTGCACTTAAATTAAAAAAGCCTGAATACAATAGCTAAAAGCTCATCCAAACAATTACCATGAAAGTATTTATAGAAAAGACACAGAGTTGTAATCTTACAGAAGTGGAAAAGTGACTGAAACCAAGCCACCAAACTAGGGCCCATAATACTGCTTATTCTTCTTTGGATCTTATCAAGGAGCTCAAAGTAAATAACAGGAACACTGGGCCATATGTGGTAGCAATATTCTAAGCAATATTCTAATTTGGGAAAAAAAAAACCTAGCTAAGTAATATTAATTTAATTATGAAATAATGTCATTCTCTTAAATTAATTATGAAGTTTGAATTTTCATGTGTAGATTTCAACATAATATGGATTGATATGCCGTGTGACAAAAACTACCAAACATCATCCTCTTGAGCTTTTCAGCACACTGACAAGGTCGAGTTACTTATCTATCTATACGTTTTCATTCAGATTCTGGAGTCTGTTAGAAATATGAAATCCATTATGTGGCATGTTTTTTTTTGTCATCATCATCATCATTATTATTATTATAGATGATGATGAAGAATAATAATAATTTCTTTTTATTGCCTTTTCTCATCAGAAATCAGGTGATTGGGATTGTGATTGAATGACAGGAAATTGCTAGTTTGCAATAAATTGCCTCTCTGATATTTTCTGAGCTTAGTAAAACAGAAGACCACATGAGAGGTGAGAATCAAAATTGGAAAACCATTTTGAATTAATCTTCCAGTTGAGAAGGGTTTGCTATCTTGAAAATTAGTATTCAAAATCTTTATCTTGGCTTGAACACTGACTACTGACACCATTGAGAAAAAGTGAACCAGACGAAGTGAAAACATGTGTCTTATTGGCAGATAAATAGAGTAACTTTTAGAAATAAAAATAAAAATTTTGATCACGTTTACTGAAATAATTGTATTTAGATGTGCTGTGTGGGTTCATGGATATCAGCTCTGAATTGGAAATTGGAGAACTGAGATCGAATTCCAGTTGAATTCGTTGTATTCACTTACATGCAAATACCCTTGAGAAAGGTCTTAATCCATCTCTTCTCCCTCCAGCTATGAGTTGAATAGAGGAATAATAGATTGGTTTGTGTAACCTTGGTTGCCAAACAGTTTACCATAGAAAGAAATGGCAACCTACTGTGGGAAAATCTTCTGTCTAGTCAATCATGCATTGAAAGAGACACGATTTCCCAAGTAGGTATCACATATGTCACTTAACTGACTGACTAACTGACTTAACAAAATAATTGTATTTAATAGACAATGTAACTCATATGTGCATTGTAGTGTAATGGATATCAGCTCTGAATGAGAAATCGGAGTGCCCAGTTTGAATTCTAGTTGAATTTGTTTCATTCACTTATGTACAAAAACTTCTGGAAAAGGTATGAATCGATCTCTTCTCCCTCCTATGGGTTGAATAGCAGGACAGGTTGAGTTCTATAGTCTTAGTTGGTAACCAGTCTACCACAATGTAATGGCAACCTACTGCAAGAAAATCTTCTGCTTAGTCAGTCATGGATCAAAAGAGACATGGCCACTCAAGCATGTATCACAGTGGCAATTAACTGACTGAACTTGTATTTGATAAAAAGGTCTTATTATATTTCAGTAAATCTTTTAAGTCAAAAACAAAAAATTTAAAAGTCAAGTTATTCTGGATTCTTGAAATCAGTTCTTTTTCTTTTAAATATATTTGAGGTATTTGGAATTAGAAGGTACTTTCCACCACAAAATAAAAAAAAATGAGAAAATTGTTTAAAGTTTGTTGACTTTCAAAATGCCGTAACTTTTGATCTATTTGAGATAAAACACTCAATTTTTTTTTAAAGGAAGCTAAAAGCATCTACCTTAACAAACACTTACAACAGAAAATCTGTATGCTATTTTGAAGCAAAAAACTTTATACACATATAATGCAAACGGAGAACCAATATGGCACACATAAGCTTGCACGTAAGCACACTAATGAATTTTCATGAAAAAAAGTATTTTGAAGGGAAAAATGAATAATCTGGCATAAAGGTAATCATTATACACTGTCACTGGTTAGAGAACAACTATAATTAGTCAGTTAAGTGCCATATGTGAAACACACTTGGGCGATCATGTCTCAAAAGAGATATGACTGATTGGGCAGAAGATTATCCCACAATAGGTTGCCATTGCTTTCTGCACTACACTGGTTGACCAGCCAAGGCTATAGAACCCAATCTGTCATTATTTAACCCATAACTGGAGGGAAGAGATAGATTAATACCTTTCCCAAGGGTATTTGTACATAAGTGAATGCATTGAATTCAACTGGAATTCAAATTCAGCTCCCCAATTTCTCATTCCAAGCTGTTATCTACTGCACTACAACGCACATCCTAACAACTTGTCTTCTCATTAATAACTATAATGAGTAGGAAAAAAATATTAATAATATAAAAAACATAAAACCTACCAAGGTACCTTCTACATGAACACTTGGCATGAGCCTGTTTGACATGATTGTGAACCATAGGAATTTAGACCTTGTAGTGAGTACCTGAGGAAACAGTCAAGTTACTTTCCAGATAGAAGAAGATTTGGGAATACAGTGTTATGCTTCACTGGTTTTCACATACATGGCAGAAAGTACCTTCTTGTATTAGAGGCCTCATATATCTTTTTGAATTTGCAAATAGTATTAAAACAATTTCTGAACAGTTGACAATAGGTAATTCTAGCCAAGTGGTGAGAATATTTATCTCATGAGTAATTGTTATGTATTTCTTCAATGACTAATTATAAACATTAGCTATTTATATTTCTTGAACCAGCATTTTAATAAGACTGATCTGTTCATGGTATGCTAATTGTTAAAAAAAAAAAAACATGTCTCATGCCCTCCCATTGGCTGGATGTATTCAAGACGATGTGTGCCACATGCTACCATTGACTCTAACTCGCTCACTCTCAACAAACAAACACTACCGGGATGTGGTGGAAGGTACCTTCTACACCAATACTCAGCATGAGCCTGCACAGTCAGGCAGGAGCATATTTGTCATCATTGTAAACCATAGGAATTTAGACCTTGTAGCAAGTACCTGATGATATTGTCAAGTGGCTTTCAAGATAGAGGAAGGTTTGGGGAATATAGTATTCTGTTTCAATGATTTACACATACATGAGCGAAAAATACCTTCTTGTACTGAGGGTCTCATATATTCTAAGTCTTCACCAACACAAGCTTACCTTTTTGGAATGACTTCACCTAAATTTCCTCATATTACTTAGGAATGGTTGTAATGCTTGCACAACAGTAGCAAACAGAAGTTATTACGTAGCATCATGCAAGAAATGTCATATCTAAATTCTATTATATTTTTGTTCAGGCTATCTCAGATATTCTTCAGTCTATCATGCCAATCAGCACAGTTCTGCATTAAGATCATAAGGATGGCATTCAGTGTCATAACATAACTGGTCAATGTAGGTGGATGCTGAATGACTAGCCTGTTGTGTACCATAGCCATAGCTAGGTGTTCAGAGCAGTAGAGTAACAGATTAGTAAGATTTCATTATTTACACTATTTACAATCTTTGGGTTATTATCCTTGTTTTTGTTGCCATATTCACAACGTTTTGGCCATTATACACTGTGGTGGTTGTATGCTCTGGCCTTCAAGTGATTGGAATTTCAAACCCTTTATTTTGTCCACTAGGGTATATTGTTCTAGTTCCATGTGCCATGCCTCTTTCGGATATCTCAGTATCAGTTATTTTACTTTAACTTAATTCTCTAAGATTTTGTTCACCTCTGCTGTAGCCAAGTATTGAACTCACAACTCTTTTGGTCAACTCACTAGATTACCAATGCTTTTATCTACTGTGCCATAGATAACAGTCCAAGCAATGTAAATAGTATAAATAATTACAATACCTCATCTCAAAAATATAGACAAATAATATTTAAAAACAACAGCAATAAGAACAAGTGCTTGAAAGTTGAATGAAGTCAGCTCAGCTGTATGTCTAGACAGATGTGATGTCAGAAATTTAAATTTAACACTTAGTATTTTTCCATCTTCAGTGATCTTTCTCAATTTATAACCAATGTTTTGTTTATATTCACCCTCACCACTTACACATGTATAATTTTTCAAAAAACAAACATTGTTTTAGTCTGATGAAATTCTTATGATGGATGAAATGCATTATATAGAATCGTTTTCCATTTTGTCATTCAAATACCCACCATAGTCACAACACTTAATATTTAACGAATGTTCCCAGATTGTAAACTTTGCAAAAAACTTCCCGACTGACCTTAAATTGAGTAATCATATTTAGAACAAAGAAAATATTAAAAAGTAATTTTCTACCATGTGCATGTAAGTGTCTCAAATTTTATGCTTACATCCTAATTGATCAGTTAAATTGTTCCCCTAATATAAAAGAAAATCATTTTCATACATCAAAATAAGAGATTTTAATTTTTTTTTTTTTTTTTTTTAATCATTTCACCCCGAGCAAGGAAGAAACGCCACTGATGTGCAGGGGGTTACATAAATGTAGAAATATTAATTAGAAAAGAGTGAGGAGTACAAGCTAGTTAGAAAGGAACAATAGAAAGCTGAGAAAGCAGGTGCAATGACAGATACATGGGCGGAGAGAAAGTGAAGATTATACAGGGGAGGGGAGAGAGCTAGAGTCCAGTGGTTAGTAGGTGAGTATTAACTTTGCATTTATGATACAATATTTTAGATAAATATTTTACTATATTAATGCAAAGGTTATATAAAGCAAGATAATTCAGAGTCAACAATCAATGCAAAATTATATATGAAACTTTTAATTAGCCAAAAATATATATTTTGCTTGTAGAATCAAACGTTATATGTGCCCATTCATGTGAATCTACCTTAAAAATTCTCAGGTGGCCATTCAAGCTGAAACCTATATTCAACTGATGAGTTCTCCAAAATAATACCAGTCAAGTTCAGACAGTCTCAATGGACAAATAGGATTCAATACAATTGATAAGTTGATTCCCCAAATTAGGACCTCATGTTATTATCAGTCAAGTTCTGAGAATCCCAATGGTCATTAAATAGGATCTATTTTGTTTCTTTTTTTTCCATTACAAAAATTGATTTTTATGCTGAGAGACAGGATTTTTTTTTAATACAATCAATAAGGTTAAAAAAAGCATTTAGGCTCAACATATAAGATAATTATCAAGAAACACATTATTTTTATCAAATATGGTATGAATAGAACTAAATATTTTTCTAATTTTTCATAAAATATTAAATTTAGTGCTTTTTACCTTTTTTACAACATAGGATGTGCATTGTGGTGCAGTGGATATCGGCTCATAACGAGAAATCGGGAAGCCGAGTTGAAATTCCAGTTGAATTCATTGCATTCACTTATGTGCAAATACTCTTGGGAAAAGTATTAATCCGTCTCTTCCTTCCAGTTATGGGTTAAATAACAGGACAGATTGGGTTCTATAGCCTTGGTTGGCAACCAATCTACCGCAGAAGGCAATGGCAACCTACTGCGGGATAATCTTCTGCCTAGTCAGTCATGTCTCTTTCGAGACATGATCGCCCAAGTGTGTATCACGTATGGCACTTAACTAACTAACCATATACTACCAGTGATTGTGCTCTGTCTAACTCCATAATATTCGATGTAAATGCTATCAAATAGCTTGCCTAATCTTAAAAGATGTTATGAGTTTATGTTTGCAAAGAAAAGAGCAAACAAGGATTAAAATTTTAACAGTGTGTATTGATCAATTTTAAGAATATGTACATAATTATATAGAAAGATGACAAAATTGTTCATATGTGTTTCTTTAGTTGCCATTGGTAAGGGAAGCAGTTAGGTATTGACAGATTTGTTGGGGTGTTAACCAAGTGCACAGTTGACGCCAGGAGGGAGGCCCACAGTGGATTAGCGAAGCCACATGGTATCATGAGTAATGTGTCATTGGCGAAGGTTGATCCATCTATACTCAGGGTTGAAATCAACACCAGTGAAGTTTTATGATATTGAGCTGTTGAGTTGAACTGTGTTGTTGATGAGGCATGTTTTTTTTATATCTGTTGTTTAACAGGTGCGGTCTCTCAGGCACATTTTTTTTTTTTTTTTTTGTGCAGTAACATTCATGATTAACTATTATATTTTAGATTTTTGTAAGAGTTTGTTTTGTGGACAAGATGTGATGCTCAGTTTCTGCACAGCAAACAACTTTTTATTTTGGTTTTTGCTTTTTTAGCAATCGGATATGATTCAGCATGTAAAATGCATTTGTGAATCTTCTTCTTCTATGTGCCTTGTCCCCTCAGGACGTAGGCAATCATGGCCTTCCACTTTTCCCTATCCCTGGTGGCTCTGAGCATGCCTTCTCCTGTTACACAATGAAATCCTTGTTCCGTCATCCACCTGATTAGCTCCTTCAAATATGTTATCCATTGCTTTCCCCTGTCTCTTTTTCCCTCTATCTGGCTTGTTAGTATCAGATTCTCCAAGCCCTCCTTACTCATTGCATGTCCCAGGAACTTCAGCTGTCTCTTCCTGATGCTCAGTATTAATTTCCTTTTTGTTTCCATCATTTCCAAGACCTCATCATTGCTCACATGCTCGGTCCATGATATTTGCAGCATCCTTCTGTAGAAGCACATTTCAGTTGCTTCAAGTTTTTCCTTCATCTTTGAAGGAGTATAACAAAAATGACAGATTTGGTAAATAGCAGAAATGGAAAAAATAACAGCAGTTTTACTCTTAAATTAGACTTATTTTTTTGCAAAGTTTTGTATGAAGCAAATATAAAATATCATGAAGTGTGTGTCATGATTAATCTTCCTCTTTATGTGCTGTGTACCCTCAGGATATAAGCGATCATAGCTCTCCACCATTTCCTGTTTTTTGCATCTCTTAATAAATTTTGTCTTTTTGTTATTTCTCCTAAACTCTGTTCCACTATCCATTTACTCAAGCTCTCTATGTTATGCATTGTTTTCCTCAAATAATTTCTTCTTCAATCTGTCCTGTGGGTATCAGATTTTCCAAACCTTCTTTCCTCATTACATGCCCTAAAAATTTCAACTGTCTCTTCCTGATGCTAAGTATAAGTTTTCTTTTTGTTTCCATTTTCTTTTTGGCTGCTCACATATTCAGTGCTGGGGACACCATGGCCATAAAAGGTCATCATTAATATTAAGCCTTTATCAGTTGTCATAGTTATGGTTGAAATTTCCCACAGGTATCAGTGGCTAGTCTCACTGGTATATTGTGAACAGGTCAAATCCAAGATCTTAAATACTGAGTTTAAAGGCCTTCTCCAGTTGGAAGATTTGTGCAACATAGTCTTCTCTTCTTCTTCTTCTTCTTCTTCTTCTTCTATGTGCCCTGTCCTTTCAGGATGTAGGCGATCATGGTTCTCCATGTCTCCCTATCCCTTGTGGCTCCTAGTATGTTTGTTCCCGTTAATCCTGTCAACCCCCATTCCATCAACCACCTGATCAGGTCCTGCAAATATGTTATCCGCTGTCTTCTGCTGTCTCTCTTTCCTTCTATCTGGCCAGTCAGTATCAGGTTCTCCAGGCTCTCCTTCCTCATTGTGTGTCCCAGGAACTTCAGTTGTTTCTTCCTGATGCTCGGTATCAATTTCCTCTTTGTTGCTATTCTTTCCAACACCTCATCGTTGCTTGCATGATCAGTCCATGATATCCGCAGCATCCTTCTGTAGAACCACATTTCCGCTGCTTCCAGTTTTGTCCTCATTTTCAATGATATTGTCCTTCTCTTACTTTATTCTTATTTCATTTGGTACCATACTAAAATAAGATTAGTAAATATCATGACACAAAGCCATTGTTTGTTTTTTGGGTTGTTTTTGTTTTTTTTGCATCAGCAGGAAAATTGGTGAAATCTTTAGTATTAAATTTAAAGTTAGTGAATAAAGCTAGATTTGCCTTCTAATGTCAAAAAGAATTTGGAAATATCACCAAAAAATATCAAAAGTGTTATTTTCTTTCTTGTGATAAATATAAAATAGAACAAGAAAATGGCTTTTACTTGAATTTCTGTTTTTATTTTGATTTTCATTCATAGGCAGAATTATTTCTCTCCTTTCCTTTCGGTCGACTTGACACTTGATATTGATGAATCCCAAGTTGGCATTATTCCAGTTAATTTCATTCAAGGATTAAAAGATTTTGCATCCATATCTCTGTTTCAAGTCAAATGGTTCAAAGACATCTTAAGCTGATACTCCCGGCACTTTTTATGAATCAGAATGGCAAAGGAGCCCTTTAAACATTCCATTCTCTACAGATAATAGAATAAGAAAGAATTGTTAGAATATTAAAGACTCAACATTTTCAATCTCACCAAAAATATAAAACTCAACTCAACACGCACTTTCTTTCTTCATTTTCTATTTTTATCTTTTTATTTTGGGTTTTATTTTTTTTTATATCCATGTGCGTCCCCTTATCTTTTTTATCTTTTAGATGTCATCATATGTTTTTGTCCTCCAGGTGTTGCCTTTAGCATTTTTTCTCTGCATTGCCTTTCTTTTTTTTGCATTTGTCTGTCATTTTTATTTTAATTTCTTTCTATTTTTGTCTTATAATACAGATTTTTCTTTTCTCGTTCCTTCAACTATTGTTTTTTTCCTCTTGTGGCACCTTTTGATTTTTATCTACTTGTCTTTTTGTTTTTTACTTTTTATATTCACATAGCTTGCCTACTTTACTTTCTTGTTTCTGTAAATCAACATTTCCCATTTTTCAAATTTTCCCTGTTGCTTTCTGCTTGTGATACACTTGGCCTTGGACTTTAAATGTCGACATAAATCCTTTCTCACAAATAGTCTTAGCACCAATAGAGGTAATCTGGAATGCATTATTATAGTTTTGAATGTTTGTAAGAAAGACCTTTGAATCATTAGATGCACCAATGAAAAGTTCCCAGTTATTCTGGAGGATCTTGTAGAAACTTCAATTGGACCTTATCATCTGTGTAGCACATACCAGGAGGTTTGCATTCACATTTTTTTGCTCCCCAATAAATACAAAGTTTCATCATTGCACCAGTTTGAACTTTGGGATGAGATGTATAATCAGTCATTGTATCATAACTCATAGCATTTGAGTGCTACTAGAAAAATTGTCTGTTGAGTGATTGGGAAATTCTTGACCTGTAAAAGAAAAGTTTTTTCAGATCTTTTCACTTCAGTTTCATTTTGTTTTTCTGGCTGATTTGTTGCCCTCATCTCTTCTAACTTGTGAGATCTCCGTACTTCAGATTCATTTTGTCTTCCTTGTTGAATTCTTACCCTCATCTGTTCTAGTTTGTCAGATATTTCCTCTTCAGTTTCATTTTGTCTTTCATTGAATTCTAACCCTCATCCATTCAAATCTGTAAGATCTCTGAAACTCAGGCCCATTTTGTCTGTGTCTTCAAATTCTTGTCCTTGTTTCTTCAGGCTCTTGCTCTCTTCTCTTGACTTTGATTTTGTCTTATCTGTTCAATTCTAATTTTGTTACCTTGGAACCTGAACTGCTTTTGTTGTTCTGTTTCAACTAATCTCTGTCTCTCTTTCACAGATTTTCTTCCAAGAGAGGATTTTTCTCTCAGAAGGCATATTACCTCACTCCTTAACTATTTTGATGTCTTTATTGTTCTAATAATATGGTTTGTAATAGATACGTCACTAATAAAGTACATCCACTAATTTATAACAGATGTTACCAACAAAGTATGAAGTATAAATAATGCAAGGGCTGAAATATTCTCGTTTTTATATATCATAGTCAGAATATTGTGCAATATAGAGATCAAGTCAGATGTAAATTTGAACTTGTTAAACTAAATTAACTGACAGAATCTATTCTATGCCTTTTGGGCCACAATATTCTACTATCTCAAATGCTTTTTGATTCCCTACAAATTTTATTAATTGAATTTTTCAAAATAAGTCAGAGTGTAAAAAATTTTACTATATATAAATCCAAATTTTGACCCCTGGGGATGGGGTTGCACCATTGCTTCTTTCTAAAAAACAAAGAAAAGTGTGCAATGGTTATGCTTTTTGGATTCTCTATAACATTTATTAATAAAAGTTTTAATATTAATATTAATAAGTCAATGTGAAAATAATTTACAACATATAGAGTCCATTTTTTGTCCCTATGGGGCACACTGTGCCCCCTTCCCTTATATATTAATAGCCTTATAACCTAATCTATTCCCTCATGAAAGTTTAATCAAGATTGGTCCAGTAGATTTCATTTCCATAAAGGACATATGTAGAAGCTCCTTTTTATATAGATTGGTTTTGCTTTATTTTATAACCCTCCCTGCTTCTTATGTCACTTTACTTTGTCTAAGTGTTTTTATTATTCTATCTGTTAACTATCAAGATCTTTACTGTTGCACATTTCCTTTACATAGGACAAGAATGATGTCTTCATTCACAGTACATGTTCTTCTGGGAAAGAAATGTCTGTGGAAAGAGATCTTCTCCAGGATTTATCAATTTCAAGGAATCATTGGTTGATTTTAACCTCTGCAGTTGCCCTTTGAGTTGACAAAGTGCAAAGATAGTTATCAGTTTTGGCTTTGTGCCAGATTTTGCCTGCCAAGTAAACAAACCGATCATGGGAATGACTGCTTGATGATCACTTGGCATACAGTGAAGTCTTCTATTTCACAAATGCATGAAGGAGAGTAATTCAAAAAGTCTTTCTCTTTTGCTTTGTCTCTCCCTCTCTCTCTCTCTCCCTCTTTCTGTCTATATCATTATGGGTGCTACTATCTCTCTCTTCCTGTTCTTTTATTGCATTACTGGATTGCCTGACCTATATTGTCCATTTACAATGAATAGCTGCATGAGTGAACATCCCACTTAGCCTCAGGCAGAGATTTTTGTTGGCCAGGTGAATACATAGAGCAACTTCTTACAATATCCTAATTTTTTTTAAAAATGTAAAAAAAACTGGGAAATATACATAATAAGAATAATAATACATGACCAGAAATTCAAAAATTTCTTTGTTTATTACAAGCAGTGATTTTTTGATATTTCTGTTAATGATAATTGAAGATAAAATGTTTTTTCTCAAGTCTTAATTTCAGTTCATCAATAGGCTATAATTTTCTCTGTTTAGTGTACAGTAAATTATTATATTCTAAACTTAATTAAAGTCTATTTGAGTACTAATCATCCTACTCCTCAAATAAATATATATATATATATATATATATATATATCTGTGTGTGTGTGTAAAATACTTTAAAAACAGTAGCCACTCACCGCTATTCACCACATCGTTCATTCAGTAATGAATTTGAACACTCTCAGCTACTGGCGTGTGTTTACATTGTGTATATAACATGCTAAAGTCTGCCTTCCTTCACCAAGGTACCCATAGATTAGAGGTAGAATCAGCAACTGATGTCAATTCAGTCAGGTTTCAATCCTGGCTAGAAGCAATCGGATGTTTAACCGTACTGATGAGCTGTGATACAGCATAACAGGACTATATATATATATATATATATATATATATATATATAGTGCCATCTACATACAAGCCTGTTTTGCAGTATTAGAGCTCATCAGGGTGGCTAGACATCTGATTGCCTCCAGCTGGGATTGAAATTTGACCAATTTGGCATCAGTCAGATAGCCTACCCCTAAGCTGTCAGTGCACAGCTGAGAGAGGAGATTTTAACATGTTATATATACACAGTGTATACACATGCCAGCAGCCAAGAGAACTCCATTCATGAATGAAATGTAATATATATATATATATATATATATATATTACAATGCAGTTCATCCTGTACAAGACCTGAAAGCCACTTAAGGTACAGGGTTACATGGTAAGAAGCATAGTTTATGTGGATATATAGGGAAGATAACAGTTAACTCTAGACTTGAACAAATTAAGATTGAAGTGATTGAGAAAGCATCCTCTTGCGAGTCAGTTCAACAGAAGTCAAACTTATATTTCACCAATGGAATATAGAGAGAATGAAGGCAGTTCACTACAATGTGTGTAGCATGGTGGGTCCTCTAGTCATGAAGGTAAGATCACAGAGATGCTTTTGCACTTTATTGAAACTGAAAATTGAATATTGTGCAGCTCTTGCCTATATATGGCAACATTACCTTATTTTCTGTCTGATTTGGCTGTTGTAGAGGAGATCAGGAGGAGTCAAGTACTTAGTGAAGTGGTACAGGGAACATCTGGACGTCTAATATTTTGTATTGAAAATGATGATATAATCATAATTGTTTGGTCTACTGTTTTTCAACCCTTAGTAGTTATTTAAAAACAAAATACTTTTAGATTGTAAGAATTTTATACAGTTTGTTGGAGATAATGGTTTAGTCATACAAGTCTTATTAATTAACCCATATCTGGGGAGAGAAGAGGTGAATTTATATCTTTCTCAATGGTATTTGTATAAAAGTGAATATATCTCATCCAACTGGAATTAGAACTTGGCTCTCCAATTAACAATTCTGACATCCAAGCTTAACAGCACATGCTATTCTATAGCAGTCAGCAATCTAGGTACTATCCAGGCTCAACATTGCTTAACTTTGGTGATTATATGGCTACTGGGATTTAAATGTGATATAGTCATAAACCCCCAAAATACTATTTGTCTCTTTGCTATCCCTCCTAGTTCCTGTTCTGCAATTCCACTTATATAAGCTCACATCGTTTCCCTCTGTTCCTCTTGTCTTTAATGTTCTGTAAGTATCAAAGTCTCCAAGCCACTTTTCTCTTGTGGCCTAGACATTTTTTTGGAAGATATCATTTGCTATTCCAATACACCTTCAGATGTCAGTGTTACATTTTCCCATTATCCTCTGCTGATAGAACGGAATGCTTTTCTCATAAATTCTTCTCAAACTCTACTCTTGACTCATCTGGAGTATCCCTGCTTAAATCCCCACTTAGAATAGAGTCTTTGTTGAGTGATATGCATATAACCTCTTCCATAGTTTCTGCTATCATCTCTAACCTAGATCTCCACAAAGCATGTGAACTTGATGGTATCCCTGTAATGGTCATAAAGAAGTGTGTTTCCAAATTTGCTCCTGTTTTCTCTAATCTGTATAATAAATGTCTTGCTGCCTCCTGCTTTCCTGCCTGCTGGAAGTCATTATCTGTTGTTCCAGTTTTTAAGAACTATGGTGAGCTGTCTGACTCTACCAACTATTGAACTATTAGCCTTCTACCTCTTTTTGGAAAACTCATAGAAGCTCTAATCAATGCTGAATTTGTTCATCATCTCTCATTGCAACGCTTTTTCTCAAACAAACAATACAGCTTTTGTTTCTCCAGGTCAACTGCTGGTATGTTGATGATAATTGCAAAAAGAATCTATCTTGGTATATATAAAAATGGTAAAGCCCAAGCTGTAGCATTGAACATCTCAAAAGCCTTTGACAAAGTCTGACATTCAGGTCTTCTCTACAAACTGAAAAATTATGATATCTCTGGATGCTTTTTTGAGCAAATCTAATCATTTCTATTGTGAAATGAAAGTTATCCTGAATGACCACTTGTCTAGATCTTTTTGTCCCAACATGGGTGTCTTCCAGGGTTCCATCCTTGGTCCTGAACTATTTTTAATTTTCATTAATGATCTCCCTGATGTCCTCTATGCTTAAAACACAACCATTTATTCCTGCCTTGACAGTAAGGCTGATCAGTCCAACAAAGGCAAAATAACAACTGATCTCCAAAACAACCTGAGACCATCATCAACTGGGCTCGAATATGATGTGTCATTTTTAATGCCTCAAAAACTAAACTTCTCTCAATTAATCATCTGAGAGATCATTCTCTGCCTTCCATCAGCATGGCTTATGTTCATCAAGAAAATGACTCAGTTTTCTCAGTTGGCATGAAGTGGGAAAATTATATTAAATCCATTGCTTGGTCAGCTGCTAAGAAAGTCTGTTCACTGTGTCAGGCAAGATAATTTTTCTCCCCAGAATCTATATTACATATCTATACATCTATCATTCATCCATGCTTAGAATATTACTGCCAAATATTGTCATCTTGTCCACCTGTTATTTAACTTACATTCCTTGATAAGATCCAAAGGAGAATCAGCAATATTATTGGTCCTGATCTAGCAGCTCAGTTTCAGTCACCTACTTACCACCAAAAGGTTGCCTCTTTGTGCCTTTTTTATAAATAATTTTGTGGTAATTGTTTGGATGAGCTCTTTGCTTTAGTACCTAGACTTTATGAATTTAAGCACAATACTAGACTGAATGTGCGTTGTGGTGCAGTGGATATCAGCTCGGAATGAGAAATCGGGGTGCTGAGTTCGAATTCCAGTTGAATTCATTGCATTCACTTACGCACAAATATCCTTGGGAAAGGTATTAATCCGGCTCTTCCTTCCAGTTATGAGTTAAATAACAGGACAGATTGGGTTCTATAGCCTTGGCTGGCAACCAGTCTACCACAGAAAGCAATGGCAACCTACTGCGGGAAAATCTTCTGCCCAGTCAGTCATGTCTCTTTCAAGACATGATCGCCCAAGCATGTTTCACGTATGGCACTTAACTGACTGACTAGACTGATGTTGAGATCTCATCAATTTATAATTGAGCTGGTTAGATGTAGCCATAAGTTTGATGATAACAGTTTATTTTCTTGCACTTCTCACTTTTAGAACTCCTTTCTGACATCATGATTTCCAGTCAACTTTAATTTGCAAAGATTTAATTGCAATGTCAGTTGCTATTTAATATCCTCCTCTTTACTCTTTGCTCTTTCTGCTCATTATTAATGTTTATTTTGCTAATTCTTTCACACCCTGTAACATTTTGGGCTTTAGTGGCTTTACTACCTTGCTTTAGGTGACACTGGTAAAAAAAAATCTATTGTAACAATTCTCAGTTACATTTCTCTACTTGCTTGATTATAAAATTATGATTTATAGCTTGCATCTTGGGTTGTCTCTGTTGTTAATGGCCGGATGTTCTGTCTGCTTACAATTAATTGTTATTTCTTTTTTACCACCTTTCTTTACTACCTTAACTAGGAGTCTTGTCATATTATTCTTTCTTTGTCTGCCATCAAAACTGTGTCATCTGTATTACTTTGTTAAGATTGTATCTACCAGTAATAAATCATGGTGAAACCTCTAGTTTTTTTAGGATCGACTCACTGTAAAAGTTAATTGAATCTGGTGAGAAGATGCATCCTTGTTTAAATGACCATATACACAAAAAAAGAAAGGGGTGTAAGACAAGGATGCATCTTCTCACCAGATTAGTTTTAAAGCTTTCATTACACCTGAGTAAGGCCGGGCTATACTGTTAGTGAATATATAAAATGAATATTTATTTACTGAAAGATGGCAACATTTGTATGCATTGTTAGAATGAAAGCCTATTTGCTCTATACAGATGCAAACTAGCCATTTATATGAAATTTCAAAGTCTCAATTTAAAAGCTACATTGAAAAATTGAAGCTTTAAAATTGGTTGTTAGGACCATTTCATAGATAAATAGAAATATTTAATAATTTAAAAGTAAATAAAACATAAAACAGTGCTAGAAATTTAAAAAATGATCAATATATCCCACTAAAGGGTGAAAAAAGTTTGTTGAATATCCCAGATTAATAAAAAAATATCCCAGATTAATAAAAATATATCGCAGATTAATAAAAAAATGATCAATATATCCCACTAAAGGGTGAAAAAGTTTGTTGAATATCCCAGATTAATAAAAAATATCCCAGATTAATAAAAAAAATGATCGATATATCCCACTAAAGAGTGAAAAAGTTTGTTGAATATCCCAGATTAATAAAAAAATATCCCAGATTAATAAAAAAATGACCAATATATCCCACTTAAGGGTGAAAAAGTTTGTTGAATATCCCAGATTACCCTAATGTGGTTCTGATAAGAGCAGGTTTAAATCTTTATCTCACCAATCTGTATTCCATACCAAGAAAAAAATCTATCTTTGTCAAGTCATGAAAATTTTAGCCATTGGGATAGCAAGGAAGTATTGACAAGCACAAAATGTTGAATCCTAAATTAAGGAGGGAAACCTACGAGAACAAACACTACGCTTTGCTTAGCAGACATCCATAAGGAAAATCAAATGAAATGGATAACAAAATACATGAATACTGATTTTTTTTTTCAACTTTTCTTTTATACTAATGAAAACTGTGCTAATCTTGATGGGTCAGACATAGAAGAAAAGTTTAATTGGGTACTCGTAAAACATGTTGTCATAATTTAAGACATTAACAAGGTAGAGGTAGCGTGATGGGATTATAGATGATCATGTGGTGGGTCCATGGCAAGTTCCAAAACTAGGTCTCACCATTTTACTGTTGATTTACCAAGATGCAACAGTATGTTCTGTGATGGCACTCTTACTCCTCTTGGTCTCAAAATTATGTTGCATGTGCTAACTGACCGTAATTTACTTGCACCTGAGTTTGCAGCTGTTCGTTTCTGTTCTGCCCCAGGTGATTGAAGATGTCAAATGATCAGTCAAAGCTCTTTCATTCTCTCTGCCATGCTGTGATTTCTGATCTCAGAGGAGTAAAAGACCTGGAGAAAAGAGGCAGTAGAATCTTTGTGCTGTTCATCTCAACTACTGAAAACAAGAGGTTGTTGGGTGCACGTGCAGAAATAAAAGGAAATAGGCAAGAACAAGAAATGACAAGGCAGCAGCCTATGTGGACTAATGATTATATTATATTTCTATGTGCATCAAAAGAGAGAATAATAAAAATAAAATAAAACTATAAGAACTAAAAAATAAAATACAATTTAACTTTATTTTTCAGAATTCACAAATTACTTGCTGCTACTATGTCTATTTATTGCTTGAGGGAATACAGTTTTTATGCTCTCTTGCCTATAAGCAATGTTTTGTGTTACTAGCGTGTGGAAAAGAAAAAGAGAGAGAGAATTTTTCTGCTTCTTTTACTTCACGCATTTTTTGTCTGTCTGACATCCAGTGCTAATGAGTGGAATCTCTTCTCTATTCTGCTCTCGATTTTCAAATCCATTGTGTTTTTTTTTAAATCATTTCAATCTGGCACAGGTTGGGTAGAACACTGAAATGTCCTTCCATTAAAATATAACATCAACTTCATTGGTCTGGTTCAGCTCATTTGCACACAATTCCTGTCATCTCGGTTCTACTTTGTTTACCATACACATTCACCTGTCAGTGAAAATTTGAATTACATCCTTCATGGGTGGTCCTTTCAAAACTCTACAGATAATTTTACCATTTGCCATTTATTCCTCTCTTTCCGTCTCCAAGTGTTATATATCGACAAACAACAAACACGCATATATATAAAAATATAAAGTTATATTTTTATTAATGACGATGAACCGTGTAGAATAGGGAACAGAGAATTGAGAGAGCGCGCTTCTAATGGGTTGACGGGAGTGTAGTCTTATCTGTTGTGTCTCTCTTCACCGGCCGATCTCTGTTGCTCCTCTACTGGCGAATCCGTGTGCCGAGGTCTTTTTATAATCTTCCAGAACCGGGACTTTTTCTTCCGGTTTTGCCTCGCCCACGCACGTCCACGTAATTCTCAGAGACACCTGTTCTGTTTGCCTCTGTAGTTATTTCCGCTGCTGCCGGAAATAAGGTCAAACGACATCCGTCCCTTTCAACGACCGGAAACACCCTCGCTTGCATCAGCCTTCCTCGGGTGGGGCCAGATTGTTATATTACATTCCTCGCCCTCCCATTTTCCAAAATGTTCACCTAAGAACATTTTAAGCGCAACACCCTCACACTCCTCCCCATGCCACACAAGCCCGACAATTGTATAAAACATGTGCATGCCGAAACAAAAAAAACAACAAAAAAATATATAGGGGAGCCTTTTTTTTTTTTTAATATCCATTTTCACAGAATTGGGCAAAGTTCTTAAAAATGTTCATTTTCTTTCTCGACTCTGTCCATAAGCGTAGACGCCTCGATGCACGACCATATGATCATAGGCGGTAACCGCGCCCCAGTTTCCAAACTGACATCGAGTAAATGACCTTTGACCAAAACCATGCGTGTTTCTGCTCGAGTTTATTGTTACACATGTAACTTCATTTAATTTAATTTAATTTCAAACATACTATGTTTGAACACAGAAAAAATGTCCATTATCTGCCGTACATATCATTCATAGTCTGACCGAGAAATGTTCAATAGAAAATGAAGAAAATTACCCTGATTCCAACGTTAATCCGCATGCAATTTACTTGTGGAGGATATTAATTTAGTCTAAAAAAAATGGACCCGTGACTCGTAGTTCCTTAGTTTGTACAATGTTTTCTATTCCTTGAACTACTTCCTCTGGATTCGAATCCAAGCATATCTGATTTGTTGACATCTCTCTGTTTAACGCAGAGACATTTGAGTGTTGAACACCCATTGACCCCGGAGTACTATTCACAACGGATAACTCCCTTTCCTTTCCCGAAGCACTGTTGCTTCTTTCACACTTAAAAATCCGCTTCCTAGCTATTATTCCAAGGATTAGCATAATGCCGACTATGCCAGCAATGACTCCTATCGTCAACTTCTTCGGGAGTTCTTCATATCCTTCACTAAATCTTTCCATATCTATCTGTTCCAAGGTATTTACTAGTTTGCGGATAGGAATCTCCTCCATATCGCGCAATTCTACCGGCATGGTGTCCATTGAAAAATTGGGAAATTTCTGCATAATTGGGGACCAAACCACTGAACCAGAGACGTTTATGGGTGTGAGCTGTAGCTTCCCTACGTTTCTAAATCTTGAGTCACCGTTAACCTGTGCAGCCAACACCATGTGATCATTGTACGCTGTACACCCCTCCTTTATCCGTATACTGGCCAGCGGGGCCTGGGCGACAAGCTTGCTCCGAGACCCGCCACCACAAAGAACTGCAAAGTGCAAATCCCTGGTAGCAGCGACCATCCAAGATTCCCGGTCTACCCAAGATTGCGATTGGAAGTCGCGTATTCGTTTTAACTGTGACTCGACAGTTCCTCTCTATTCCTGCTTGATTATGCCGAAAAAGCGACATCTCGCAAGATTCTCTTGAATTGGTAGCGTAAACGGGACCGGATACCTCGCACAATCCGTCGGTACTTGCCGAGCACCATGTCGCTTCAGCCTGGCCCAAGAGAATATAGCGTGTTCCAGCCTTATTTACCGTGATCATTTTTGACTCCATTTCAAACCTGGCCGACAACTTGGATCCGAACGCTGAACCTGATCATGTGGGCAACGGAAGAGGAAAATTCAAAATGTTATATACTACATAGGAGTGTTCTCTATCCACCAATGGGACGTCCACCACAACCACAATCGATTTTGAGTCAAAAAGTGTCCTACAACTTAATGTTTTATAATAATACCAGATGTCCTTATCTGGATCGCTTGCTAATTTGAAATTATCTGGGAGCGTCTGAGCTATTTTATGCATCAATCCCCTTAAGTCGTGCGGAGCGATTATGCTAGGAGACAAATGACCAATCGACAATAAGTTGAGCTGCAGTTCCAAATAGCTTAAAGCCATACGGACGTCTAAGAAATATTTCCCTTAAACTATCGTTAATCCTCCCACTGCTTCTTTCCCAATCCTATAGCATATCAGCCAATAAGTCTACAAGACTTTTCAGTTGTTCTTTCTTTTTGTTCCGATCAACTGTGGAATCTGCAGGTCTATCCGTGTCAATATAAAGTTTTTCAGAAATTAATATATCTTCAAAAGATGGATGTTGAATTGATGGGAACCTGCACAAAAGCATAATTCACAAACATAGAAATGTAAATCATTTTGTAGTGTACAGTCATTGAAAAGAAATCCAAAAAAAGAAAACCTAACACTGCACAAACCAAAGAAAACATTGTTATCAACAAGTTAATCCAATTATCCACTTTAAAGAGTAGAAGAAACTTCCTTTACATGATTTTACATTTCACTTACTCAATAAAAGTAAGATTAATTAAGTAACATACCAGTAAACTCACTTCACATATATGGTAAAATATTAACAAAAAAAATAAATCATTAACTCAGATGTTTTATACTTACAGATAGGTAAATATCTCAACTTTATTCCTCCCGTCAACCCCAACCTATGCGCTCTCCGCTAGGCGTACTACTCTCTGCATGTAGTCCTGCACCCCCTCCATTCTACCCTTAATGTGTTCGACACCGAACAATCCACATTTCTCAATTCTAGGGTCAGATCGGCAAAAGTATGCTGTTCCATTTTTTTTTTTTCTAACTAGACTTACTATAAACAAGAGCAGAACACACACACTATCAAATCAAAGAGTCACCCACCTTGGCTGATGTCTATAGTCGTGCGGCTGCTTCTATTTTCGTCTTCTTTTTTCTTTCTATCTGGTAGTTTTAAGTCCGTTGAATTTCAATCGTCGCCGTGGCAACCAGCTCGCATCTAACTGTTTTGTTGTCTCAAAACAGCAAGTCACTAGGCACCAATTATGCGTCTGTTATATATCGACAAACAACAAACACGCATATATATATAAAAATATAAAGTTATATTTTTATTAATGACGATGAACCGTGTAGAATAGGGAACAGAGAATTGAGAGAGCGTGCTTCTAATGGGTTGACGGGAGTGTAGTCTTATCTGTTGTGTCTCTCTTCACCGGCCGATCTCTGTTGCTCCTCTACTGGCGAATCCGTGTGCCGAGGTCTTTTTATAATCTTCCAGAACCGGGACTTTTTCTTCCGGTTTTGCCTCGCCCTCGCACGCCCACGTAATTCTTAGATACACCTGTTCTGTTTGCCTCTGTAGTTATTTCCGCTGCTGCCGGAAATAAGGTCAAACGACATCCGTCCCTTTCAACGACCGGAAACACCCTCGCTTGCATCAGCCTTCCTCAGGTGGGGCCAGATTGTTATATTACACAAGAGAGCGAAGGGGAGAGCAACAGAAAGAAAGAACCCAGGTTCTCTCCCCTTGCCGGATCAACTGGACATTGTCAAATTATTATCTTCACAGCATGTCATCCACATTACCATGTGTTTCACCTCTCTACTTCTCTCGGGCCACCCCAGCATTTATTTTCCTCTCTCTCTGTATCTCCTAAGAAAAGAAAAAAAGATTTTTCAGGGAACAAAAAAAAATATATATATATATACACAGAGATATTTTCCAAATATCTATTCCTGTGTTCAAATCCAGGGTCCATCTATATTCATTTTACATGTGTGCATAAGGAACACTTACAGTTACACTATTCTATCAGCTTCTTTTCTCACATTTCTCTTCTGTGGAACTACCTTCTGATTTCTTGGTTAGCTGCCACCTGCAATCTTCAAAAATTTAAATGCAATGCCAAATGTCATTTTCTGTCTTCCTGAACCCTGTTTTTTTATTGTTCTTTTTCTTCACAAAAGTCTTCCACTCCCAATAACTTCTGGCATCTTTGTGGCATTATTGCCTTGCCTGGGGTGAAATGATAAAAAAAATGGGTTTCAAATAACAGCTAAGATATACATTGATTTTTTGAAGAGAAAAGTGAAGCTATGGTTCAATAAAAAGCCTGATGCTTTTAGAAAGCAAAGAAGATGGATATCTGAATAAAATAGATTTCAAAGACACTAGTTTAATGAAATAGCTGGCTTTTTCACCAAACTTTAAGACATGGAGCATTCTGAAGACAGCAGTCTGTAACACTCATGCCTACAAAAAAAAACAGAACGTCAAAAGAACGGTTTTTTTCTTTGACACCACTATTATTTTAACTACCTTCAATCGTCAGCAGTGTTCATTGTTTTAAAAAGTAATGATTAAAATTGAAGTAACACAGAAACATATGAATGTAAAATTATATATTATTTGGTTCTTGAGAAATTATAACAAATCTAAAAAACACTATTTATTTATTAGATCATTTAGATTATTTATTATTTTGTTGGTAAAACATTGGTTAACTGTGAATTGATTCAATCTTTATAAAATTGTAAGTAATAAAAATTTATTTTTACTTGGTTTACATATTCTAATAATTTAGTAAATGTCTATAAATTATTTTCATATTTATTTCTTTATAAATTGATTAGTTTTTAATACCATTGTATTAATTTTTAAAATGTTGGAAATATAAAATTCTTCTTGTAAATAAATAATTTTATAAATAAATAGTGTTTAATATTTTTGTTGTAGATTCTTCAGAACAAAAGAAATGTATAAATTTACTTTTATCATATGTTTAGGTTTTATCAAAACTATAACCATTGCTTTTTAAAGCAATAAACATTATTCAGGAGTAAAGGTAGGTAAAATAATAGTGGTGTCAAGGAAAAACCATCCTTTTGAGACACAATTTTTTTGTTAGCACAAAGGTTAAAGATTGCTGTAAAGAGAAAGGCTTACATTAGCAGATAGTAATTTACCAGCAAAGATGAACTTTTGAAATGCTACTTTGGGTGCTGTGCAATTTGATTCATATGAAGAAATACAACAACTCAAAAAAATCAATGGATAAACTTTTAAAACTAGTTTCAAAACATAAAGCATGCATTTTAAAATATTGTTTTGTTTATAACTTTCATTATACTGTTTTCAGTTTTTTCAGAACATTTTGACTTTGTGAACATTCTGTAATTAGAACTCTTAATTTTAGCATCTCTTAGAGTTTCAGGAACCTGATAATTTGCATCTAGGAATATGTAAGTGTAGTAGGTAGTCTCTGAAAATTTTTAAATCTGAAATAACTGAGAATTAGGAGGGCTGTAGTTAGAGAGAATATTGAAGGAACAGAAAATAAGATAGAGGAAACAAAGAAGAAGAGGTTATTAAATATTCATACATAGAACAGAATAGCTTGAGTAAATCAAATCCTACTCAATCCTACTCTAATGTGGCTACTTGAAATATTCAGAAGCAGAAGAAGGCCATTGTCACAGTTGTAGGGAAGAGCAATTTCTACTCTACAACATTAATAGTGTTAATATTTAGGTGAATCTCTTTATTAGTTTTACAAAATTAATGAATAATTATAAGTGGCTAATAATTTAAGCTGCACTGTATGATAAAGAGGTTACCAGTTTGGAATACCAGGTTCAAATACCATTTTCAATATCACTTTCATATTAATCCCTTGAAAAAAGCATGAGTCCAACTCTCCTTGCAAACTCACAATCTTCATGGTGCATCTTCACTGTGATCTTGTCACTGGCATATTATTCTAGATAAAGAATTTGTATGTGAGTATATAAAATATTCACTGTACCCACTGTTCCCACTCAGGCAGTGCCATCAGAATAACTGCTATATCCCTTGTCAATCTTGACAGATAGAAACTGTTGATTTATCAACTGAAAACAAACTAATACTTCATTCTTGGCAAAAAAAATTGTCATATATATAATGTTTCAAATTGAAATACATAATCTCTCTTGCAAATACAAACAAAATAGTATTCCTGCTTGTTGCTAAGTTGCAAAATTTTGGCAGTTTGATGTTATGCAAATGTATCATGATCTTTGAATAGTGCAGATTTTCTGGTAGGTGTCTAAAATTATTTTTTTAAATTTTGTAATATAGTCAAAATTTACTTTGATTGACTTGTAAATTTTATTCTGATGTTCATGTTTTTTTGCCAAATAAGGGTGTAGTTGTTTCAATGATCAAGTAGTGATGATTTTTTCTTCACTTGGTCATTACCAGCATTTTAAAGAAATATAGTTACCATGAATTTGTTTAAAAATAATTAAGATTTATTTAAAAATAGCAAAAAAATGTAGCCAAAGAAGAAAACTAACAGAAAGTGAAAATTATATGAAAGAAATGCATCAAGTTAAAAATGTTTGTAATTACATATATGTGTTCATTTCTTTTTGTGAAAAGGTAAAACTGTATATGTATCAAAGTCTGTTTTAAATAGTAAGATAAATCTTGTCAGGAGGGGAGGACAGGTGACATTTGCGTCATATCTACAGCTGCCTTTTTTATAGAGACTTTTGGCTGGAAATGACAACATTGAAGATTCCTATGTATGCTTGTGATTGATTGGGGTTTTTCTTTTTATTTCGATGGTATATTTTGTCTCCAATGATTGGTGGTCTTAATATTTGGTTTTATGAATGACAAGAAATGAAGTATTTGTGTGAATAATGGTTAAATCAATGATATTGTGAAGATATAAGACTTACAATTTCACAATATCATTGATTTAACCTTATAATGTGATGACACAACTATTTGCTCCTGTCATAGCAGAAAGTTTGACAGGTTCAACAAAGTAAAACTGGCAACTGCCCTTGAAAAGAATCTCCAATCAGTGGTTAACTGGGGCAAGGAATGGCTTGTAAATTTTAACATCTTTAAAACAAAACTGTTTTTATTTAATCCTCATAAAGAACCTTTTCTGCCTACCATCAGCATGGCTGATGCTAACCTCTTGAAGAACAACTCTTTGCACCTTCTTGAACTCACGTTTTCCACTGACATGAAGTGATTATATTGAATCAATTGCTAGGTGTGCTGCTCAGAAAGTTCACTGTGTATTGCCAGACAACTTTTCTTGTCTGGATCTATTTTTCACGTTTATAAATCTACCATTTGTATGCACATTGAACATTGTTGCATATCTGGTCTAGTGCTCCAGCTATATATCTTGAGATTCTTGCCAAAATTCAAACAAGTGTCAGTAATATTATCAGCCTTGACCTGGCATCTCAACTGAAGCTATTTTCTCACTAACATGACTTAATATGGCTTTCCTCTATCTTTTCTACAAATATTTTCATGACAAGTGCTCAGCTGAGCTTTCCTTCTTGGCACCTTGAGTGCATGAATTTAAGCATGCTACTAGATCTTAGTTTCATTCTTACTTCTTTACGGTTGAACTAACCAGCTAGATGCCACCATATCTTCTATTTTAATAGTTTTTTTCTCATACTTCGCACATGCAGAAGTCTTTTCTGATTTCTTGTTTCCCTGCCACCTACAATTTATGAAAATTTAAACATGACTTAATCACCATCTTCTGTTTTACTGAACCTTGTTCTTTTATTGTCCTTTCTGCTCATTCAAGTTCTCATTCTCTTTCACTCCTTGTAGGCCTTTGTGTCCTTTTTGTCTTGCTTAGGCTGAGATGATTAAAAAAAAAAACTGTACGGAATTGTTAGAAAAGGAATCAAATTTACATTGACAATAACAAAATAATTCATTGTTGCGACTTAAAAATACATTAAAACAGTATCAGTTCTCTTCCTATACAAAGCCAAAAACCACTGGGGAGAGAGAGGTTACAGATAACCATAACCAGATGATGATAATAATTCAACTGGTGTTTGATGCATATCAAGGAAAGAAAAAATACTTTTATAAGACAAAAGAAACTAACTGTAATTGTGGAAGAGGACTAAGCCGTTTATAAGATATAACTGATGACAGCTGGTTGAAAATCCTTTTATATCAGTTAATAGGATTCCAGTGCCAGTTCAGAACTGCAAAAACTGCCTGGTACAAAAATGAGTTTTCATTCCAATTTTAATACATTTGTTTACTATTTGCAAATGTAAGAAAATACATTTTTGTTGATGATGAGATTTTATTTGACTTAAATTAGACAATTTCATTTCATGTATATTTTCATGCTACAAAGACAAATGTTTCTAAACAACCAGGGAACTCAGTCTTTATTGTGCCATGAAAAAGAATAATTTTTTCTTTTTTAATGTTGTTTAATTATTTAAAAAAATATTATTGAAAAAAGGTTTGAGAATACATTGTTAACTTTCTCTCTCTCTTTGTTTTGATTAAAATTATGAATGAAGCATTCTTAGAGAATTTGGTAATGAATTGAATTTGTGAGTGTTTTTACTTTTAAAGAAGAAAGTAAATAAACGGTGCTATATCTTGGCTATAGTAAAATAATAACCAAAAATAATAGGGGAGAAATCATCCTTCAAATGCTTAAATATTTCAGACACTGCGTTGACTTGAGGGCTAGTTTTCCTTTTAAAAGACAGTATTATATGAGGTTGTTTCATAATTTCTGATTTTATCAACTTAGTTCATCAAAAATTGAAGTAGAATTGCATTTTATTTACTTATATGTATTCACTGTTATTTGCAATGACTTATCAGGCAGCTCTTCAATAGTAAAAATAGTAAAATTTCGTAGGTTTTGATGTAAAAAAAGATTTTCAACTTTAAATTTGGATTTTATTTGATTAAGTTTTTGCTATCAAAATGTTTTGCAGTGATTGAAAAAGATGATAATCATTTGTTTCAAGATTAGACGAATATGACAGGTATAGTTGAACAGACCAACTGAGGTCCATTGTGGTGTCATTGCCGAATGTGACTTTGTGTTATAAAGGAGAACAATATTTTTTCCTGTTGACAAAGGTAGGACATTTTTTGACCAAATTTTGATGAATATGTTGCAGTTTTTGGATATATAAAATTACATTTAGTATTTCATTAAATTTTAAATATATTAAGTGGATAATACCCTGACAATCCCACCATATGCACCACATTATTTTTCTCCCATTTGGGGTCGGTTGAAGAGATTTATCTTTATCAATCCATTGCCTTTTGCATTGAACATTTTCATATGTTGGGTTACTCCAAATTTATTTTCAACTGCCTTTGGCATTGAACATTGTCATATGCTGGATTACTCTAAATTTTGTCTTATCTACTATTTGCATTGAACATTGTCATATGTTGGGTGACTCTAATTTTATTATTCCTAAATGCCTTTGGCATTGAACATTGTCATATGCTGGATTACTCTAAATTTAGTCTTAACTACCATTTGCATTGAACATTGTCATATGTTGGGTGACTCTAATTTTATTATTCCTAAATGCCTTTGGCATTGAACATTGTCATATGCTGGGTTGCTCTAAATTTAGTCTTATCTACTATTTGCATTGAACATTGTCATATGTTGGGTGACTCTAATTTTATTATTCCTAAATGCCTTTGGCATTGAACATTGTCATATGCTGGGTTGCTCTAAATTTAGTCTTATCTACTATTTGCATTGAACATTGTCATATGTTGGGTGACTCTAATTTTATTATTCCTAAATGCCTTTGGCATTGAACATTGTCATATGCTGGGTTGCTCTAAATTTAGTCTTATCTACTATTTGCATTGAACATTGTCATATGTTGGGTGACTCTAATTTTATTATTCCTAAAGGCCTTTGGCATTGAACATTGTCATGTACAGTTTGCTCTAAATTTAGTCTTATCTACTATTTATTTCATGTTGTCATATGTTGGGTGACTCTATTTTTATTATTCTCAATGCCTTTGGCATATGAACGATATATATGCTGGGTTTACTCTAAATTTTGTCTTATCCTATTTGCATTGAACATTGTCATATGTTGGGTGACTCTAATTTTATTATTCCTAAATGCCTTTGGCATTGAACATTGTCATATGCTGGGTTACTCTAAATTTAGTCTTATCTACTATTTGCATTGAACATTGTCATATGTTAGGGTGACTCTAATTTTATTATTCCTAAATGCCTTTGGCATTGAACATTGTCATATGCTGGGTTGCCTCTAAATTTAGTCTTATCTACTATTTGCATTAGCATTATATATGTTGGGTGACTCTAATTTTATTATTCCTAAATGCCTTTGGCATTGAACATTGTCATATGCTGAAGTTTACTCTAAATTTAGTCTTATCTACTATTTGCATTGAACATTGTCATATGTTGGGTGACTCTAATTTTATTATTCCTAAATGCTGGCATTGAACATTGTCATATGCTGGGTTGCTCTAAATTTATCTTATCCACTATTTGCATTGAACATTGTCATATGTTGGGTGACTCTAATTTTATTATTCCTAAATGCCTTTGGCATTGAACATTGTCATATGCTGGGTTACTCTAAATTTAGTCTTGTCTACTATTTGCATTGGGCATGTGTCATATGTTGGGTGACTCTAATTTTATTATTCCTAAATGCCTTTGGCATTGAACATTGTCATATGCTGGGTTACTCCTTGTTAGTCTTATCTACTATTTGCATTGAACATTGTCATATGTTGGGTGACTCTAATTGTACCTAAATGCCTTTGGCAGTGGCAACAGTAATCATATGTAGGTTATCTAAATTCCCAATTATTCTCTATATTTGCATTGAACATTGTCATATGTTGGGTGACTCTAATTTTATTATTCCTAATGCCTTTGGCATTGAACATTGTCATATGCTGGGTTGCTCTAAATTTAGTCTTATCTACTATTTGCATTGAACATTGTCATATGTTGGGTGACTCTAATTTTATTATTCCTAAATGCCTTTGGCATTGAACATTGTCATATGCTGGGTTACTCTAAATTTAGTCTTATCTACTATTTGCATTGAACATTGTCATATGTTGATGAGCTCTAATTTTATTCTCTCTAGGCCTTTGGCATTGAACATTGTCATATGCTGGAGTTGCTCTAAATTTAGTCTTATCTACTATTTGCATTAGACATTGTCATATGTTGGGTGACTCTAATTTTATTATTCCTAAATGCCTTTGGCATTGAACATTGTCATATGCTGGGTTAATAAATTTAGTCTTATCTACTATTTGCATTGAACATTGTCATATGTTGGGTGACTCTAATTTTATTATTCCTAAATGCCTTTGGCATTAGACATTGTCATATGCTGGGTTACTCTAAATTTTGTCTTATCTACTATTTGCATTGAACATTGTCATATGTTGGTGACTCTAATTTTATTATTCCTAAATGCCTTTGGCATTGAACATTGTCATATGCTGAGTTACTCTAAATTTTGTCTTATCTACTATTTGCATTGAACATTGTCATATGTTGAGTGACTCTAATTTTATTATTCCTAAATGCCTTTGGCATTGAACATTGTCATATGCTGGGATTTTCTCAGTTTCAAGGTATCTACTATTTGCATTATAGGTATTGTCATATGTTGGGTGACTCTAATTTTATTTATTCCTAAATGCCTTTGGCATTGAACATTTATCTCATATGCTGGGTTACTCTAAATTTAGTCTTATCTACTATTTGCATTGAACATTGTCATATGTTGGGTGACTCTAAATTTTATTATTCCTAAATGCCTTTAGCATTTGTGTGAACATTGTCATATGCTGGGTTGCTCTAAATTTAGTCTTATCTACTATTTGCATTGAACATTGTCATATGTTGGGTGACTCCTAATTTTATTATTCCTGATACACTTTGGCAAGTGAACATTGTCATATGCTGGGGTTACTCTAAATTTAGTCTTATCTACTATTTGCATTGAACATTGTCATATGTTGGGTGACTCTAATTTTATTATTCCTAAATGCCTTTGGCATTGAACATTATCATATGCTGGGTTACTCTGACTTGATCTTATCTACTATTTGCATTGAACATTTGTCATATGTTGGGTGACTCTTTGTGTCATTCCTAAATGCCTTTAGCATTGAACATTGTCATATGCTGGGTTACTTCTAAATTTTGTCTTATCTACTATTTGCATTGAACATTGTGATATGTTGGGTGACTCTAATTTTATTATTCCTAAATGCCTTTGGCATTGAACATTGTCATATGCTGGGTTACTCTAAATTTTGTCTTATCTACTATTTGCATTGAACATTGTCATATGTTGGGTGACTCTAATTTTATTATTCCTAAATGCCTTTGGCATTGAACATTGTCATATGCTGGGTTACTCTAAATTTTGTCTCATCTACTATTTGCATTGAACATTGTCATATGTTGGGTGACTCTAATTTTATTATTCCTAAATGCCTTTGGCATTGAACATTGTCATATGCTGGGTTACTCTAAATTTAGTCTTATCTACTATTTGCATTGAACATTGTCATATGTTGGGTGACTCTAATTTTATTATTCCTAAATGCCTTTGGCATTGAACATTGTCATATGCTGGGTTACTCTAAATTTTGTCTTATCTACTATTTGCATTGAACATTGTCATATGTTGGGTGACTCTAATTTTATTATTCCTAAATGCCTTTGGCATTGAACATTGTCATATGCTGGGTTACTCTAAATTTTGTCTTATCTACTATTTGCATTGAACATTGTCATATGTTGGGTGACTCTAATTTTATTATTCCTAAATGCCTTTGGCATTGAACATTGTCATATGCTGGGTTACTCTAAATTTTGTCTTATCTACCATTTGCATTGAACATTGTCATATGTTGGGTGACTCTAATTTTATTATTCCTAAATGCCTTTGGCATTGAACATTGTCATATGCTGAGTTACTCTAAATTTTGTCTTATCTACTATTTGCATTGAACATTGTCATATGTTGGGTGACTCTAATTTTATTATTCCTAAATGCCTTTGGCATTGAACATTGTCATATGCTGGGTTACTCTAAATTTAGTCTTATCTACTATTTGCATTGAACATTGTCATATGTTGGGTGACTCTAATTTTATTATTCTTAAATGCCTTTGGCATTGAACATTGTCATATGCTGGGTTACTCTAAATTTAGTCTTATCTACTATTTGCATTGAACATTGTCATATGTTGGGTGACTCTAATTTTATTATTCCTAAATGCCTTTGGCATTGAACATTGTCATATGCTGGGTTACTCTAAATTTATTATTCCTTAATGCCTTTGGCATTGAACATTGTCATATGCTGGGTTACTCTAAATTTAGTCTTATCTACCATTTGCATTGAACATTGTCATATGTTGGGTGACTCTAATTTTATTATTCCTAAATGCCTTTGGCATTGAACATTGTCATATGCTGGGTTACTCTAAATTTAGTCTTATCTACTATTTGCATTGAACATTGTCATATGTTGGGTGACTCTAAGTTTATTATTCCTTAATGCCTTTGGCATTGAATATTGTCATATGCTGGTTTTCTCCAAATTTATTTTTAACTGCACTTTGGTCTTAACATTTACATATGTTGTTTTACTCTAAATTTATTCTTAGCTGCACTTTGGATTTTACATTGTCATATGCTGGGTTACTCTAAATTTATTTTTAACTGCTTTTTGCATTGAATATAGTCATAAATTGGTTTTCACCAAATTTATTCTTAACTGCCTTTTGCATTGAACATTGTTGAATATTAGTTTTCTCCAAATTTATTCTAAGCTGCGCTTTGGATTTAACATTGTCATATGTTGGATTAATCCAAATTTATTCTTAATTACCTTTTGTATTGAACGTTGTCATATGTTGGATTACTCCAAATATATTATAACTGCCTTTGCTATTGAACATTGTCATATGCTGGGTTACTCTAAATTTAGTCTTAACAACCTTTTGCAATGAATATTGTCAAATGTTGGGTTACTCTAATTTTTTCTTTACTGTGCTTTGGATTTAACATTCTCATATGTTGAGTTATTGTAAATTTATTCTCAACTGCCATTTCCATTTCACTTTGTCATGTGTTGGTTTTCTCCAAATTTGTTCTTTATTGCCTTTTGTATTGAACATTTTCATATGTGGAGGTACTCTTAATTTATTCTTAACTGCGTTTTGGATTTCACATAGTCATATGTTAGATTACTCTAAACTGCCTTTTGCATTGAATATTGTTATATATTCTTTTTTCTCCAAATTTATTCTTAACTGCACTTTGGATTTAACATAGTCTTATATTGATAATCTTCATACCCTGCCTGGTGGCAAATGCTGCTTGTGGCGCCAGGGGTGGCGGCCCCGCCATAGCCACTGAAACCGTGACATCACCCCTGGTTGGCGGCTGATGAAGACAGGGTATGTGCTGACACACGTTGTATGTTACAAATTGGGTTACTCTAAATTCATTCTTAATTGCCTTTTGCATTGAATATTGTCATATATTGGGTTACTCTAAATTATTTGTAATTGCCTTTTGCATTGAATATTGTCATATGTTGGTTTTCTTCAATTTTATTCTTAACTGCTTTTTTCATTGAACATCTTCATATGTTGGGTTACTCTAAATTTATTCTTAACTGCCTTTTGCATTGAACATTGTCATGTGTTGGATTACTCCAACTTTTTTCTTAACTGCTGCATATGATTATTAGTTAGGCTGACACCTTCATCATTACGATTAGTTCTTGAAAATAGGAATTACTTATGAGTCAGATAGAAACTCCAGAAATTTTGTTCGACTTTCCAGTCCTTTTTGTCTTTGTATATTCCTGTTGACTGGCATGAGCCCAATTTATGACTGTCATTTCTACTTTTGACACTTTCTTTTTTTGGTTTGACGTGAGTGGTTTTCAAATTCTCTTTTTAGAGTTGACCATTATGCTTCTTATTAATCAAAGACAGAGACCAAAACCGATTTTTTTTTTCTATGTTTTCCTCTATTTGATTAGTAAAGACTTACAAATGACTTAGATTTGTGTACATTTGTATAGTATTATCCAATCCAGATTTAGCTAGTGCTGGGTCCTTAGCATATTTTATAAAGAAACTAAATTCAAGAATCGACATCAATATAATATAAAATATATAAATTCATATAAATATGAAAATGCACATATTATTTATTAGTATAGCGATAGATCTTGTGAAACAGGTAACAATTTAATTTCAACTAATCTAGAAAATACAAGCCAAATGATCCTTAGGAGATATTTGAATAGATTTAATGGCCTCAATATAATGTTACCTGAAATGATGAATAATTAAAAATGCATCACATCTAATATGTAAATATCAGCATTACTGGATTATCTGATGCGGATTTCACCAGACAGCTTAAAAAAATTTCATGTGAGGTACTCGAAAAAACAAGGCCTCTCATATCTGCTACTTTTGCTCTTACTGAATGATTATTCCAGAGAAAGATAATTACTAACAGAAAATCATTAGTCAACTGAAAAAGTGGGAAATATTTTGCAGATAAGAGTGTATTTCTGTCACATTTTTGTTTTCCATTCTAACTTAGAATATCATTGTAGTGTTACTGTTACTGTTAATAATTTTGAAAAAAAAATGTCATTATTATTTTTTTCAAGGTTTGTCCCTATTCAGTCAGTCAAGTGCTATACTTGATACACGCTTGTATGATCATGTCTCAAAAGAGACATGACTGACTGGGCAGAAGATTTTTTCAGAGTATGTTGCCATTACTTTCTGCAGTAGACTGGCTGCCAACCAAGGCTATAGAATTTTATTTCTCCTACTATTTAACCCATAATTGGAAAGAGTAGCAGCAGATTAATAACTTTCCTAAAGGTATCAGCACATAAGTGAATGCGATGAATTCCACAGAAATTCAAACTCAGCTCTCCAATTTCTCGTTCTGAGCTGATATCCACTACCCCACAATGCACATCCTACTACTGAACTCATTTGTCTTATTTTTTCATTGTTGTCTCATTTTAAATAATCTATCCTCTAGCTTTCTTCAAGTCTACAATCACTAGTTAATTAGTCATCATCACAATATAGTCGATATGTAAATAATATTTCAAACATTACCAGTGTTCAAAGATAAGCAAGTGGTAAAATATGTAGTTGTCAATTTTATGATAAGTTGCATATTACTTGTATAAGTAATTCTGACATAAATAATCACAAAATTTCAAATAAAATGGGAAGACGAATATGTGGAATTTAAAAGGTTGGAGTATTGGAAATGGTATACATGTCCATATATAAAGAATATAAAAAAATATGAAGCATATAAAAAGATTGTTTATTCTTTTTCGATATAAACTTTAGTGAAACAAAGTTCTTGATGTCACTTAGGTATGTCCATTTACTTTTTCTGGTTTAGAAGTTAGAGTAAGTAAATATCTTATTCTACTATGTGCCCTGTCCCTTCAGGACATAGGCAATCATGGCTTTCTACGTTTCCCTATCCTTGGTGGCTCTGAGCACACCTTCTCCTGTTACACCATGCAATCCTCGTTCTGTCATCCACCTGATTAGGTCTTTCAAATATGTTATCCGTTGCTTTCCCCTGTCTCTTTTTTTCTTCTATCTGGCCTGTTAGTATCAGATTCTCCAAGCCCTCCTTCCTCATTGTGTGTCATAGGAACTTCAGCTGTCTCTTCCTGATGCTCAATATTAATTTCCTTTTTGTTTCCATCATTTCCAATACCTCATCATTGCTCACATGCTCGACCATGAGATTCACAGCATCCTTCTGTAGAACCACATTTCAGTTGGTTCAAGTTTTTCCTTCAGCTTTGATGGTATTTTCCAGCATTCACTGCAATATTGAAGGACAGACATCACATAGCAATCCAGTACTCTCTTCCTAGTTTCTAGCAAAATTGTCCTGTTTCTTAATACCTTATTGAGCTCAAGTCAGCTGTGCACAAAATTATAATGGCCAAAGAAAAGTTTATACTTCATTGCATGGCCTGGATGTTTATGTCTCTGAAAATTTTTCTCTGGCTAAGGAGAAATCTCTTGAATCTCCAGACCATTCTTATATGTGTCTCTGTCTCTCTCTAGTAAACTCAGTCAGCTATCTCTTCTTTCTCTACTGCTCCACTTTCTCTCATGACTGTTGTGTGCTCCATGGTATTTCTGACAATATAAAAAAAATCCATTTCCCTACATCCATTTGTAAATATATTTGTGTTTGGTGACATGCCATGTGGCTTAAACATTCTGTCATTAATCTTGCTGGAGTCCAAACCCTGAACTTCTCAATCACTCCAATTTCATGCAAGTGTTAGACTTTCTGATGTGTTTCTTGAGTAACCCTGAAGGACACGCTACTTTTCTAGATCTCTTCTTTACTTCAATCTCTAACTCATGTTATGCTATGCAACTCTGTACTCTTGGCAACTCTAATTATGTGGTGGTGTCTGTAAACATTTCTTTCTGCTCCTCTTTCATCCAGGAACCTCCTACCAGCAGAATATTTTTCCGTTATCAGTGTGCAGATTGGGACTTATTCCGTGATTGCCCTCATGATGTCCCTTGGAACAACATTTTTAGTCTCCCTGTTCAAGACTATGTCTCTGAGATCTCCTCCTGGGCAAAATCCAGCATCAATGCTTTCATTTAAGGTTAAATCTTGTTCATCTTCTTGTTTCTCACCTGCATGCTCAGCTGCTATTACCCACAGGAATCACTTCTGGAGTGACATGTCTAATTACAATAGACATCTCTTTGTCTCAGCTCATAATTAATGCAAACATGTTCTAAATGATGCAAAGTTATTGTTTGCTGATAGAATGAAACAACATAGACCATCTTGCAAGTTCAGTTTTAGAGATTACTGGTGACTCTGCAAGAGTGTGCTTAACAAGCCCTGAGTCCCTCCATTATTCAATCAATTAGAAGTCCTCACATTTACAGCAGACAAGGTTGAATGCTTTGCTTACAAATTCTCTTCCAACTCCACACTTAACTTGTCTGTAATACCCACAACCGGTTTTCCCACCTGGAACAGAAACTCAACTGTTGATATATGCATAACCTTGTCTCTTGTCTCATTCATCATTTCATCATTTCTAAATTAGACTCCCATAAGGAAAGTGAAGGTGATGGAGTCCCAGTCATTGTCCTAAAGAAATGTGCCCCAAGTTGGCTATAGTCCTCTCCAAACTCTACAACTATTGCCTTTCTGCTTCCTGTTTGTTGGAAGTCCTCGTCTGTAGTTCTTGTTTTTAAGAACTCTGATGAACCCCTCGAACTTTCACCTCTTACTCCTTTTTGGCAAAGTATTTGAGGCTCTAATCAATGCTGAAGTAGTTAAATATTTCATCTCTCATGAGCTACTCTCTGCTAAACCATGTGTCTTATGCTCGGCCAGGTCTACCACTGATATGCAAATTGCCATCACTGAATATGTATACCAGGTTCTTGATAATAATGGCAAAGCTCAAGCTGTTACTCTAAATATCTCAAAAGCATCTGACATGCTTTTCCTTCTGTGCAAGCTCCAGGGCTGCAGTATTTCAGGACGATTGTTTGATTTAATTCAATCTTTCCTGTTGAATTGTGAAATGAAGGTTGTTTTGAATGGGCAAGCTTCCAGATCCTTTCCCACAAATACAAGTGTCCTTCAAGGCTCCATTCTAGGTCCTAAACCTCTTTCTGATGTTCATCAATGATCTTCCTGATGCTATCAGTTCCCAAGTAGGCATTTATGCAGATGACACGACCATTTACTCCTGTCTCAATAAGGAAATGTCAAAACTGACAAAGTAAACCTGTCTGCTGCTTGTGAAATGAACCTTCAGTCAGTGATTAACTAAAGCAGGAAATGTCTTGTAAATTTGAATCCCACTAAAACAAAACTGCTCTCCTTTAACCACAATAGAGAAACTTTCCTGACAGCCATCAATATGGCTGATGCAAGATTCTTTGAGAGAAACACACTGTGCCTCCTTGACCTCACTTTTTCAACCAACCTGAAGCAGAATAAATACATTGAATCTATAGCTGTATTTACTTCTAGGAAGGTTGAGTTCCTGTGTCAGGCCAAAAAGATTTTCTTGTCTGAATCTATTTTGCACATTTTTAAATTTACCTTTTGTCTGTGCATTGAATATTGTTGTCATATCTGGTTGAGTGATCCTGTTATTCATCAAGGTTTTCAACAAATTCCAAAGAAGGATCTGCAATATAATCAGTATTCACTTGGCATCTCAAATTCAGTCTCTTTCTCATCAATGTGACATGGCTTCCCCCTGTATTTTCTACAAATATTTTAATGGCAACTGCTCTGATGAGCTTTTTTTCCTGGTGTCCCAACCATGTGAATTTAAGCATGCTACTAGATAGGCATCTAAGTCCCACCCTTTTACCGTTGAAATAGTTAAATGTAACTGCTACTTCTACTTTAACAGTTTCTTTTCTCACACTTCTCACCTGTGGAATTCACTTCCATTTCCTTGCTTCCTTGATAGCTACAATCTCCAAAAGTTTAACTGCAATGTCAATTGCCATCTTCTATCTTCTTGAATCCTGTTCATCTTTTATCATTTCTTCAATATCCACTGTACCCAGTTTTTTCTCTCTATGTATCCCCCACTGTGATTCCATCTTGCTTAGCGTGAAATGATTAAACAAAAAAGCATGGTTATAATGGTCAACCTCTAGTCAGCCTCGCTCTGAGTTAAACCAACCAAAGAGAAGGTTCATTTACTTCATAGGTGAAGGTTTTGGAAGACACATGTACAGTGGGGAAAATAAGTATTTCATTCCCTGCTGATTTTCTGAGTTTGCTACCTTAGAAAAATGGAAATGGTCTATAGTTTTCAAGGTAGATCCATCTTGAAAAAGAGATAGAATATAAAAATAAAATTTTAAAAAATCACATTATATTAATTTTTGAACATTTATTTGTATTTAATTAAAATAATAGGTATTTCAACCAATAGCAAAATGTAACTCATTACTTGATGAAGAAACCCTTGTTGGCAAGCACAGTAGCTAGATGCTTTTTGTAGTTGGTTACCAAGTTTTTACAGATCCCAGGAGAGATTTTGGCCCACTCCTCTTTGCATCTTTGCAGATTCTCTCCAAATCCTTAAAGATTGTAAGTTGTTGTTGTTGGGCAACTCGAAGTTGTCAACAACACAGATTCCTCCACAGATTCTCTAAAGGATTAAGGTCTGGAGACTGACTAGGCCACTCCATTACCTTAGTGTGCTTCTTCTTGAGCCACGCCTTTGTTGCCTTAACCATATGCTTTGGTTCATTGTCATGCTGGAACACTAATCAACAATCCATCTGCAGTGTCCTAGCTGAGAAAACAGCCCTAAGACATGTCTCCACCACCATGCTTAATGACTGGGATGATGTTCTTGGGGTCCAAGTCAGCTTTTTTTTCCACTCCAAACATGCAAGTTGAGTTCATGCCAAAAAGCTCAATGTTTAGTCTTGTCTGACAACAGCACTTTCTCTCAACGCTCCTCTTAATCATCCAGGTACTCGTTTGCAAACTTCAGACAGGCTTGTACATGTGCTTTTTTGAGTAGGGAGACCATGGAGGTAATACATGATTTCAGTCTATTATGACTTAGTGTGTTACTAATAGTCCTCTTGATAACTGTGTTCCCAGATGTCTTGAAATCATCAACAAGCACTTGTTGCATAGTTCTGGGTTATTCACTTACCTTTTACATCATCAAGTTCACTCCATGTTGGAAGATCTTGCATGGATCTCCAAACCAAGGAAGATTGATAGTCAATTGGTGTTTCTTTCATTTTCTTATTATAGCACTAACAGTTGATTTCTTCTCCCCTAACTGCTTGCCAATTGTCATGTAGCCCATTCCAGTCTTGTGCACATATACAATTTTATCCTGGCTGTCCTTAGACAATTCTTTCATCTTGCCCATTGTGGAGAGATTATATTCTGATTCATTGAAGGATTCTGTTAACTATTGTCTTTTATACAGGTAATGAGTACTTTATTAGAAGTAATAATTGCATAATTAAACCAGTATATATGCCTCCCTTTACATAACAAGTCTGTTGGGCCTGAATAATTGCTAGTTAGTAGTATTCCAATAGCATATTACAGCTAGAGAACATGTCATATATGGAAGATTAACTTGGAATTTCATTTGTGGAGAGTAGATAGATAGTATCGTTAAAGCATATTGAAATATACCATTTTCTCTTTACTAATAGAGTGACAAAGAAACTGTCTTTTTTCTCTCAACACATACAGCATTTCCCTCTTTCTATTCTCCTATATTTCTGGCGATCTAAATATAAACTGGACATAGCTTAATGGGTCAACTGTCATCATGCAAAAGTCAACCAATGCCTCACACTCCCACCAAAATCAAATCAGAAATGCATTGGCCTTAAGTAAATATAAAAAGAACAGTGAACATGTACATAGCAATTGGTCCACTGTTCAACCACTGTGCATGTGGTATATGTGTCATCTGTTAGAGATTTAATCAGTACACCAACCAGCCAAAACAAAACTCTGTGCAAACCAAAGTGGTGCTTAATTTATATTCACGAAAAGAATATGCAGAAAACCAAGTAATGAATTAAAAAGTACAATTTACATTCTCAAATATTCAGAACATAATATAACATAGCAGAAACAGTAACCTGATACTACATTCCACCAGACGCATACATGGAGAAACAAATATGCTATAATTACGTAAATACACATATACATGGAAGAAAAACATTTTATAACCTGAACACAGCAGTATAACTTTGGAAAAACATGTATGGAATTAATTGTTATAGCCAAATATATAAGGTTTCACATCATGACTTTTCTTGTTGAAAGCTGACTCATTTTTTTTTTTATTGTAAAACTAGATTTTAATGAAAAGTAAACAGTGATAATCTTTTTGGCTACACTTCAAATTAAAAATCACCTTTATTATAAATTTTTGATTGCATCAATTCTTTCACAAAGCTATTTAAAATAAATATTTAATAAGCAATTCGTACACTAATAATTTTTTATTAAAATTTTAACAATGTTTAACATTCATGCTCACAAAAACTTGTACGTCAAATGATTTTTCTTTTGACACCACCATTCCTTTAACCTCACAAAACTCCCATGGTAGAGTTTATTTATGCATCATAAAAATATATGAAACAGGTACAATGAAATATTTATTATTTGCCATTCTATAAAGATTTATTATTTATCGTTTTATAAAGAAATAAATTTGAAAATAAATATTTTTATTCAAAAATTTATAAAAACCTACAAAATTTTCAATGAATTGTGTTCTTTGGAATCATCAACAAATTTGCCGATCATTTCAAATGATATAAAATGGTAAATAATAAAGATTTCATTATACTAGTTAATTCATATTTTTATAATTTAGTAATTCTTTTATAAATTTATGAATAAAAAAAATTACTTTAATACTTTTTCTTTATAAATTAGTAAATGTTAAACATTGCATTGATTTGCATTTTTTTAATGTTGTAGATGTCATATAAAATTATTCTTGCAAATGAATTAGTGTTTAACATTTTTGTTATAAATTCTCAAAGAATAAAGAAAATATAGAAGTTCATTTTCATATTTGAGTTTTATTAAAATTCTAATGATTACTTTTTAACACAATAATTATTGTTAAGTGAGTGAAAGAAGAAGATAATAGCAGTGTCAAGGGAAAACCTGTTCTTTTGACACAGCATTTTATTGTGGGAATGAAAGTTAAAATTTGTAAAATTTTTTTAAAAATTTAAACAAAAGACACAAAAAGAAATGGTAATCATGATGTCAGTACTGTTTAGTAAACAAATGCATCAAAACTCCTTTCACTCTAATAATTACATAAGTAGTGATAGAGAAGATATGGTAAATGCAGAAAAATAATCCTTGTAAGACATTTTACTTGTAAAGAAAAATATCTATCTATATATATATATATATATATATATATATATATATTTGGCTGAAAGGTTTCTCGGGTTTTGGGATAATTATGACGTCTATTCTTTTTAAAGTTATTTGTGGTTTCTGTGGGTACAAATCATTATATATATATATATATATATATATATATATATATATATATAAAGAATCCAGTCTTAATAATTTAGAAAATTGGTAATTTAAATGATGTTCTTTTCAAAAAGGGAGACAAAATATTAACTTATTTGGCATACCCAGAACATAAATTTCTCTTACTCTGTCATGAAAATGTTTGTAAACATCCACTCTTAATAATTGTGAAATGCTATTTATTTTGTAGTTTATTATGTTAGTCAATGCAACTTGTGAACATCATATTTGGGGCTATGAATGATAGGGAATAACCAGAAAAAAATTTCAAAATGAAATTCAAATAACTTAGAAAAAATTCTAAGAGTAGTTTGTTTGACATTTCAATACTCAATCAGTATGTTGCACATTGAACACCAGGAAGAAAGAGATTGTCAGTGGCTAGAAATTAATGCAAATATTACTGGCAAAATTGGGCTATTTTCTGTTTAATTACGAAATAAGGTTACTTTTTTTATAAATTACTTTCAAACACCAGGCCAAAAGTGGATTCGATCATATGATCATCTTGCTATAATTTATACATGTATCAAAAATTACTTTAAATAATTTTCAAATATTTTACTCAGTTTCATAGAAATTTTAATTTTCTAATGATATAACCAAGTACATTAATCAGCATAGATACTTGCTTGATCATGGGTTTTGCTGTTTAAACATAAACAGTTTCCAAGGATCAAATTCCATGATTTTCTTTATATTTACAAAGATTAACTTTGAACAACACAAAGGTAGGGAGTTTATGTTACACTAATTATTCAAGCTTACCTGCCTTGAAAATCAGAATTTGAAATCTAAACATGAACACTTAGCACTGGATCCAGTAAGAATTATGAAGTTATCTCAATTGAGTTAAATTTTTTTTTTTTTATTAATCACGGCAATGATTAATACTTACTTAGCTTAACTTAGTATGGTATATTGATTAATGTGTTTATCATGGCTTATCAAACTTTTGCAGATTATTTAACACCAGAAAATATTTTTGGTTGTAAGAATTTTCGGAAGATAATACTGATTTACTGATACAAGTCCTTCTTATTAATCTATAGTTGGAAAGAAAAGAGGCGAATTCATATTTCTCCCAAGGATATTTATTTATAAGTGAATATAACAAACCTAACTCGGCATTTTTAACCATTATCCATTACCCCACCCACACATTCAAGTTTACAGCACCTGGTATTCCTAAGCAGTTACCCATCTTGATACTGACCAGGCTCATCATTGTTTAACTTTGATCATCCTAGAACTTCAACATATGCCCATAAGCCTAGTATTGTATAAAGATCAAATGGAGAAAGGAAGATTGTGATGCACTAATTTTTCTGATAAAGTGGGTTTACTTTTCAATTTAATTTAAACCCTACATCCATTCAAGATGGAAATGGTCATTATTCTCCATGTCTTAATTTTCTTTATTATCAGTGAATTACCATGAAACCTTCAGAAAGATGGTGAAGTGGTTTCCCATTGTGTATGGTGAAGTGGTTTCCCATTGTGTTCTTTCTGATTTTATATTGACAGTAGCCCTTCTAAACTAGTTCCCATTCGGGCTCAAGTCTATCAAACTATTTAACCTGTAGCTAGACTGGAGAAAGAGACAGATTTATGCTCTTTCAAGGGCATTAATGTGAAAATAAATGCAACTTACTAGGTCAGAGTTTGAACTCAGCTCACCAGTTTCACTTTTTGTGCCAATGAATGTTACGTTACACACACACACACACACATGCCTCAGCCATGAGGCAAGCCATTATCTCAGTTGAGTCATCCTATGTTTATTAATTACTGCGAGTGTTGTTGATATAAGCTTACCTTCGTATGGCACAAGGTCAAGTAGAAGAAAATGGGGTAGAAAGATTGTACTGTGTCAACTTTCCAAGTGAGCTTACCTGGATGGAAAACTAGAATTTTAAGTCTTGACTTTTAGCTTAATTCAAACACTGACCTCTGACATCACTGGAAAAAACATTACTTTCTCCGGTGATAAAATTGTTTGCGTGTAGTAGCAGCAGTATTTCTAGGAGCAATAAGTAATTATACAACTAATGACCTTAAAAATAGTTAAGTTTAGCTTAGTTTGGCACAAGGCCACAATCATGATGAATTCAGAGAGAGTTGAAATAATTGCATAGTAGTCATAGTCCACTAGAATAGTTCATTAATCATTGTGAGACAAAACAATTAGGTTAGATCTTGGACTTGTTGGAGCAAGCGAGATGGTTACTAAAATGGTAATAAAGTACTAGTCTCAAATCACAACAGAGCTAGTATTATTTACTAATTGAAAAAAAAGTGGAAAAAATAAATAAATTATTGCAATATTTTTATGATACTTTGTTTCTACGACTTCAAAATGATAATCTTAAGAGTTCAAATAATAAATAATATGTATTATTATAGATAGATTATGTACACACACACACACACATATATATATTCATATATATTATATATATATATATATATATATATATATATATATATATATAATTTAAAGAAATATATATATTAAGAATAGATATTTAAATTAAATCTATGTTAGTATATTAGAAATGTATATAAATTTAATATATATATTTATATATGATAGTAGGTAATGATATATATTTTTATATATCAAGAATTGTACTGAGGAACTGTTAATACAAAATGATGAAAACCTAATTGTTGAAACTTATCACAAATAAACTTTTTCCATACATATATATTATGAATATATATATGAATTAAATTTATATATATATATATATATATATATATATATATATTACAAATAATAATACATATATGTGTGTAAAAATTAATGATACATTTATATTATACAATATATATTTATATATTAAAAATATTAGAAATATAATACAAATATAGAAATATATATATTACTGGAATAAAAAAATTATATAATAAAGACTAAAAAAGTGTTAGTTTTTTGTTATTGTTTTATTGTCTTTGTTTTTCTTAATGCATTTGTTTTTTGTAATTGTTTTAGGGGAAAACACATTGTGAATTTAAATTGGCTTTCCTAGATCCTTCCCACACACATTTCTACTCTAACAGAGGAAGGGCATATTTCTGCTCCGTTAACTCCATCTTAAAGAACTTGGACTACTAGAAAGCTTTCAGGATTAAACATGTGGATGTTTCTACTTGATATAAAGGTAGTGAGTTCAAATACTACCACCTCAACTTCCCCACACATTTTCTACAATGGCTAATGTATTCAGTGACAAGGCTAAGATATCCATTGATAAGTAAGTATCATAGCTTGTTTAGGAAATATATAAGTCAGTTCTTAAGCTATTTATTGTGCTTATAGGCCTCAGGCGATTTTAATAGATACCCTCACCATTTGCTGATGGGTCTATTTGGCAGTTGATAAACTGTTCAGCAAAAGGATAAATGAAATATCTGCATTTTTAAACTTTGTGTGTGTCTTTCTCTATTATTATCATCAGAACCATACTCTTTATTTCCAATCCATACATTGTTTTTTACCCTCCTTTCTTCTTGGTTTGATGTGATGTTGTGACACCTTAATAGGCGTGTTTCCTTGATACTTAGGAAAAAGCCTGGCTCTTTCCCTAGAGCTGCTGCTGTGGAAAGAGAAAGACAGATAGATGATGAAACGCTTAGCTTTTGAGACAGTGATAAAACTGGTTTCTGCATATGTCCATATCCCAACTGGCTCAGGTCTCAACACACACACATACATATACGCACACGTGTGTGCGCGAAAAAGAGAAGAGACAGACTGTCTAACAGCCACCACTTATTTTGTGGCAGGAGAGACTTTTTCTACGACTGCTGCTTCCTCTGTCATGGTCCTGGTAGCAGTCAGTCAGTTCTGATCCCGAAATTGAATTAAAGGCTTCATATCCTCGGAGGGCCCCTCCTGAGTGGGAATAGTTTGTTTCCCTGAATGGAAATTAATTTGAACATTGATTGTGATTTTGTTGTCAATGCAGATCACAGAAACACAGGCTAAAACTGAATAAGACCATATTCATCCCTGTCACTCAAACATTAATACCTTCCCTTCTCTTTTTCATTGTCTATATTCTCTTCTTTTTCTCAGACAAGACTTGTCATTGGCTTTTATTACACTAAAAACTAATCTACAGATTTGTTTTTTCTTTCTTTCATCTCTAGTTTATCACTCATCACTCTCTGTGATTTCTCTCCTACTCCCTTCTTTTATTTTCTTATCTTTTTTTATTACATTTTGAGTTCTCTCTCTTCCTTTTTTTATCTCATTCTTTTTTCTTTGTTATTTTTCTCTCTATTGTCTCTTTTTCATTTCATCTGCCCCACTGATTGTTATTTAAAAATTTTTATCCCTTAGTTATAACATATATCTCTTTTTGTTAGTTTTCTCTCATATGTTCATTATTGTTTTACATCTTTCTCTTCCTAAATTGTTTCTCCCTTTTCCTTTTATTATTTCTCTTTCTTTGTTGTCTCTCTCCTTTTATATTTCTTCTTGTCATCTATTATTTTATACCTCTTTATTATTTCTATCTCTCTCTCTCTCTCTCTCTCTCAGTTATTTATCTTTTTCTTCCTCCCTGCTTGTTAAAGAGAAATAAGAAAAGACAAATAAATTAAAGTGATGAAAACTGAAAGAGAATGAACAAATTATCTTGTTATTTGTTCATTCTCTCTTATCTCTTTATTTATTCTCCTGCTCCGCACTTTATTTTTGTCTTTCTCTTTCTCTCCCTTTTCATTATTATTGTCTCATCCAATTCTGCTACAATTTATCTTTTTTATTTTTCTATTCCTACCTCTCTTCTGTATTTTCTCTCTTTGTTATTTCTCTCTCTCTTTATTATTAATTATTTCCCTTCCTCTATAATTTCATTTTTTCTCTGTATTTCTTTCTCTATATCTTTATTATGACTTTCTCTCTCCTTCTTTGTTGTTCATTTTCTCTGTCATTTTCTTATTTGTCTTTTCTTTTTATTTTTAAGTAAATGATTCTTTTCTATCTTTCTTATTTTCTCTCTTTCATTCTCACTCTCAATAGTTTCTTCTTTTCTTTATAATTCTTCTTCTCTCTTTCACTCTTGTTTTCTCTTACACTGTTGTTTTTTGTCATTTTCTCCCTCTTATTATCCCTTTCCTACTCTGATTCTCGTTGTTATTTCTTTCTTAGTATTTCTTTCTCTTTTATTTTTTACTCTCTCTCTCTCTCTTTTTGAATTGTTTTTCTTTCTTTTTAATTTATTTTATTTTTCTCTTAGTCTTGTGTATTTTTTTTTCTCTTAACAATACTTGTTTTTCTCTAACTCTATTAAATTCTAACACTCTTATTTCTTCTTTTCTAATCCTTTGTTTCTTTCTCTCTTTTTACATTTTTTACTTACTGATTTCTTTCTTTTTTTTTTTTTGACTAGTTAACTGCTTTCTCTCTCTTTCTCTTTCTTTATATATCTAATTCTGTTCATTTTCTATCTACTCAAAGCAAAGCATATTTTGAATAATGAATCTTTTTGCAAGATTTATTTTCTAATTTCTGTTTAATTGGTTGCACATAATTGTTCAATTAAGCCAACATAATTATTTTTTGTTTAAAAATATATTTTTGGAATAATAAATGTTTTTTTTTTCCTGTTTTGAAGTAATCGGTAGCTATTCTGTTAGCTGTTTTCCATATTTACCACATGAATTTTTATTGTTACATGTTGTATTTTTTACAATGAAAAACATTTATACATATGTAAAATAGGAAAGACATCTTAGATAACAAATAGAAATTGAAATGAATGAATCTTATTCAAGTTTCTGACTTGTTCTTGTTAAAAGGCATTAGTTGAACTTCCTTATTCCATCAGCAGTCGTCTTTTCCAGAGTTTTTTTCAAGTATAATAGTATGACTGAGACCATGTATAATCTAATTTTTCATAAATACCTGCCCAGGCAATAATGATAAAATGTCTGCTATATCCAGTTCTAGCTATTACAACATCCACTGTGCTGCTAATATATACATATATATATACGTGTGTGTGTGTGTGTACACACACACACATATATATATATACCAGCATGCAGTGTGGGTATAGAAAAATCCAAAGGAGTATCCTGTATATACAGTGGTAGGATAACTCTCTAAGAGAGCTCTAAACATATATGCATATAAATACATATAGAGCAAATATAAGAAAAATTAAGGCAGACATGTTATTTCACGGTGAATCGGAAGTATCAGCCTATTTCAGGATTTGTGTAAAATCCTTTGTAAAATAAAGACGGAAGCTGATGATGGTTCACCTGAAATAGGCCCACACTTCCGACTCATCATGAAATAAAGTGTCTGCCTTAATTTTTCTTTATGTATATATATATATATACGCACACACACACACATTATATATAAAATATAATTTTTTCAATAATCAAATAAAAGTATATATATATATATAGTCATCCGCAGACAGATCTGTTTCGCTGTATCACAGCTCATCAGTATGGTTAGACTCCGATTGCTTTTAACCCAGGATTGAAACCTGACTGAATTGGCGTCAGTCAGTGATTCTACCTCTGAACTCTTGGTACCCGGTAGAAAGTGGCAGACTTTTAGCATATGATATATCATATGCCAGTGGCATGCACACACTTTTATTTGATTATAAAAAAATTATACTTTTATGGTACTGAGTTGTCCCAGTGTTGAGTTTTCCTGCACCCCTCAAGCCAATTTTGATCTTCAAAAATTGAAATGCAATGTCAGTTTTTATCTCCTGTTTAATATTCTCTTGTTCTCCCTCCTTAGTAATGCTTTTGTTTTCTATTCTTTCAATCAAGTAACCCCTTGTGTCTTAGTGAATTTCCTGCCTTACATTGGATAAATTCAATTAAAAGAAAGTATAATAGAGGATGAAATGCATTGGTTGGTTAAGTTTTTTTTTTGTCTTTACATATATATATATATATATATATATATTAACACTTTAAATATTGTTTTTATAGTGGATACTCATATTCAAGTAAACACACCATTTATTTATCAAACAGTATATTTATTGAGGTTTTGCCTACTGAACTGAATATTCAAGAAATCTTACAAAAACAAAAAAACGTATCCTCCAGGTTTGCTTGATCGGCAACAGCCTTCGTGGCTGAGTCAGTCTAAGCCTGTTGTATCTAATGATGGTTTCTTCTGAAAGGCTTATGCAGGTTTGCATTCTGAAGGAGGACGCATATCTTTCTTTGATAAGATTTACTAAATATTCAGGCTGGGAGGTAAATCTAAATAAATATGCTATTTAATAAATCGAGTGTCTACTCAAATATGGGTATCTACTAATGATTATGTTTAAAGTGATAAAATCTGCAGTCAACAAATAGAAAAAATTTCATTATATCATTATATATATATATATATATATATATATATATATAAAATTATTTATAAATGAAACTTTGTGTGTGTGTCCGTTACCTATAGACTCTGAAACAGCTGAACTGATTTTCTTGAAAATTTGCACAGTTGTACTGTAAGAGTCTGCGAGTGTTCTTAGCTAGGTTTTGTGTCGAGGTACCCCCTGATAAATATCAAAATTTGAAAAAATCGGGTTATAGAAGGAGTGGTTTGATTTTAATCAAATTTGATACACTCATAGACAAAGACATAAGAAACGATATTCAGAAGTTTCAAGATTGCAGTACTTACAATAGTGCAGAAAATCGATAATATATATATAAAAGCTTTCATTACACCCAAGCAACACCGGGCTATACTGCTAGTGTATATATGTATATATATATATATATATATATATATATATATATATATATATTCATTTGCAGACAGTCCTGTTTCACTGTATCACAGCTCATCAGTACGCCTAGATATCGAGTTGCTTCCAGCCGTGATTGAAACTTGACCAATTTAACATCAGTCAGAGATTCTACCTTTAAGCTATCAGCACATGATGGAAAAAGGCAGATTTTAGCGTGTTATATACACAGTGTAAGCAAATGCCAGTAGCCAAGAGTGTTCAATTTAATTAATTCAATCAATATATATATATATATATATATATATATATGATAAAAATATAGTTTTAAGGTATACTATATATATAGGGAAAAGTGCTTAAGTTATAGAGCATATGTAAATATAAAAGATGGCTTATCACTGTTTGGTGTTGATCGTAGCATCTACTTACATATATATAAATTCTCTGTGTGTCAATACACACAGAATTAGCATTAGAGAATTTGTGGAATATAAACATAGAAGTACATTTTACCAAAGAATAACTTTAAAAATTTTATTAAATAAATGTCTTTTGCATTATCTATGAACAAATACAACATACTCATGACTTTATATCTCTAAAAAGCTGCAGTAGTTTTAATACCACACAAAAAATATCTAAATCCAACTGAAATTCAAAAGAAACTGAATATTTAACTGTAGGCTAAATGATCTTAAATTCAGTGTTGTAACCACTAAGCTATGCCTTTGCTTCTCCACCTTAATTAAATCCATAACCTTTTAATTATTCACTCATAAATAGCTGCAAATAATTATTTCAGTCGTTTCAGTTGTCACAATATTTTTCCAATCATCCTGAGTTTCTTCACCCTCAGCAAACTGAGAGATGATACTTAATTGATATCTTGTAACTTCATAATCTCTATTTTGCTGATTCTTGGCCCAAACCAGAAACAGGGATTTCCTCAAAAGTAATTTTATTTTTTTCTTCTTGTCAACTTGATCTCTGGCTCAGTGTTTTTTTGCAATTAAATAGTTCATTCAAAACTTACTTCCAAATTTTATTATATGATAAAATATTTATAATACAAGTAACTTTTTTCTATAAATATACCACAGAATGAAATGCTCTTTTCACTTGATATCATTCTGTACATTGCCCAGGTTTCCTAAATACATGATTTTTAAAGAATTGTTTGGTTTGTTTTACAAAGAACAAATTCTAAAATCTTTGATAAGTAGTTTCTTGCATGGGGAAGTTAAAATGTCTGACATACACAGAAATACAGACAATTAGTCATTTTTTTTTTATAGTAGACAAGTTCCAAGCAACAACAGTGGATGTCCATGCTTTCCATTACATATTTTAGAAAAAATATTTCATCTGTTTCAACCATAAACAAGAAAGCTTCCAAAAGATTAGAACCATAAAATTAAATTTCTTCAAAGAAAAATAAGAAAAGAAATACTGTCTTGGGAAGTGCAGATTGCGATAAGCAGAAACTAATAATAAAAAAAAATAAATAAAAAGAAACAAAACTGTCAAGGTATTGTCATATTGAGATTCAGATGATGAGAATTGGCCAGTTACAGCAAAATTTCACCTAAGTAAAACAGAAGAATGAAGCAATTGAAACATGGAAAAAAATTACAATTATGAGGATTGTCTATAGGGCCTAAAAAGAGATAGATATTAAGAGATCATCTCCAATTTTCTCATTCTTGGTATGACGATAAACTACATCTAGCAGCAAGACCTCTGAGCAGAAGTTTTTGAAGGGCATGAAACCACCTTTTAATTGCTGTTGTTCCCAGGTCCAACCTGACCCAGAGTGGTAGCATCTGTTAGAATCCCAGCTATTGACAAATAGTTAACCCCTAAACCAGGGCCAAAACATGAAGGTATAAAAATAGATTTTTTATAATAAAAATTCTAGCAATATTTATTTAAAAGAAAGAATATTACCAGCAATACATTTATGAAAAGTAAAATATTTTTGAAGGAAAAAATATTACCAGCAATACATTTGACTCGACAAAACCCTCTTTGCAAAAATATGTTAATGAAAACTGATTTACAAATTGACAAAAATTACATATTCTATTCATACAGTTGGACTAGCAAAAGACGCATTATATCAAAAGTTAAGTAAAATATTAAGAAACAGAAACATTTTGTTAGAAACAAAAAAGATTGCTGAACTGCTATGATAGTGAATGCTCAACAATCATTCTACAAATGAAGAGAAAACTGGAGCCAACAGAAATGTGGTTCTACAGAAGAATGCTGAGAATTCCATGTAAGGAGCAAGTAAGCAATGAGGAAATTTAAAAGAAAATAGTAACAAAAAGAACATTTACACTCGGAATCAGACGGGGACAGCTGAAGTTTCTTGTACATATAATGAAAAAAGAAAACTTGAAAAAATTGGCTGTCACAAGGCATATTGAGAGCAAAAGATATAGAGAAAAGCAGTGGACCACTTACCCAACAGGCTTGTGTGAATGAATGGTGGAATAGTGAGCAGGTGGTTTGGCAAAGGGAAAAATACTGCTATGGTCCACAATGAATAGGAAGCTGTGGAGAGCCATTATCACCCACTTCCTGAAGAGACATGACACACAGAAAAATTTAACATGCTGGTGAGATGAAGCAATCTTTTAGTCACTTGATAATTAAAAAGAAGAAACCGATGATGATGAATACATTCTATAGAACAGTGGATAGCGAGCTGGTTTCACTAGGTCATTTACTAGTGCTCTTCTAGGGCTCCTCGTGTCTGACATAGTAAACCTTAATACCTATGATCACTGTTCTTGTTGCTCTTCAAAGTTGAAAATTAAGTCTGTTTCCTTCATATTTATTTCTTTTCAATCCGTTAGAAATATTTACTTAACCCTAAATATTAGGTGTGTGCAAAACTTCTCAGTACTCTTTTTTTAAAACTGCATCATGAATGCAGTTAAAAAAAATGTTTTTTCACTCAAAACTTTTACACACACTAAATATGCATAATACTTTTTAAAGAGTGAGCTGAAAATATTTTGGATTTAAATACTTTTTTTTTTATATATGTATATAAGAAACTGAAATTTCAGGCCCATAATGTGTTGAAGTCACAAAAAAGACATTCTGGCAATTTTGTCATTCCTCACAATCTCTTTCAATGTCAAATAGACATGGAGAAATAGAACCAAAATTCTTTATTTTTAATGATTCTCTTTCCAGAATCTAACATTTTTGGTGTAAAGAATACCAACCCCTTAAAAAACAAAAAACTCAAGTTCCAAATTTTCAGAAATTGTATATACTAAAACTCATAAATGTTAGTGATGTACAGATCAGATCAAATGATGCTGTTTATCTCTGATACCATCAACATGTCTGTTTTCTTAAAAAAAAAATCTTAAAATACAAAAGAAAATGGTAACAAGAATTTTCACAAGTATTTGCTACCTAAAAAGAGTCTGAACCTGATATTTATATAACTTTTCTTAGTATTGGTAGATAAGAAAAATATTTCAGTTAAAAAGTTTCAAAAAAAAGAAATTTAATGATTTTTAAAACTAATATACTCATTTTTTATCATATTTTGGTCAATGTACTCTGCAGACAGCCTCAGGAATATACTACATAAACAAAAAGGAAAAAAAAAAAGAAAGTTTCCATTCAGAACTTGTAGCTATACATTCTCTTAGAAACTCAAAAAAATCTATTCCAAGATTAGTGAGAACAAGCACAGATTCTTAGATTTGCTGAATATTCCTCCAAAATTGAATTGTCAGACATCAGAGATTTCTTGCTAATATTGCTTTAATTTGGATTATTTTCTCTTTGGAGATTTCTCACTTGCTAATAAAGGGGTTAATGAGAACTTGGAATGTATTAGCATGAAATAACACCAGCCATCTCCTTGATCAAAACTATTGTATTGATGGTATTTGATAACACTGGCCAAGCTACCCTTACATATTGTTTTACATCTTTATAAAAGGCTAAGAATCAGGCCCCTTATAAATATAATGCTTTGACAATTTTTTTCATGTTTCTTTAATTAAAAACAAAGATAGAAAGAAGTAATAAATAAACAAAAAAACAGCAGTAGACCTTTGCAATGGTTCTTGAAAAAATTTGAAAAAAATTGCACTTTGTGACTACAATTATCTTGCTTATCTAGTTACAAGCATAACTTGCATTGTAAGTCTTGATCAGAACACAGATCAATATACACCACAGTGTGTAACATGTTGAAAAAAATTGAATAGAAACTCTTTGTTAATCTATTGAGGTGTATTTATATTTTAAACAAGACAGATTAATCAATGACTGAGTTTTGTTCATTTTAAGTGACCTTTATTCATGTTCAGTGGATTGCCTTCCCACAGAATAAGTGAATGAGAACTTAAGTAAACTCCTCTCCCATAATTACCTTATCTATCAGGTAAAAAGTTATTGCTGAGCAAACCATTTTTTGATTAAATCTTTAATGAAATCAAGCAGAAAATTTAACCACTTCTCCAGCCCTCTTTTTAAAAATATTAATGTAATCTCCCTGGTTTCCCATAAAGTGTATAGACATTTTGTTAATTAATAGCAGATTCATTTTTCTTATCTATTAGCTAATTAAACAGTTTTATAAGAAAAAATAAATATCACTGACAAGAATACAAATTGTCAACTTATTTATCTTCTATATATACATTTCATTATTTGCTAGCAGCATTTATTATTTGAGAGTTAATTAAACACTTCCATAATAAAGATTAAATGCTATAGAATAGATATAGACTGTCCCCCAATATATATATATATATATTAGATTACTTAATCCAAGTAGTAAGGTAAATCCCAAAAACCTGATCCTAATTAATATTAAATTTTAATATTAAAAAATGATACAGGAGGAGAGCTCAATGTAATTAAAATTACAGAGCTAATATAAAATAAAATAAATTTTCAACATTCAAAATTGTTGAATGAACATTTCGACATGAAATCTCTAAGAGTGATTCCACGTCTCCTCAGCAACAGTTCAATCTTCCAAAATGAGAATAAAATTAAAAAGGGAAATAGAGAAATAAAAAAATAATTTAAAAAATGACGGTTAAGTCTTGAGAAATTTACGTTACGAAAAATTTTTGTAAATCAGTCTATTTTTGATTTTTACTATTAGATAGAGTTGCAAGTGAAGATATAGAAAATTTGGCATGTCTCGCTTTACAAAAGGAAATGGGTGAAGATTCATCTGTGGTTTTCACAACTTAACAGTATTTTTACTCTATTTAACCTGGATATAAGAGATATTTTCTCTGGTCCCAAATTAGCGCCTGTGGTAATGTATATAAAATAGAACAAACCCTGATATAAGAGAAACCCGGATATAAGAGATATTTTCTCTGGTCACAAATTAGCGCCTGTGGTAATGTACAATGTAATCCTGATATAAGAGAGTTGTCGGGACTGGACCAGATAAAAGTTATCTTATATCCGAGTTTGATCTATTTTATATACAGTATAACCTGGATATAAGAGATATTTTCTCTGGTCCCAAATTAGCGCCTGTGGTAATGTACAATGTAATCCTGATGTAAGAGAGTTGTCGGGACTGGACCAGATAAAAGTTATCTTATATCCGAGTTTGATCTATTTTATATACAGTATAACCTGGATATAAGAGATATTTTCTCTGGTCCCAAATTAGCGCCTGTGGTAATGTACAATGTAATCCTGATGTAAGAGAGTTGTCGGGACTGGACCAGATAAAAGTTATCTTATATCCGAGTTTGATCTATTTTATATACAGTATAACCTGGATATAAGAGATATTTTCTCTGGTCCCAAATTAGCGCCTGTGGTAATGTACAATGTAATCCTGATATAAGAGAGTTGTCGGAACGGGACCAGATAAAAGTTATCTTATATCCGGGTTTCTCTTATATCCGGGTTTGTTCTATTTTATATACATTACCACAGGCTCTAATTTGGGAACAGAGAAAATATATCTTATATCCAGGTTATACTGTATATAAAATAGATCAAACTCGGATATAAGAGAACTTTTATCCGGTTCCGGCAACTCTTGAGCAAATTAATTGAAGTAACTGCTTTATTTTTTTTCTTTCACCATACAGTTAGTTTTAGACCCACTGGAGTGACAGGGAGTAATCGATTTTTATTTTTTTCCTCTGATTAGGTCATTTTCAGTGGTGTGCAGCAATATGAATTTATTTTCATGGTGTATGATGAAATTTGTTTGACCTGGAAAAATATTGCTTCATCTGTGATTGCATCAGATTTTTATCACACCCAGACACTATTGTCTTGACTGTCAATTTGTTGTCCTGCAACCATTGTCTGCAATCGACATTACTCCAAGGAAGCATACAAAAACTGAAATTCTGCATGAACACACTAGCAAACCTTAGAGAGAGATCATTAGTATTGTTAGTGTCAGCCTTTCAACTGTCAGACGTGTCATCAAGGTGAGAAAACTAACTGGATCCATCAGTCCAAAACATAAAGAAAAATGTGGTCAGAAGAGAAAAACAGCACCAAGAGCAGACATATATGTAATCATGAAAAGTGTCAAAAATCCCAGGAAGACATTATTTGTTTTGTTTCAATTAATTTGCACAAGGGTGTATATATATATATATATATATATATATATATATATATATATATATTGTCACGCGCAGACACATCTGTTTCGCTATATCACAGCTCATCAGTACAGTTAGACTCCAATTGCTTTTAACCCAGGATTGAAACCCGGCCGACGTGGCATCAGTTGGCGATTCTACCTCTGGGCTACGGGCACTTGGTAGAAGAAGGCAGACTTTTTAGTGTGTATATTATCATTATACATGCCCAATAGCCAGAGTGCTCTAGTTCATTACTGAATGAGCGATGCGTACATGACAGGGTAGCTTCTGTTTTTCAAAGTCTACCATTCTTCCAGAGTGCTCAATCAGGGTGTGAGAGCGTAAATAGTCATCCACAGACAGATCTGTTTTGTTGTATCACAGCTCATCAGTACAGTTAGACTATGATTGCTTTTAACCCAGGATTGAAACCCAACCAAATTGGTGTCAGTCAGCGATTCTACCGCTAGGCCATGGGCGCTCAGTAGAGGAAGATAGATAGATAGATAGATAGATAGATAGATAGATAGATAGATCCAGATATCTTGTGACTCATTAGAGACATAAGGGCACCACATGTACTGCAATTGCAATAGAAGTTGTGTTACTTTGGGTACAACAGCCTGGCAGAGCCCAAACCTCTCAAAGCTCATTTGAATTCAGAGTTTTCCTTCTCCGACTGTTTGCTACCCAAAGTCATAGAACCCAGTCTGTTCTGCTATTTATCCATAGCTGGGGGAAGAAGAGATGGATTCATACCTTTTCCATGCACATAAGTGAATGTAATGATTCAGCTGGAACTTGAACTCTGCTTTCTGATTCTCTAATCTTAGCCATTATCTATTACATCCAGATAGATTTTAATGATGTCTATTTAGATAGGCTTTTAACAGTGTCTGTTTAAATATCTGGTTCATACCTGAAAGGGAATTAAACATTTTATAATAATAATTAGTTCAACACTTCCATAGATTTTATAATAAAGTTGAGAAAGAAAATTTTCTTGAAATAATCCATTTTTGAAGTGACCAAAATATCTATGATTTTAAATGAGACAGAGCAAGCATTACTGAGAAATTAAGTTTTGAAGTATCAGCTCATGTCCAGATTGTAATTGAAGAGAATTGCTGTAGTTGTTGCAGGTGATAGGCTAATTAGAGTTTATTTTAATATTTCTTCTTGCTGTGTATACATATGTTTGAATGTCTAACTCCATACAGATCTAGAAAGATATATATGATAAGTAATGATTGATTAGAAATATCCAAACAGATTATTTTTAGTGGAATATATGAAAACCAATTGAATAATAGAAAATTTGTGTGTGTGTATGTATATATATATATATATATTAAAACTTTTGAATATTTTTCATTTGGAAATGAGTTATTTCCGCAACCTACGTTTCAACAGATCAAAAATTATATCCAGATGTAATCATACCCATTAATACTTACTAGGATCATACAAATATGGATGAAAATGTTTTAAGATACTTAAATAATTCCTCCATAATTTAAAATTTTTTACGATTGTTTGAAAATTCCAGTCGCATGTTAATAAAAAAACTCCTGTTCAAACATTTGGAAATGACAAAATCAGTTGTTGTAAATCACCTGAAGATACTGAAAGGTTGAAACCTTAGGTTGTGGAAATAACTCATTTCTCAATGAATATATATATATATATTTTAAAAAATGACTTTAATCCAAAAGGAAAAGCAGGAAGGTAAATCCCAAAGACCTGATCCTAATTAATATTAATATTTTAATATTAAAAAATGATACAGGTGGAGAGCTCAATGTAATTAAAATTACAGAGCCAATTATAAAATAAAATAAATTTTGATGTTCAAAACTGTTGAATGATCATTTCAACATGAAATCCCAAAGAGAGATTTCACATCTCATCAGCAACTACCACATTTCAAAATGAAATAAAAAAGAAATAAAAAAATAAAAAAATTTGAAGGTTAAGAATTCACTGGCGGAAGTTGAAAAATTTAAATCACAAAAAAAAGGCAGGTTAGCAATCAATATGAAAGAAAAAACATAAATTTTTATATACCAGAACCAACACAATATTAAGAAAATTAATGACAAAATTGAATTTTTTTTTATGCATGATGTATTTTATCCTTTAGAACTTCATTGGACTAAATTTATGTTTACATTGATATAGGACTAAAATGGACTAAAATGATTTCTGTTATGTAACTACACATGCACAGGAAGAAAGGAGATGCTGAAATTTTCAACTTCTAAATTTAATTTTGTATTTTTTTTAGATGTGTTTGGGTATAAAAATAGGTAACTTCATTTAGCTTCTTTTTGTTTGTTTCCATCATTTTTGTTATTAAGTATTCCACCTTGTGATAATAGAAGATCTGCCAAGAGAGGAAAGATGTAAGAATGTGTGTGTGTGTGTCCAGTTGTCATAAATCTGTTAAACAATGTTTGACATTTCATTTATTTCTAATTACATATTAAAAGATATATACACAAATTGTTAATAGCTGCTGTAGTTATGAGCTGAAAGTCGATCAAGTACTTTAATCATAAGCACTTAATGTTGAAATAAAGTTTTGAAAAAAAGCTCTCATTGATTATAATTAAATTATTTTTATATTAAATGGTCAAAATGTTCAGTAACAATATAACCCCACAAAATTAGAAGTTGATGAACAGTGAAATAATTTTTTGTGCATGTATTTGTTTTCAATCAGAATTATTTGACAATTAAAAGAGATTTGTTGGTTGCTTATTGTAAGGGTGTGAAGAGATTTTTGAAAATAACATATATGTTGTAGATATATGTAATTATAGAGGCACAGAATAGCATCATATCTACTAGCAAGAAACAAAGGGGCAGGATTTTCTTTGAGATTCATACACGCATACAAACACACAGAAGAATAAAAAATCAACTTTACACCAATAATAAAAGCATTTTGACTCATGCATAAAATAATTTCTCAGTATAAAGATAAAGAAAAATGAGATAAACAGTAGTCACTTGCTGGAGCTTCCTGATGATTGAACTGAACATTTACAAAAATGTTCATCTGTGAAACTCTGGAGTCAGGGTGCCACATATAACATCAATGAGCTAAATGACAGATTTTATTTGTCTTAATCCTATATATAGGATTAAAACAGATAATCTAATTATCATTATATACATATATATATATATATATATATATAAACAGAAAATCTAAGCAAGAGCCAACAACCTACCACGGTTTCGCCCTATGGCTCATCAGGGAAATTAGCTGACAACAAAGATTTAAAGTAGCAAATATATAGTTACTCAAATTAAAACAAAGAAGACACCAAAACACGAGAAAGGGGGGAGACTAAAACTTTATTACAAAAAAAAAAAGTAAAAAAAGAGAACAATTAAGCGAAAGGCTAATTCAGTAGGCAATTTTTCATATGCTTGCATTTATGTAGGATTTCAGTTTTACAATTTAGTAAATTCTGCGTGGATTCATATATATATTTTAAATAATGGATTTTATTTTTTAACCCAACATTTTTCTTACTTTGTGTAGATGTTTTATTTTATTTTAACTAGTATTTATTTTTCTACCAGTCTGCTCACTAAAAAGATATTGATAAAAATTATGCTTTAGTAAGTTTTCTCAAGTATGCAGGTTCCAAAATTTTTCTATTTCTTTACAGTGTTCACTACTGTTTTCTTTTTCAAAATGTATTGTTTTTATTTGTTGGCTTAAAAAAAAATTGCATGTTCAGTAAAAATCATAAATAATAGTTGATGGTGAAAGATATGATTGTCGGCTGAAAAATTCATAGACTGACCAAGAAAAAAAAAAACTTTTTTACAGTAAGGTTCACCCTGTATAAGGCCAAGGAAGCCACTTGTGATAGAGGGTTACATTAAGGAGTAGTTTATATAGATAGGTGGGGAAGACAACAGTTAACTCTATACTTTAACAGGTTGAGATTGTAGTGATTATGGAAACATTGCCAGAGCAGAGGTTCTTCGGAAGAATTTGTTTGTGAAACTTTTCGTTGATGAAATATGAAGGTAACGTGAATGGTTTACTACCATGTAAATGGTATGGCAGGTCCTAGCTGTGAAGGTTAAACTTTGCAGAAGTAAGAAATGAAGTTTATTTTTCAGTATAAGCCCCTTGTCAGTTTACTTAGAAAGAAACAATGCAGTTAGTTAATAGAAAGAGTTAAAATTAATGCATGCAAGTTTGCACAGCACTCACATCACTCCTTCAAATTTTGCCTATGAACTTTTCAGCCCACTCGTATATAATAACTCTTATTAGCAAAGAAAAGAGCATTGGCAAACCAGATTTTAATTCCTACTGTGAAAGGCATAGATACTCTTTGATTTAAATGTTGTTCTGTTGTCAAATATATTAACAAAAATATTGTCATCACTGTCAATCACATTAAATAGTTAAGTAAGCTTTTGTCATTATTGAAGCATGCTTTAGTATATTTTGTGCGTCTAAGAGCGCTAGTGTTGAGTTAACACTAATGTCCTTGAAAAAGGCAAGAATTCGTTTTTACCTGAACTCTGACAGACAAATATTTCTACAAATACTTTCACGGCTTCTGCTCTAATGAGTTTAGCTCTCTGGTGCCGTCTCTGCATTAATTTAGTCAAGTTACTAGACTAGCAGCTAGGTTTCATCCTTTTACAGTGAAACCAATCAAATGTAACTGTAACTTCTGCTCTATCAGCTTCTTTGCTCACACTTCCCACCTGTGGAATTCTTTTCTATATATTTGCTTCCCTGACAGCTACAATCTCTAAGAATTTAAATGCAAAGTCAATTGCCATCTCTTATCTTCTTGACTCACATCCTTTTCCTGACAACTCTTGTATAATGTTCTTCTTCCTTTCTCTCCTCTCATACGGCCCTTTTCACACCTGTATTCTTATCATTCTCTGACTCCTTTGTAAATTGTTCTTCTTTCTCATAACTCACCTCTTATGTAACCCCATGTGCACCAATGGCAGTTCTGCCTTGCTTGGGGTGAATTGATGAGGAAAAAAAAAGATGATATTTATTAGCCTAGTCAGTTGCAGTAATCACACTGTTGCTTACTCAAGTCAATGTTGACAGGGTTCAAACATGATTATTAAATACGCATTACTTTTTGATATATAACAAGTAAAATACATTTAATGAGAAGTAAATATATGCTTCTAGCACAAACAAAATTTGAAAACTCACTAAGTTAATAATGACCAAGTCCAATATTGCTTAACTTTAATTTCAATATTCTTAAACCATAAAGTGTAAGTGATTAAAGTGTTAGGGGAAAAATAGATGTTATTTTGATTAAATTTTCTTTCACTTGTACACCATTATCTCTATGTGCCATTATCACATCCTGGCTTCATTAAATTCATTCACTTGAAACTTTCACCATTGAGAACAAAATATCATGGATCTTGCTATTTTCATCCAGAATCTTCAGGACTAAGAAATTACTTTGGTAATCAAATAAACTTTCTGATGCCAATTCAAATAATTTAAATTAATGCAAGATTTTTTTCCTTTTCCAAAATTTCGATTTTACACATATGCAATATTCAAAATTTTATATAGTTATCTCAGAGCAATAGTGTGAAGTTTGATTACAATCTTGGCATTATTGGGAAAGGTAGATATGTCATAAGAAAGTAAACAAGTTTCAAAATGTACTCAGTCACTTATTATTTTGAATGTCTGAGCAGTTAATACACGTTTGCAGAAACTGAAAGTTGGTTGAAGAATATTGGAAATTAAAGTTTAATTTGGCAAAAGCTAAAAAAGAAAATTATCTTTTCCTTTAAAGAAATATCAACTGTATTGGTTTTTAAATTTTAATATCATAGAATCTATGGAAATTGCTATAAAACGTATTTTCAGACATTTTGAGATGATACTCTTGTCTTTATGAAAGTCTATTCAATTAGCAATTGAAAGCAAATTCCAAATATATTTTGGAATGCCTAATGAATAAAGAATTCAAACTTGTCCAGCTCTTCAATTGATTGCCACCAAAAGATGAAGAAAAGTTTATTTAAAAAAAAACAACTTATATATCCCATAGCTGAGGTGAGAAGAAATATTGTCATGGCTTTCCCAAGGCATTAGTGTGAACTGAACACAAAAGCCTGGTTTTACCTATTCTACTTTGTGCACCAATGATCATTATCTAAATCTAAACTTATTTATAAATGGAACTTTGTGTGTGTGTGTGTGTGTGTGTGTGTGTGTGTGTGTGTGTGTGTGTGTGTGTCCATTACCAATAGACTCCAAAACGGCTGAACTGATTTTCTTGAAAATTTATACAGTTGTACTACAAGTATCTGCAAGTGTTCTTAGCTATGTTTTGTGTTGAGGTACCCCTGATAAATATCGAAAATCATAAATAAAAAAATCGGGTTATAGAAGGAGTTTTTCGATTTTTATCAAATTTGATACACTCATAGAGAAAGACATAAGAAACGATATTCAGAAGTTTCAATGTTGCAGTTCTTACAATAGTGCAGAAAATCAATAATATATATATTTAGTATATCGAGGCAGCAAATGATTTTCTAAACATATGCTGTTAAATATAAGAGACAATGAATGTCTATTATGTTTAATCATGAGCTGTTCTAAATGTTGTATTTTGGCTTTAATTTCAGTTGAAAATAAAGACAAAAATTCTCCATTTATTGATTTGCTTCTAAAATTTTGGCTCACATGAGCCATCTTCAGATTATTTAGACTGAAATATAATAACATCCACCATCACCGACGATTTTATTTTGTGTTGACATAAAACTCCGCTTGGCAATGGCAATAGTTACCAAAAACAATAAACACAGTTCTCAAATTTGCAATGCGGTTTTATGACGTCACACCGTGTGATAGCGCGAAATGACAACAAAACCATATAGTCAAATACAATGTAATATGTTATGTCCGGATTTAAAGTTGATTTTATTAAGTGTTGGTTGTTTCGATTTGATGTACATATATATAAATATATATATAAAGCAAGATATTTGTGTGTGTGTATTTGTTTATCTGCCTCTTTGTCTGTATTTTTGTCAGCCCTTTTATTTTAGTTTTTGCTTTGGGTTTGGCTCTAAGTAGGTCTAATTGTAGTTCTTATCTCAGCCATAACATTTACTCAGAGGATTTATTTAGCCTTCAAAATTCAGTTTACGACGAAAAAAACTTATTTGATATCGATACCAGGAAATCAAAATTTAACTTACATCTGTTCATTTTTCTTTCAGTTTATGGTTTCACTTTAACTGGAAACAACTATTGCTTTTTAGTCTTTTGTGCCAACATCCAAAGAGTCTGAGCTCCAGGACCATGGATTAGTTTTAAAGCTTTCATTACACCCGAGCAATGCCAGGCTATACTGCTAGTGCTATCGAAATATGACCTTGTCCATAGAACTATCTAAAAGCCACTGGTTTAGGAGTCAATCAACAAAAGCTGAATGAGTTCAATTTTGCTTTAATTTTTATATAGTTCCAAGAATATTTTGTTGTTGTTACATTTTAGTCAGCTTATTCTTTGGCTTGTGGTGCAGTGGATATTGGCTCAGAACAAGAAATCGGGGAGCCAAGTTCGAATTCTAGTTGAATACATTGCATTCACTTACGCGCAAATACCCTTGGGAAAGGTATTAATCCATCTCTTCCTTCCAGTTATGGGTTAAATAACAGGATAGATTGGGTTCTGTAACCTTGGCTGGCAACCAGTCTACTGCAGAAAGCAATGGCAACCTACTGCGGGATAATCTTCTGCTCAGTCAGTCATGTCTCTTTTGAGACATGATCGCCCAAGCGTGTTTCACGTATAGCACTTAACTGACTGACTGATTCTTTGGCTTTCCTTAGGTGTAAATATATGTTGTCTTATACATATTTAAATTTAATAATGTTATACTGTATTATGAATGTTTATCATTTTGAACACACATAATAGCTGGAATATAATATGCAAGTGTTAGTTTATATACATGGATTGATATCTGAGTGTGTATCAAAAGCAAAATTCAGTACATGTGTCTGTGTGTATGCATGTGTATATACATATATAAAATGCCCTTTTAAATGCAATGTATATCTCTGTATTTCAGTACCCCCTTGTGCGTATATTTATCAGCATTCAGTATTTGTAAAGAAAGCACTACCATTAATCTCTTATATCTTAGTAGCACTATCACCTTGCCTGGGTTGAAATGATTAATACACACACACACATGTGTGTGTGTATACAAACAATGCTCTTGTAAATACAATCTATGCCAAGTTTCTTGTACATATATATTTTCTATTACATTTTATTTGGTAGATACATGTGTTTGTATAAACACCCCTCTGATTTTTTTAACAGTAGAAATCTATGTTCGGCCAGCTTTTTCTGGCTTCTCAATTGAGTTCAATAATAAAAGAAAGTCACAGGCTGGTAAATCCATAGGCTATGATTGTTAAATTGTTGCCATTTTATTTTTTTAATTTCACTCATGTACATTGTTTTTGTTTTGTTGACTGTAGGGTCAGTTGGGCACCGTCTGTGAGAAAAAGAGCACCATGACACAATTCATTCCACCAGAAATTTGAAAACAGCATGTTGTACTGCTTGAATTTCACATTGGAAGCTCCAATAGAGTGTTTGGGTGTCAATCTGAGAACAGTGCAGATGATTTGAAAAGAGTTAGATGAGTCTAATGGTGATTATGAAGGTGTGGCAGCTTGGAAATCTCTTTCTGATCATTCTGATAAGAAAAGAACTCCTGAATTTGTTAGTGAGGACCTCAGATTCAACATGGAGGCCTACATGAAGTGCTTTGAGGAGGTACTACTGTCCTGAATCAAGAAGCTGGCTGCTTGCAACAGGACTCTGCATCATGCCACGCAAGCAGGAAAACCCAGTCATGACAGACAACTTCTGTGACAATATTACTACTTAGAGCTGGCCATCTGACTCCCCAGACTGCAACACTTTTGATTATTATGTGTAAGGCACAGTTGAGTGAGAAACCAACAAAACTCAAAGATAAACTGAAGGCAGGGATTATGGCAGCATTCACCAACTTAGAGAAGGAGATGGTCCAGAAGAGTTGCAGTAGATGTTGAAGTCATTTGGAGGCTGTGATTGAAGCCAATAGCAATTTTATTGACTAAATCTACTCTTTAGTATTTCAAGATTTTTTGTGTAATTTTGATAAATATATATATTGTGAGATGTCAGTTTTATTTTCATTTTTTTGTAATTTAGACAACAATTTATCTGTTGCACATTGCATAATAAGAAATAGAGTTGAATTATAAATGTAATCTGTTAACTCATCATTTATATATATATATATATATATATATATATATACAGATGTGTGTTGTGGTGCAGTTGATATCAGCTCAAAATGAGAAATCAGAGAGCCAAGTTCAAATTCCAGTTGAATTCGTTGCATTCACTTACAGGCAAATACCCTTGAGAAAAATATTAATCCATCTCTTCTCCCTCCAGCTATGGGTTAAAAAGCAGGATAGATTGGGTTCTATAGCCTTGCTTGACAACCAGTCCACCTTGCTTGGAAGATAAAGGGGCCTGCTTAGAGTTAACACCCCTACCTTTAAAAATGATATATTATAGAAGCATCGACAATCCCCTCATCGATGACTTATGCTATACTGTGAGCAGTGGAGTTTAGGATATATATATATATATATATATATATATATATATATATATATGTCAGTAAGCCTATAGTGAAAAAAAATTTTATGCAACAAATATTTTAAAATATAATCTTCTTTGTTAATGCATTTAACCTAACGCTTTTTATGAATCACATAAATTAACTCTGAAAATTATATCGTGAAAGATTTCACACCAAAATTTAGTTAATAATAATATACCAGATAGCATACTTATTAATTTGCCTTTATATAAGCACTTAATATGTAAAAAATTCATATTAAAATCATTCTACTAAATTTTAATCTATTTAAAAAAATATGAATTTTCCCTGTCATATGTAAAACTGTTCAGTCAGTTAAGTGCCATACGTGATACACGCTTGGGCGATCATGTCTCAAAAGAGACATGACTGACTGGGCAGAAGATTATCCCGTAGTAGGTTGCCATTGCTTTCTGCGGTAGACTGGTTGCCAACCAAGGCTATAGAACCCAATCTGTCCTGTTATTTAACCCATAACTGGAAGGAATAGACGGATTAATACCTTTCCCAAGGGTATTTGCACATAAGAGAATGCAATGAATTCAGCTGGAATTTGAACTCGGCTCCTCGATTTCTTGTTCTGAGCCGATGTCCAATGCACCACAACACACATCCTAAAACTGTTAGTTGACTTATAAAAGTCATTTATTATGCTTTTACTTCTTTTTTGTTTGATAAATATAAGATCTTCTTCTTCTTCTCCATGTGCCGTGTCCCTTCAGGACATAGTCGATCATGGACTTCCACTTGGCTCTGTCTCTTGTCGCTCTCAGTAAATTTTTTCTTGGTATCTCTTCCAAGTCCCGCTCCGTCAACCATTTGCTCAGACTTAATAAGTATGTCTTGCTCTGCCTTCCTCTGTCTCGTCTTCCATTTATCCGACCTGTGAGTATCAAGTTCTCCAGGCCCTTCTTCCTCAAAACTTGTCCCAGGAACCTCATTTGTCTCTTCCTGATATTTATTATCAGTTTTCTTCTCATTTCCAAGACCTCGTCATTGCACATGTGCTCTGTCCATGGTATCCTCAGCATCCTTCTGTAAAACCACATTTCTGCTGCCTCAACCCTCTCCTTCATCTTTGATGAGATCATCCAACATTAAGATTTCAAAATCATTTTCAGTTTGGGCAGCACTTGGTTACCTTGCTTTAGAACAATTTTTGTTTTTTTTAATATTAAATCCGGTACTAAACAAAAAACACAAACAATAACACTAAAATTTCTAAAACGTCCAAGATATTTTTCTCTGTGTATATATATGTGTGTGTGTGCATTTACTCTCGAACGTGAGCTAATTTAGTGCTTATTATAAACTGTTTTGTCCTTCCTCAGTTTTTTACAGTGCCAACTGACTCATCTTGCTGTCACTGGACTTAATAGAAGTTTAAAAATAAAACTATTTTATTGACTGCAGGCATTCATTTAGTGAAATTGAAACTAAACTTGATCTATCTCAGTTTGCTCATATATATCTACCAACTTGCTCATATTTATCTTATTCCATTCCTATCTTTCTCTCATTCTACTCAAATCTACCTATTTATCTACCTATCTAATTCTGTTCATATCTATTTATCTAGCTGTCTATCTAATTGTTCATATCTCTCTCAGTCTGCTCTTATATAACTACCTTTCAGTCTATTCATATCTATCTATCTATCTATCTATCTATAAATATCACTCTGATCAAATCTATATTTCTATCTCATTTATTTATATCTATCTCTCAGTTTGATTATATCAAAAAAGTCTTTGTTGTTTAATCTGCCCATTCTGTTTATTCTTGTAATAATAGAAATTTATAAAAGAAATTAGAATTTTTCTTTTTTACATTACATCAGGAATGATAGGAAAATTCCTTGGACACTTTTGTGCAAGGTACATCAATAAGCTTTTTTCTTTGTGATATTTATATTATGCATCAAATTTTTATTTTTTAACATTCAGTATAATTTTTCTTGTCAATGCACTTAATCCAATTCTATTCCATTAATCATAAAGATTGAACATTATGCAGTGAAAATTTTATCTCAAATTTAAGCTAATAACTGTGTTGGGCAAAAGTCTTATTGGTTCATTTTTGCTGAAAAGTTTCAATCTGACTAAGAAGAGAATTAAAATCTAATGTTTAGTCATTTGGAAAAATTTTGGTAACTGGATTGGTTCAAGAACTTTTCAGCACTTTTCATGAGTTAAATTTTTTCATCATGGGTGATTTCAGTTTCCCACTTTTGTTTCAGGCACCATTCTGACAAATTACTGCTCAGCTGATGAACACACACACACATCTAAATTACACAAAAATAAAAATAACACTGACATCTCATTTTAACAGATATATTTAAAATATATCTTGAATTACTAAATAGTAAATCTATTCAATAAAATTGTCATTGGCTTCAACCACAGTCACCAGAAAACTTCGAAATCTCTTGTATCTCTTCTGGATGGTCTTCTTGCTTAAGTTGGTGGATGCTGCCATAATCCTTGCCTATGGTTCATCTTTGGTGTTACAAGGAGTTTTGTTCGTCTCTCTCTCAACTGCATCCTACATATAATAATTAAGGGGGTTGCAGTCTGGGGAGCTAAGTGGCCAGATGTAAGGGTTAATGTCATTGCAGAAATTTTCTGACAGTCATGACTGGATTCTCCTGCTTGTGTGGCATGGTGCAGAGTCCTGATGCTAGACATAAGTTTTTTTTTCCAGCAGTCAGCCTCTTGACTCAGGATAGTACTACCTTTTCGAGGCACTTGATGTAGGCCTCTGTGTTAAGTCTAAGGCTCTGTGAAAAGATGAATGGAGCATCATGGCATTATGTCATGATTCCTCCAAACACCTTCATGTTGACTGGATATGTCCTCCAACTCTTTCCGGATTTTTTGCACTGTCCTCAGATTCACACTCAAACACTCTGAAATGTTTGTATTGGAGCTTCTAGCACAAATGCCAAATGGTATAGCATGCCATTTCCAAATTTCTGGCAGAGTGAATTGCATCACAGATGACACCCAAATTCATGAAAAGGATGTGCATTGTGGTGCAGTGGATATTGGCTCAGAATGACAAATCAGGGATCTAAGTTCAAATTCCAGTTGAATTCCTTGCATTCACTTATGCACAAAGACCCTTGGGAAAGGTATTAATCCATCTCTTCCCGTCAGTTATGGATTAAATAATAGGAGAGATTGCATTCTATAGCCTTGGCTGGCAACCAGTCTAGTGCAGAAAGCAATGGTAACCTACTGCAGGATAATCTTCTGCCCAGTCAGTCATATCTCTTTTGAGACATGATTGCCGAAAGTGTGTATCACGTATGGCACTTAACTGACTGACTGAATTGCATCGTGTGGCTCTTTCTCACAGATGGTACTCAACTGACCTTACTATACAATACAGTTGATAAAATCAAAAACAAACAACATGCATGCATGAAATTAAAGACATAAAATGGCAACAATTTACTTATCGCACCCTCTGTGTGTGTGTGTGTGTGTGTGTATAGCATAATGATAATCCACGTATACTGTCTTAACATGTATAGAAAATACATTTTTAACTTACAACTTGTTAGTAGTTTTTCCTATATATATATATATATATAATTTTTAAAATGAATTTTTTTAACTTTTTGCCTTGATGAAGTCCATCACAGGACAAAATGTGTAGGTGAGAAAAATATAGTTTTTCTCTTGTCGTCTTTATTTATTTTTACACACACACACACACATACATTTATAAATCTATAAAAAATGTTCTGAAAATGATACCATTCATTTATTTCTATGAAAACTATAATCGGTAAAAGAAGCACAATAACACTTATTGGAGAAAACAAGTTTTCAGTGGAAAAACTTCATTTTTTTTATTGGTCATGTGTTTTCATTCACTATGTACAAGAACTCTTCATTTCATGGGTTGATAGCTGTTAAGGTGATGGCCTGTAATCCTCTTCAGTCAGTCAGTCAGTCAGTCAAGTGCCATACGTGATACACACTTGGGCGATCATGTCTCAAAAGAGACATGACTGACTGGGCAGAAGATTATCTAGTAGGTTTCCATTACTTTCTGCAGTAGACTGGTTACCAGCCAAGGCTACAAAACCCAATCAGTTCTGTTAATTGACCCATAACTGGAGGGAAGTGATGGATTAATACCTTTCCCAAGAGTATCTGCGTGTAAGTGAATGCAATGAATTCAGCTGGAATTCAAACTCGGCTCCCTGATTATTCATTCCAAGTCGCTGCACCACAATGCACATCCCTTTTCAGTACAGATTTAAAAATCTTGTCCCACATTCTAACAAGCTGCCTGGAAATTACTATTGACAAGTTGGTCAGCATGAAGAAGATTTGTGTAAAAGTGAATGTAGCAGATTTATTGTTCACAATCTGTTTAAGTAGTCAGTGATATTGACGCTAAGATTTATCATATAAATACATAACAAAAATAAATTTTCTTTAATCATTGCAAATTTAATGACACAGCAAATTCTGGTTGTAAGGGAGAAAATTAAGTTACAAGTGGATACTGAAAAGTTCTCAGCCCAACCCACTTCTTAACAGTATTTCAACAACCAAACCTCAGAATACTAGTACATTTTTTGAGATGAGAAATTATCATTATTTCTCTTTCATTTCATACCAGCATGTTCATCTTGATTGTTATACTCACAAAATTTTGGCTGTCATACTCTCTGACCTTCTTTAGGTGTCTGTCATACTCAGTAACCATTTGGGAATTCTTAACCAAACACTTTATTCAATACAGGGTGTAATGTTTGCATTCCAGTTTCCATGCTAATAAAGAGTTCATATCAGTTAATTCTCTCTAGTCCAGCATTTTCCAAACTATGGTTCGCGACCTACTAGTGGGTTGCAAGCAAAATGTTAGCGTCATAAAAGTTCTGCTAGAATTACACATTACCTTCAATTAAATGCTATCTGTTGAGATAGTTCAAGACTCAAGCTTTCATTGCCAGGCTGTTCTGTCAAGCAGTATGTTATTTTGACAAACTTAATGAATCGGGGTTGGTCATACTCTCAATTTAATCATTCGTCATTGTAAAAAGGAAATCAATTTTAACTTATTCATATAAATAATATTTCTTATATTCTTTCCGATGTTTTTGCCCAGTAAATTTGAGTGGGTCACCATGAGCTCTGGTCATGAATGGTGGGTTGTGATTCTAAAAAGTTTGCAAACCCCTACTCTAGTCAATTTGCCTTTGTGTCACTTATCATTTCTTCCACTTAACAGGAGTATATGTTTTCTATTCTACCCAAGTAAGGGATTGAACTCATGTTTGCCAGTAAACTAGATATGCTTTAACTAATGCTTTAATCTAAATGGAATATAACCTTGGGAACTAAAGTGCTATTGTAAATGTTACTGGTTAGGAATTATTAGTTACTAGCAGTATAGCCCAGTGGTGCTCGGGTATAATGAAAGCTTTAAAACTAATCCATGGTCCTGGAGCTCAGACTCTTCGGACGTTGGCATGAAAGACTAAAAAGCAATAGTTGTTTCCAGTTAAAGCGAAACTGTAGACTGAAAGAAAAATGAATGGATGTAAGTCAAATTTTGATTTCCTGGTATTGATATCAAATTTTCTGCACTATTGTAAGAACTGCAACCTTGAAACTTCTGAATATCGTTTCTTATGTCTTTGTCTATGACTGTATCAAATTTGATTAAACTCGGACCACTTCTTCTATAACCTGATTTTTTCAATTATCGATTTTCAATATTTATTGAGAGTACCTCAACACAAAACCTAGCTAAGAACACTCGCAGACGCTTATAGTACAACTGTAAATTTTCAAGAAAATCGGTTCAGGCGTTTCGGAGTCTATAGTTAATGGACACACACACACACACACACACACACACACACACACACACAGACAAAGTTCCATTTATAAATAAGTTTAGATTAGATTAAATGTATAATAGTTTCTTGTTTTGGAAAATCTGTATTATAATTCTGCTCATTTTTCTCTTTGTTAGCTAGTTTCTTAGCACAACCATTATGATATTCCAATACTCCATTATTAATGGACTATTCCATTTTGGGTTTTGACAATGTAAAAAAAAAAACATGGAACTATCATATCAGAAACACTACTTGGTTTCAGTGAAAAAAAAAAGAAAAAAGGAAAGATAGAAGTGTTTAACAGCTGTTTCAGTGAAATGGAAAATTTGTCAATTTCAAACCTTTTCATATGTACACCATTAATCTTTTGCAAGATGAGTTTTTGGCTAGTGATTTATAAATGTAGAATAGAGGGATTGTCAGTAGTAAGGAAAAATGCATGCTTTAAATAAAGAAAAGTGCTATTATATGTATAATATAAATGCATTGCTAATGGTTTTACTGCAGAAATGAATTAAAAATTATTGTGGAAATATACTGAAAATGAAGTGAAAAAATAATAGTTTGGCAATGATCAGGTATCACAGCAAGTGAAAAAGAATCAAATTTTCATATGTATAATACTTTATTTTGCAAAAATTATTTCTCAAGTTATGAATAGAGCTTAAAATTTTATTTTTTTATGTCGTATATAAAAAGTTATCTATTTATGGTTTAATTAGAAAGAAAAACTGGTTCCAACTCTGAATGATTAGTGGCCCTTATAAAATCTAAAATAGCAGTAGGTTATAAATATCTGCTTCTATTCAAATCAGTGTTCATGAGAAGTGCATAAATGATTTTAAAATAACAAGGTTAGAAAAAACAAAAAAAAAAATAGGGAAAAATGAATTCCAAGCCCAAAACTTCTGGGAAATAAAAAGAAACAAAATTCAAGATAACTAATAATTCAATTTGTAATCTTGAAAAATGGAACCAGGAGACCAGTGATAAAAGAAAAGTGAGTTTTCAAATATCTAAATGGAATCTAATATTGTGCATATGGAATATCCACAAGAGATAAAGTCACAAAGAAGTGGTTGTCTCAGGTACAAGTCGAAAAAGGGGGAAAAATCTACAAAAGCTTAAACTTTTAGTTTGTTATTACATCAATATAGATGACTTTGATACCAGTGCATTTAACTCACTCAAAAAGGTCTTCATTTCATTATATATCTGTCTGTGCACACACACACACACACACACACACACACACACACATATATATATATATATAAAGATTGTGTTTAAGCATAAAATATACTGTCACTACTCAGTGTTGACCTCAGAATCTACTTTTATATTTATATATACTTTATCCCTGATATTAAGCACTTTAATCCATAAATATAGCATAACTTAAAACTATTTTTATCATATCTATCTACCTATCTATCTAAATTTATTTATAAATGGAACTTTGTCTGTGTGTGTGTGTGTGTGTATGTGTGTGTGTGTCCATCACCTATAGACTCCGAAACAGCTGAACCGATTTTTTGAAAATTTACACAGTTGTACTATAAGCATCTGCGAATGTTCTTAGCTAGGTTTTGTGTCGAGGTACCCCCGATAAATATCGATTGATAATCAATAATCGAAAAAATTGGGTTATAGAAGGAGTGGTTCGATTTTAATAAAATTTGATGCAGACAAAGACATAAGAAATGATGTTCAGAAGTTTCAAGGTTGCAGTTCTTACAATAGTGCAGAAAATCGATAATATATATGTATAAAAGGCAAGATATTTGTGTGTGTGTCTGTTTATCTGTCTGTATGTCCTTTATACAAATCCACAATTTTTATCCGATTCTCACCAAACTTCATACACACATTCTTTAGGCTGAGTCTGAGTTCCAGGATCATGGATTAGTTTTAAAGCTTTCATTACACCCAAGCAACACCGGGCTATACTGCTAGTATATATATATAATTTTTTTTTTTTAATCATATCACCCTGAGCAAGGTGGTAATGCCACTGATGTGCAGGGGGCTACGTAAGAGTGACAAGATTGGAAAAGAGAAAACCGGAAACCACATCATAAGCAGGGAACAAGGGATGAGCCTCTTCACCTGTTCAATAGACATGGGTGGAGTGTGAACCGGGCAATAGTCTATCTACTCCAATTGACAAAAAAAAAAGAAAAAGGAGTGAAAAGATTGGAAAAGAGAAAGCCGGAAACCACATCCTAAACAGGGAACAAGGGATGGGATGTCATTGAATACGGCTGACAATAAAATTATGAACAATTTTTATATTTCTTATCACCAACAAAACGGAAATATGTTAGGATGCTAGAAAAACTTATTAATTAAATCTTTTTTGTTGGCCATATTCAGTGAAAGATCTTTGAAAGAAAGGTTACTGCTCAATTATACACACAAACAATATATATATATATATATATATATATATATATATATATTGTAACTAAGTTGTAGAACTCGTAGGTTTTTTAACCTTTTGTTCGTGACTTTTATAAAGAGTGCTCGATACAAATGTAGAGCGTTATACTGTAATAGTTGTTACAATGGTTTATAAATTCATAGTATCACTACACAAAAATTTTCGCGTTTCGAAGCTAGCCCTGTATCAGGGCTGCTTCTTCTTCAGGTGATTTAAGCAGCCCTGATACAGGGCTAGCTTCGAAACGCGAAAATTTTTGTGTAGTGATACTATGAATTTATAAACCATTGTAACAACTATTACACTATATATATATATATATATATATATATATATATATATATTAGAGGCTGATGAAAGAAATTTGAGAGATAAAAATCAACAAAAATAATAATATTGATAATAAGACTAATAATATTTATTGTATATCAGTAGGCATTTTGACCAGATAGAAGCATGACGTTGGACTTTTTACTGATGGCTTTTTATGGAAACTCTGTTCATTGAGTATGAATATGTGATTTTATTTTAAAAATGTATTTGAACTCTGACTTTTGTCATACTTATTGGCAATTAAAAGAAAATGCTGAAAGGATGCATCTAACATTATCAATACTCTGATTCAGTTGGTTGAAATGTGCAGCTACATTGAAATTGACATTGTCTTTGATAGTTTTTTCATGGCTATTTCTTCCTATATCTACATATTATCAGAAGTATACACGAATAACCTTTCCTATACTTATATGTATGTATGTAATAGGATTACCCCAATTAATCAGTTGTTGATCAGTAATTTAATTCCTCTCAAAAATTGACAAAAACTAATTAAAACCTCTCAGAATATTGTTTAAATTTATTCTATTTTTCAAATAACTGATGATTCTTAAACCAGGGATGAATTTTTTGTGATGTAATAAGCAAGGATGACCAAGTATGAAAACTGATTAATCAGCAAAAGAAAAATAAAATAAAATTTCTTGACCAATTAATCAGCATTACTAATATGACCAATTATCAATCATCACACATCCACTTAATTGATGCAACCCTTATATAAAACACACCTCTTCATTTTATCATTTATATACAGTGAGAGAATTGCAACACCCTGAATGTGCGTTTTAATTTGCTCAAAATTAAACGTACAGGTAATATGGCTTGATTACTATCAGTGAACACACATACAGATTAATACAGTCAGTTTCTACAACAAAGAGTGTATCACGAATACTCAAATCTCATATGAATGTGCTGCCTTTTGTACCAGTTTACACACTGCAGCCAGAGTTGTATGTTTAAGTTTCAGCCAATCATATCCCATGCATATTAAGTTGAATAGCATGGGCCTCATGTTGGCAGACATTATCCTGCTGAAACAGCACATTTCTTACAGAAATTACAGTGGAACAGTCAGGCAACATTTTAAATATACATCATGTTGTTCAGCATTAAACAAATATCAAGAATCAGTGAGCATTCTAAGTTATGTAACATTTTAGTTATAAACAGTTTTTGTTCTATAACTTTCTTTAGCCATGGTTCTTTTTTATGTAAAATTACCAACGACCAGAATAAGTATTTAAGTATATTGGCAGCCATTTTTATCATGATCTAGTTTGGAAAAATTGAATTTTTTATTTTTAAACTTTCAATATTGGATATTGTTATAGATAGAGAATGACTATACTGTTAAAAATTGAATAAAACTTGAAAATCAGTGTTCTCCAATGCAGCCATGAGGAATTAATGATCCAACCTACCAAAGGCTTTTGACTGGTCTAGGTTGACCAAAGCAGCAAGCTGATGTTATCTTAATTGTAGGCCAAAAGTTTGGGGCCACTAACTGGATTTCAAAGAATTGCCCAAGAATTGAAGGTTGCATGCCTTTTTCAAAACTAAGTTACTAACTCACATCGGGCTAGAGGGATTCTCTTACTGAAGGGTTTTATCTTATATATACTTTTATATTATTATTAATTAATTAATTATTAATAATAATAAAAAAAACAAGAAGAAGTTAACTCATTAGCGCATTTTCTTAAAATTTTAACTCTTTTTGCTTAATCTACCTTCCTGACTAATGGTAATCTTAGTGAATTGGAAATTTTTTGGTGATCTCCTTTATAAAAAAAGATTTAAATAGGTTAAGCATCCTAACTTAGTAGGAGTTAATTAAACCAAAGAGGGTATGAAACTTACTGATTATTAAATCTAGAGAGTAGCCCCAAACTTTTATTCTTTTGCGTACTTCCTCCAGGTTGTTCCAGATTGTTCTTTTCTTTACAGCACAAATCTTCTTCGTGCTGACCAACTTGTAAGCAGTAATTACTAGGCAGCTTGTTAGAATGTGGGACAGGATTTTTAAGTCAGTGTTAAAGAGGGTTATAGGCCATCAAGAGTGTATTTCAGCAAAGTTATCACAAATATTCTTGGGAAAGATATAAACCCATGTCTTCTATGAATTAAATAGTAAGGTATAGTGATCTCTCTAGCTGTGATTGACAATAAGTCTAGAACAATAACAACTCTGAATTCAAAACTATATGTAGCCCTGGCATGGCATATACTATATGCAGTTATCAATAAGATCCTGGCATTCACAATGACTATAATCTCAACCGCAGCTGAACTATGACTGTATTGATGTATTATTATTGTGAGAGATTTAGTCATATATTAGTCTTTACAATGATTATTTAACAGAATCATGGATCTGAGTATAAAGGTAGGGTTCAAAATAAACTCGAAGAAAGCAACAAAATGAATACATTTTAAAATTCAGGCAAAAATATTTTTTCTTGGTAAACACACTTGTTGCAATTTTTTTACTATGTGATTATGGCTCTCTACAATTTCCTGTCCTTTGTAGCTCTTAATAAATATTGTCTTTTTGTTATTTTCCCTAAATCCTGTTCTGCCATTCATTTACACAAATTTGCTAGTTAGGTTATGCGTTGTTTTCCTCCATCCCTCTTACCTTCAATCTGTCCAATGAGTATCAAATTTTCCAGGCCCACTTTCCTCATTATGTACCCGAGAAATTTCAGCTTTCTCTTTCTGATGTTAAGTATATATGTCCTTTTTGTTTTCATTTTTTTCTAAAACTTTGTTGCTGATCACGTTTGGTTTATGGTATTCTCAACTTTTTTTTGTAAAACCACATTTCTGTTGCTTCAAGTTGTCTTCTTCTTCAGTGAGGGATTGTCCAGTATTCACTACCATATTGGAGAATTGATATTATGTAAAAATTCAGTTCTCCTTTCTTTGTTTCTAACAAAACATTTTTGTTTCTTAATACTTTGCTTAGCTTTTAAAGAGTCTCTTTCTTACATGTTTTATGAAAAAAAATTCCTGTTGCAATTACCAAATCATAATCTCTTCTTAAATGTACTCATTGCAGTGAGTGTCACCAATTTGATAACAGGAATAAAGTCTTTCTTGGAAAATCTTTTTGAATATACAGGAACCCCTTGACTAGTGCAGCTCATATGTACATCAAAAGATACTCACTAATCCAAAACACGTTAATGAAATATAATAACTTATAGGAAATGATGTAATTTGTACATCAAACTTAAGTCTCACTCACAAATAATTTCTACTTTTTTTAAAATTTTTAATCGTATCACCCCGAACAAAGCGATAACACCACTGATGTGCAGGGGGCTACATAATAGTGAAAAGATTGGAAAAGAGAAAGCCGGAAACCACATCCTAAACAGGGAACAAGGGATGAGCCTCTTAACCTGTTCAATAGACGTGGGTGGAGTGTGAACCAGGCGATAGATAGATCTATCTACTCCAATTGAAAAAAAAGAAAACAAAGTGAGAAGATTGGAAAAGAGAAAGCCGGAAACCGCATCCTAAACAGGAAACAAGGGATGAGCCTCTTAACCTGTTCAATAGACATGGGTGGACTTTGTCAACTTTTTAGTTAAAATATATGTACATATGAAAAGATATAAGAAAAATGCTATGAATTAATCTTTATTAATCTGGTTTTTTATGAAAAATGTATTTAGAGTGGTTTGTTACTTGGTATTCTTCTGTTCTTCATATAATTGGCAATACTGAGAAATTACTCCTTCAAATTTTCAAAACATATCATAATCATTAGTATTTTAACCTTAAAATTTTATTTATAATCTTTGCCTATTAAATGAATACATCTTTTATATTTCAAAACTTTTTAATAAATTTAAATTTCTTGATTTAATTAAATTATTCATTTTTTTTTACAAAAAAATCAGGAATTTTCTTATTAAGACCCAAAATAAACATGAAAAATGAAAATATTAGAAATTTTTTAATAGAGACAAATATTCAAATATGTATTTTTATTGTCTACTTATATTATAACATATATCTATTTATAACCATACATTTTTTAACACTACTGTGTTACTTAGATAATATAATATTTGACAAACAAAATAGTTAACATTTTCCATGTTTTAAATTTAGAACATTTTTAATTAATCATTAACTATAAAACAATCAGTTTTCAATCACTATGATTAAACTGAAGAATACTTTATTGCACCAATAGAGTATTAGGTACTTGCACGATGCAAATTTTGGTATATAAAAATTTTAGTGCACTAATTGAAAACATTATTTGAGAGATTCCTGTACTTTCAAAAAATATACATACATATATGGATACGTATTTATCTGATGAGTTCTTTGCATTAGATGGTGATGATAATCATAATTTTTAAGGGTTTTAATTGTGCATATGTGTGTCTTATGGTTTTTATTCTATAATGAGAAAAAGATTAAATGGCATCTTAAATGTTTTATTGTTTAACATCACAAAAAAAAGCATATAATGTATGTCACTGAAAAATAAACTATGCATATTATATTAAATGTTGTTATTTAACACCAAAATGATAATGGATTTTAATTAGAAATATTGATTGTAATTATCAAAATGTTGTTATTTAACACTAAGGTGTAACCCAAAATTTTAAAAAATTACTTGTAACACCTAGTTTTCACCATCAAACCAAGCAAGTAACATTTCAGTCAGTTGGTTAAGTGCTATACATGATATACACTTGCACGATTATGTCTCTTTTGAGACATGACTGACTGGGCAGTATATTTTTCCACAGTAGGTTGCCATTACTTTCTGTGGGAGACTGGTTACCAGCCAAGGCTATAGAACCCAATCTGTCCTGTCATTTAACCAATAACTGGAGGGAAGAGATGGATTAATACCTTTTCCAAGGGTATTTGAGTGAAAGTGAATGCAATGAATTCAACTGGAATTCGAAATTGTTAAATTCATTGCATTCACTTACGCGCAAGTAACATTTCATCAACTCTTAATTTTCTCCATTCATAACAAACAGTTGTACTATCAATGAGGATCCTTGCCAGGAATATCTATTTTTAAGCTCATTTCAGAGAGCAAGTGGAGCTCATATATATACAACCTATTGCTAAAGATGTTGGAAAAATGGTCTGTTTCTTGTATCACTCCAGAAAATACCTGACTCCTCCTGCCATAAAGAGTCAGATCAAATCAAAAATGGAGTCTTGCTGCTATATTTGGGCTAGAACTGCTCAGTTCTCACTTTTCAGCCTCATTATTTTCTACTATACAAACACTCTTTTCCACTTGCTAGCATCTTACTACTCTCACATTAATTCCATTGCAAATGATCAGATGAACTACTTTCTTTAGTACCACTAGTTTGGACTTTAACAGCTAGGAACTATATGTACACAGTAAATTCATTTTCATTTCTTTTGTATTCTATTAGTAAGGAGGAAGTTCCACTAAGACATTTTTTTTTCCTGAAACTATTACATTATGCAGTTTCTGCATCTTCTTTGCAACAGAATGTCTTCTGGCTTAAATAATTGTGAAGATGCTTGAAAAAATGATTGTTAGTGGGTGAAAGATCAGGAGAATATGGTGAATGTAGCAAAGTCTTGTATCCCAAGTCAATGAGCTTCTGCAGTGTCATCATGACAACATGTATCTGAGCATTGTCATAAACCAGAAGATATTTAGATTAACCAGTGCTGGTTGTATATTGCTTAACTAAATGTGCTGCTCACAGTAAACTTTGGCAGTGATGCACTAGTTAGATTCCCAGAAAGTTTTTATGGATAATGCCAATAGCAAACCACCAGACAATTACCATAATCTTCTGTTGCCGAAATTTCAGTTTTGAAAAGTGTTAGAGTCAGTCATCATGATCAAACCATTGAGCTTCTCATTTACAATTTTTATAAAGGGTCCATTTCTTCTCCCAAGTGACTATTCAATCAAGAAATGGATCATTGAATTTTGCTGATGTATCATCAAACACACTTCAAAATGTCAAACTCTTTGACTTTCACTGAGTTCATATGGAACCCATTTATCAAGTGCCTTCCCTTTGCATATTTTCCTGAGATGGTTCAATTGAAATGTTGATATACATTATTCAAGACATTTCACTGATACGGGTTTTGTTCGACTTATGTTTTCAGATGTTGATAGTCAATTGCAGATGGACATCCTCTACCATCTTGATCTTCAAGACTCTTATTTCGACTGAAGAACTTAAGAAACCAGCATCATACTGCCCGAGCACAAGTGGATCCTTCACCCCATACTCTGTTAATGTTGACAGCAGTTTAAGAAGTATTTTGACCAAGCTTGAACTCATTCAAAAAAAGATATGCATCTTCATGTTGAAAATAAGGAGGTATATAATGTGTTAAGTTCAAAAAGAGATTGATATAAAAATAACTAAGTGAACACTTTAATCATTAGGAATGAGTAATATATCTGTATGCAACTCTTATAATAATATATTAGAACACAAAGTGTTTATTCTAAAATCAGGCATTATTTTCTGAACAACCTAATAGCTTTTTCTAAGGTGCTGCCAGCCATTAACACAAGCTTATCAGTTAGATTATGCATCTTGTACCTCTTGCCTTCAATATATTCTGTAAGAACAAAATTTTTTAGTCTGAATTTGTGATTTGAGAAATTAACTATTTTGCATTGATTTTTGTTGGGTGATAAAGACAGCAAAGTTGAAGAAATTGGTCTGAAATCAAATTTTACTGTAGAAATTGCAAACATCAGAACAACTATTTTAATGAAGTATAGCAATTTTTAAAAAAGTATTAGATCAACTGAACAATTAGTTTTTCTATAATCATATTTTTAAAAACAGTGTTGTAATATTTTTTTCATTCAATAACACCTGCTGTTATCAAATAAATTTTTAGTGACCTTCTTTAGTCATGAATTCAAATCTATTAATTTGATAAACGTCTTAAAAAATTTACGTCAATGATAACTTTGCTTACCTATTTATAGTATATTTCAAGAACAGTTTTGGTAGAATATATATATATATATATATATATATATAGTGCAATGGATAAATTGTCGTCTAAATTTTGGAAAAATTAAAAACACTGATATCTCATGTTAACAGATATATTTACTAAATCACACAAAAATATCTTGAAATATGAAAAAAGTAAATTTATTTCATAAAATCGCCATTGACTTCAACCATGGCCTCCAAACAATTTCGGAATCTTGATTATCTCCTTGTTCAAGTTTGTGAATGCTACCAATTCTTGCCATTTTCTCCTTTTGTTCTATAAGAAAATGGTTAAAATGGTTGTGAATTAAATTTAGCAAGAATTTTCCAATGCTGGTTTGTACATTATGGCTGAAGAGAGGGTTAAACCATATACTGTTACATTTGCATAGTTTCTGCTTATTTCTGCCTCTTTGTTTTTAACAGAGTAATCTAAAATGTAATTTTTGACTATTTATATGATACGCTTAATAAATTAAAAAATAGTATCCTAACTGTGTAAGATTTAACTTATATCAAGTGAACTTGAATTCAGATCTCTTAAACAGTCAGTATGTAATATGCGCCTGATGATTGTGTAGCGCATGAAACTCCAAATCATGCCACTGATAGGATAATATGTGTATTAATTAATATATATATATAAACACCACACACACACACACACACACACACACACACACACACACATATATATATATATATATATATAAATTAATGGCTTGCTGCTCATATATCTGAGTATGCCTGTCTACTAGAACAGCTAGCATATCACTGGTGCTCAAGCACATATGTTCAACACCCACAGAGCCCACCTGTAGTTTATACTGCAACTTTACTGAGCAGACCTTCTAAGAGAGAGCACATTATTTGGCATGATTAACAGTTTGAACCCCGGCCAATACACTCAAATCCTTGATCAAGATGACTTGTGACTTCATGCGAGCACAACCAGTTTTATTCACAAGACTTGATTCCCCTATGGTGTTGTTCTCAGGCACATACTGGGATTTCCTCTCCAGATCAATAATACCTTCCTGACAAATCAACCATGGTGAGCTTCTGTAATAGTTGAAAAGCAAACATTTTGACCACTCAATCACTCTCTCTTTCTCTCTCTCTCTATATATATATATTAAATCTAAAAGAAGAAATGTATATAGGTAAAATGTCAAAAACCAAATCCTATGAATATTAATTTTATCACTATTAAAAATGATCCAGGTGGAGGGCTCAATATAAATAGTATTATCTATTTTACAGAGATTAATATGTATATTATATCAATAAATTCCGAAAAATATCAATAAATTCTGAAAATTACATTTTGTTGAATAGCTATTTCAGCAAGAAAATTCTTGCTTCATCAGCAATGATCCAAAATCATTTGGATCATTACTGATGAAGCAAAAGTTTTCTCACTTAAATAGCTATTCAATGAAATGTAATTTTCAGAATTTATTCATATAATATCTAAGATAGGATAGGGTGGGTCAGTGCTTATCCATGAAATCCTGCTTTCTTTCTGGACAGGTTGTAGGCAACTATACATAGGTGACTTGAGAAATGGGTTGCTTCTTGTCAATGAAGGGATTCAGAAGTATACCTGGTGACTGAGCACTCCTTTTCAGGGAAAGCACTGCTCACTTGATTGCATAAAAGACTAGGAAAGGTAGTCTAAACAAAGCTTTTCACTACAAATCTAATCAGGACTGCAGCTGGTGATTTGTAGGCATAAAGCAAGAAATCAGCAAACCAATTTCACTCAAATCATGAACAAATAACTCCATGAAAAATTTCAAATCCTATGTTGAAATGCATGCACTCTTTCTTGACTTGCCAGAATCCACTCATGGTGTGCGACACACTGTTCTTATTTGTAGGCAACTGTCTTGATATAATGTTGACATAGTTTCACTTAGAAACAATGTTTCCTGATGATAGCCAGTTACTAAAACCACAGTCTGACTGAGACTAAACTATCGCCCAGTTCACACTCCACCCTCGTCTATTGAACAGGTGAAGAGGCTCATCCCTTGTTCCCTGTTTAGGATGCAGTTTCCGGTTTTCTCTTTTCCAATCTCTTCACTCCTACGTAGCCCCTTGCACATCAGTGGCGTTACCGCCTTGCTCAGGGTGATATGATTAAAAAAAAACAAAAAAAAAACCACTCTGTTTTACAAAGAACTGTCATCCAATTTTTACCATGAGGCAGATATAGATTTTGCTGTTAAAAGCCACCTAGACAGAATTTCCTCGTTGTTTCTCCAACCATGTAATGACATTCTGTATGCAATATAATCTGAAACAATTTAGTGATTAGTATATATATACCAACTCTTGTCAGTCCAAATGATGAAATAAATTGTTTCTATGGTGATCTTATGACAATTCTGAGAAATGTACATAAGAATGACAAACTTTTACTTCTGGGTGGTAGGATGTGACTCTGAACTCTGGGGTAGCTTTGGGTGTCTTGGAATGAGCAAATGTAATGCAAATGGGCTACTCTTATTACAGCTTTGCCAGAAGCTAGACTCGATGATAATCAACACTTGATTCAGGCAGCATGACAAATATAAGAAGCACTCACATTCAGGTCACTGGCACATTCTCAACTATGTGATTTTCACAGCAGCTGTTTCTGAGCCACTGATGACGATAAAGCCAACACTGATTTCCCCCACAGTGTCATATCTGACCTGGCTAGCATTAGTGACGGACCCCCATGGCAGGCAAACTTAACCAGGCCACAAGTAGTGACCCCCAAGGCACTTTCATCAACAGCAGCAGCAGAGACTAACTCTCTATTAAGATAATGCAATAATTCCTGTTGATATTTCTCCTGTAAGTCTATTTAACTCAGCTGCATATATGTGTTTATTTTCTCCATGTGTCTATTTCTATTACCTTGTGTTATATTTCAAACAAACTATCAGTCTTCCATGATTGATATACAATGCCCTGGAATGATTAAATGATCAAACCTTGCAAATCACAGGAAATAAAAAAAAACTCTTGATTTATCTGTGTCTTATCCTCATTTGTATTGTCACTTTCACTCTTTTTTCACGTTCACTATATATATATATATATATATATATATATATATATATATATATTCTCATTATGATTGAGCTCTTTGAAGAAGAAAATTTTAAAAACAGTTACCACTTCTGCGATTTACACATTACTCTTTAGTAATGAATTGAGTTCTCCCACTGACTGGTGTGTGTATACACCACATATATATAACATGCTAAAATTTCCCCTCTCTCATTCCATGCACCTAAGGCTTATGGAGTAGGGACTCCAACTGACAACAAATCTGTTGAGTTTTGATCCCAACTGGAAGCAAGTAGATGTCTAGCCATACTGATGAGTTGTGATACAGCAAAACAGACTTGTATGTGGGTGACTAATATTTATATATATATATATATATATAAAGTTTTGTTGAAGACAACTGATAATGTACTACTATTAAGCTTTTTAGACAATTTTTCTTGTGATTTCTTTTTTGGACATGAAGTGTGTAAAAACTGTCAAGATGTTCTGTATATCTGAGTGCTTTTAGCAATTCTATTAACCATTATCAAGGATTTTTATTTTTATTTTTAACTGAAACACCTTAAGGTCATGTTCATAGTTGATCTTATTGAGTTTTAGCTTTGCCTTTTTATTATGAGTGCTTCCATTATTTTTAATATTGTTTTTACATGTGGATAAGGGTATTACATATGTATCTTCAAATATGTTGCAGATGGAGTTTGGTGTGTTTAAATGAGTCTTAATTGAGCTCTGGTTTGAGAGATGTAATGTAAGTCTTCTTGATAGCGGCATGTTCAAGAATGTGGTTTGATCAGAAATGCACTTCCTTAAAGGACATGTGAATTCATGACATTCATTCTATCAAAATATACATACACACACACACACACACACACACATATATATATATATATATATATATATATATATATATATATATATACACTAAGCATAGCTTGGTTGTGGTCCAAGGTTAGGCACTTCATTATGGTGTAATGGTTAAGAAGCTTGTCTCACGAGATCAATTACAACTGAGTAGTGATTTCAATCACTACTCAGTTGTAATTGTAACTACTCAGTTATGGTTGTTCCATAAGATCTTTATACTCAGTGGTGCTTCCTATTTTCAGCCTTGTGCCACATCTAAGCTATGCTTAGTATAACACTTTTTGACATAAAAATGCTACTCTGATCAAGGAAGAAAACAATTCACTATGACACAAATGTCTAGAGATTGTCTTGATTGCAAAGCCATCTGAAGTAAATTTGCATACTGGCTCTTAAAACATTTTATCTTTCCTGGCATATCTATCACACTATGGGGTATTTACTAACAGAAGTGAAGGAAAGAAAAAGAATATAAATGAAATCAGCTAGAACAAAAAAAAAAGATTTTTTTTTAATTTTAAAAATTAAAATATCTAGTATCCCTCACTTGTGCACATGTGTAGTCTCACCAACATAACAAAATTTGTCTGATGAAGTCTTGAAGGATGAAACACGACACAAGGAAAATTTTTCCACTTTGTCATACAGTTTTCTCAATACTGTTCTTGATATATAAATTTATATATCATTATCACATCTATATATGGTGTTTCAGAAATGCCTTCTTCCATAATGGCAAGACATTAGCTAGATGAAGACACCATTGCCACTAATGTCTTAGCATTATATGAGAAGTATTTCTACCACACCCTGTATTTACTAAGCATAGCTGAGATATGGCACAAGGTCACAATTATAGGGCACCCAGTTAAGCACTTTGGTTAGCAAGTGTTCCTCACTAGGCCAATTGTGATTGAGCAGAGAGTTTGATCCTCATTGAGTGCCTCATACTTGCAATCTTGTGCCACATTTTTAAGCTTAGTAAGTCACTAATGAGAAAAACAGCATTTAATTGCTGATACCTTCTGAAGAGTGGGTTAAACAATTACAATGTTCATTTATGACACTCTGGAGTTGAGTTGCTGAATATAACATCAATCAGGTGACAAAATTTATATATATATATATATATATATATATATATATATATATATATATATTTAAATTTATTTATGGAATATTTACTTCTTAGCTTTATAGTCATAATTATTTTGGGAACCTTTTTCTCTTGAAATCCACACCTCAAAATTTTATAAATGACTAGACTCAGTTTGGAAGCCAAGAATTTTTCTATGTTTCTATTTATTTAATTTCATCTTTTGTATTTTTTAAATTTTTAACCAGAATCACGTGATATAGCAACAACATATCGAATGTCTTTTGACTTGTTCTGCTTATTTTTTTTTTTTTTGCTGTCTTATGAACAGCTTGAAAACTGCCATGGAAAATGTTACTAACTTTGTATTTTTCAACTTCTTTCTTTCAGCTTTGGTAACCTTACCATATAGAATTATTTCAAAAGAAACATTACTTTCAGTAAACAAAGATAATTCTTTTCCCAGCCAAGTATTCCAAATGAAAATTTCTCTCAACTTTCAGTCAGAAGTTAAAGAAGAAATATAGGAATATAATACACATCTCTATATATCAGACTATTAATTTCAAAACAATAGCAATAAATTCAAAAGCATTAAAAAGTTAACCATGTATTAGGCATTAGACACCATATATTTTAAATTTTAAAAAGTTAAACATCCCTAAATGTTGGATATTTTTAGATGTAGAGTTGTAACCAGTGTTTATTGTATTTCGTTCCATACTCCAACATATATATATATATATATATAATTCTATTATTGCTTTCAAGGATGAAATATTTAACAGCATTTTTTTTCTGTTTTATCATTCACTTATCCACTAAAAAGAAATAATTTTGAAATTTGTTGTTTTCTCAGATGATTATCATAATCTAACATATCTCTTGTTCATAACTAAAAAGCAACTAACTGCTTATAAAAATATTTATCTTTCTTAATAGTTCTAACCTTAGATTAATTTAGCACAAGATTAAATTGAGGCTAACTGAGAATTAGATTGTATATATATATATATATATAGAGAGAGAGAGAGAGAGAGAGAGTAGCCCAAAAGTAGGTTAGATAGGTTTGTGTTTCTGTTATATTATTACAATATTATCAAGAGCAGTTTGTGAGTATCTTGATGAAACATTTCTTGAGAAATGGATTGGCTGAAGAGGTTCAATTGATTGGCCAGCATGTTCACCTGACTTGACCCCAGTGTATTTCTTCTTTTGAGGAGTACTCAAGGACAAAGTTTATAGTCAAAAACCAAAGTGTTGATGGTTTCAAAATTTACATGAGATGCGTTTCAAGAAGTTAATACACAAAGAGACTTGCACAAAAATGTTTGTTGAAGCATAAAGGGTAAACTTCACAGCTGTGTAAATCGTGATGGACAACATTTTAAGCACTTTTGTCTTATTGTACACAATAACATTTAGTTGTCAATGTAATAATTGCATTAGTAAATATAACTGTATATGTTATCTCAAAATAAATGTTATCATTTACTGCCTGTTTACTTTTGGACCAACCTGGATATATATATATATATATATATAATCTCTCCACAAATGCTCTCACGAAATACGTTTCTAATTTAAATTTTAAAATCATTTGTTTCTGATGAAAGGCTGAGGACGGTCTGAAATATCAAATATAATAAAATAAATAAATACTGTCAGAAAAATACATTTTTAAACTTACAACTTTTTAGTAGTTTTTCCTATTTATCTATCTATCTATCTATCTATAAATATATATATATATATGATTGAGCTCTCTTAAGAAGAAAATTTTAAAAACAGTTTCCACTTCTGCGATATATGCATTACTCTTCAAATGAATTGAGTTCTTTTGGTGTCTGGCATTTGTATACACTGCTTATATACAACATGGTAAAATTTCCCTTCTCTGATTCTATGGCTTAAGTGGTAGCGACTCCAACTGACACCAAATCGGTCAAGTTTCGATCACAGCCAGAAGCAAGTGGATGTGTTTAGCCACACTGATGAGCTGTGATACAGTGAAACAGGCTTATATGTGGATGACTAATATATATATATATATATATATATATATGCGTGTGTGTGTAGAACTCTTCCATCATTATTCAACATGACGGTTCATCCAGCAGTCCAGTTCTTACAATCAAACAACCTGACTACCAGTACATATGATTTTATTATAGTGGTAAAGGACTGTGCAGAATCAAACAATTTTCAGTAAAGTTGAATACAGAGAACTGGTGTGCAGCAAGACACAAGACCCCAAACAACCCTCAAGATTTAAATTCAGAGTGGCCTTCTCGTAGACTTGTTGCCAGCCAGTCTGTCCTACTACTTGACCATAGTTGGGGAAATAAGAGATGGATTAGAACACTGCTCAATTTCTCAATCAAAGCCACTATTCATTACTTCACCATGCACACACACACACATACACACATGTATATATATATATATATATTTCAAATCCAAAAAGGATGAGCAAATAGATAAAATCCCCCCAAACCAGATCCTATTAATATTAATTTTATTAATATTAAAATTGACCAAGGGAAGGGCTTGATGTAAATAGTATTATCTATTTACAGACCCAAATATATATAGTATGTCAAAAATTTTGAAATTTACATTCGTTGAATTGTCTTTTCAGTGAGAAAATTCTTGCTTCATCAGCAATGATCGAAAACAATTTTCATAGACAGACACTTCAGGAATCACTCTATCCACCTGTTAGAGCATATCAGCAATTAATTAATAATAAATGTACATTCAGTTCCTTACTGATAGCACAATTCTTGTGTTGTGTTTCCAGTGATGAAGAAAATGTATATTTATAAGTATAAATTTTAGCTGTTATACATTGAACATCAGAATTCAATGTGGCGTGTGTGTATGTGTGTAAAACTGATGTAGGAAAAAATATTATGCTAATATTTATTAACTGATTATTACTCCCTGTTCCATTTTTGAGGCAGTGAACATTAATGGGTTATAGGAAGAAACCTATAATTTATCCCAGATGTTTTTTTAGAAACCTACAATTAATATTTGATTTTTTAATCACATATATATATATATATATATATATATATATATCTATATATATATATAGCTCTGATTATGTTATATATTTTAAGTTTTAGCTTATCTTCTTACTATTTGTATACATGAGTTAAAGATAAAATTCTGACAGGATAATAATATAACATAAAGAAAATGTATATCAACCTAATGTTTTATTGGAGTAGATAGACTAAACTATCCCCCGGTTCACACTCCACCCACGTCTATTGAGCAGGTGAAGAGGCTCATCCCTTGTTCCCTGTGGTTTCCGGTTTTCTCTTTTCCAATCTTTTCACTCTTACGTAGCCCCCTGCACATCAGTGGCATTACCGCCTTGCTCAGGGTGATATGATTAAAAAAAAAATATATATATATATATATATATAAGACTAATAGTGAAGTGACAAAATGGGGAAAAAATTTATATTTTTTCATTCAAGTCTCCATTCCAGTCAGAGCTGTAAATTTGCATATTATATCTTCTATATTGTCAACATGGAAAAACTATGCGTGTATGCATGCACACACACATCTTATTCAGTATGCCAACTATAGCTAATCTGTATTAATTTATTATCTATGTGATATGCCGAATGTATTCATAAGTTTGTTTTTTTTGGTCATGTCTTAAACTTTTTACTGTACTAGTTATCTCCCTTGCAAAAGCAAAATCAGATATTAGCATCTTTATCATACATTAGCAGGATTACCCATGATGCACAGCAGTTAAAAAAACAATTTTGAAAGTGCAAAGTACAACAATAATGGCATAGTTAAATGTGTAGTAGGCTGATTAAAGATTTATGAAGTAATATAAGCCTTTAGAGGTAAAGGGTAGCAATGATTAATATTCTCAACCAATTTTTTTAAACACAAAGCATCATGATTTCCAACACAGTGTTTTAAGCTGGAATCTATAAAAAAAAACAAAAAAAAACAACAATTTGTTGAATATTAGCAGTTGCTGAATCACTACCATATTTCAAGTTCCAGTCCTCAGATGAAAATACCTAAACTTTTGAATTATTAAATCTTGAAAGGTCGAGCTGAAAAGTTCTTGGCCTATGATGAGATTCAAAATAAAATATTTGGTCAGTTTTGGAGGAAATGGGATGAGCTGAGAACTTTTCAGCACTCCTCATATGTATAGAAAAATATTTTTATGTGCCTGAAACGTTTAATTTCTGTTGCTAAAAGGATTTGGGATGCCTCACTGTAAGATCTGTCATGAGTGTGAATGTCACAGTATACCTGCAAGTTGTGACCTGTGGCTGATTAAACTATGTTCAGAATATAAGAGTGATTTATGGTAAAAGATTATGGTTAACGAGTTATCCTTGCATACCATGACTATCAAGTAGTAAATTCAATTATGTGTACCACTCATTTGTAAACTTGTGCCAAAGCAAACTAAGCCCAGTGCATACTTTTTTTAGTGTGAAAGCTTATCTTTAAGATTACCCTTTTAAGACTATGAAGTAAGTTTGATATTTACTGTGAAATTCCGCCTTGTCCTTGTGCCCAACAAAAGTAAGCCCACTGTCTAAGTTTAATATTTTATGAGCGGTATGGTTAATAAGCTTGTCTTATGCGTTTCATCTTTACTTTAACTCAGTAATTGTGACCTTGTGCAAGAAACTAAGCTTAAGGCCTTAAATCATTAAAGCTTTGCTGCAGTCTATTTCTGCTGTGCAGTGACTTTGATCCTCACTAGGTACCCTACGCTTGTAGTCCTGTGCCAAACTAGAGCAAGTTTTATTGAATATTTTAGTTACAAAGAAACTGTTGTAAAATGTAAAATGTAACGTTAACAACTACGACCTCGACTACTGGACTGTGAAGTTGAATCCAGTGTGCCAGACGAAACAAAACTGACCCTAATAAAAAACTGATCGTACACTCACTTATATATTTTTAATAACGATTATTTTTATACAGGTGGATGATAATTTTTTTAAAAATCTTTGTTTCATTCATTAAATTTATAACGCACAGAAACTATATCTCACATGTGTCACATGTTAAAAAATATTACCTTCGAAGATTTCAGATTTCTTTAAAAAAGTAAAACACAAATCTTAAAATTTTGTTTTGTTTGAGAAATGAACGAATAATCATGTAAAAAGACATTCAAACAGCAGATTTTGTTATTCCTTTTTAATGTAAAGTCTTAATTTCGGTTAAGTATAGAAAAAAGAACTGACTTTATTTAATTCAAAACTGATATGTGAGTTTAAGATGTTAACAGAACTTCTCCCTCGTCTTAGACAATCACTGGTTTGTAGTTTAGATGATTCTCTAAATAATCATTAAGTTTTTTTTTAAAAATGTTTATTAAAATGTCCGTTCAGGAGAATGCTGATAAGATAGCAGGGCATTTTTTCTAGAGGTGTTAGTTCGAGAAAATGAGGGGTAAAGGAAAGAAGACGATAGAAGCAGATGTTTTGTTGGTATGCCTGCATAGGGAGAGAGAATCAAACGTTAGATTTGATAGTAAATGAAGGGTGTCAATTCCGTCCTCGCTCTCTCTCCTTCTCTGTCTCCCTCGGTCTTGCCTCTCTGCATTTCTGTCTGTCTCTTATTTCTGCTTAGCCGAGAAAAGAAGGCAAAAGTTTTTTTTTCTCTTTTTTAAAAAGATTTTTCGGCTTTGATGAAGAAAAAAAGCTACGAAGAGTAGTAGCAGTAGTAGTAGGAGACGGTGGTAAGCAGGAAGGGCTTCCTGGATTGGCGATGCTATTATCTTTTCTTTTCTGTTTTTTTTTTTTGGCTTTCAGTGTGATTCAAGGCGCTGAAGGTATAGGCGCAAGTGAATAGTCCTTTAAATTACTTTCTTACCTGTAAATTTTCAAAGGAGTGGGTAACCCAAAGAAATAAAAGCTAAGGAGACAAGAAGCAGAATCTGTAACAGTAGACGGAGGAGAAGAAAAGAAATGAGAGAAGAAAAATTAGATGCTTTGCTTCCTGTAAAACGGATTTGATAAGTGAGTGGTAAAGGTGACGGGGAGAGAAGCAGGTACGGTCGGTTGGAGGTGAAGGGGAAATGGTATGGTATGGGCATCTGAGATTATTTTTCCGCTCCCCCCCCCCAAAAAAAAAGAAAAGAAAAAAAAGGCCATTCTGATTTAGGTGGGATATCGGATCATTTCATTTATGAGAGATAATGACACGAGTATTATCAGAACTTTTAAAATTTAAATTCTTAAGTAAAGTTCTGCTTGATGATGAGTTTGTCGAATGTAAGATAACTTTTTAAAAAGTCTTAATACAAAAATGAAATAAACATTATCAATCTTTTTTTTTAAAGATTTCTAAGCTCGAAAAAAAAAGTCAACAGTAATCCACCCAAACTTCAGTGAACTAAAAAAAAAAATCAATATTAGTAACTGTTTTTTAACACAAAATCTTTGATCAGCAACTAAAATAAATTTTTAAATTTTAAAATCATAATTTTTCTTAATGTTTTTATTTTCCTTAAGGAAAATACGGTGGGGGTAAAAGTTTATTTTTTACAAAAAATCCTTATTCACTTTTAATCGCTATAAAACACTAACAGTATGTAGCTTTCGTTTGTATTTTTTTTTTTTATTATCTTGAATAGCCTTTAAAAAAAAAATCTATTTTTGTCGGTGTTAATGATGACAATGTGTAATTTTCCCCTATTTTTTTTTTTACTGACTTTGGATGATTAATCAATTGAATGTTGAACTCTTACTCCAGGCTCTGATGAACACTGCCGAAATTTTACTGCATTTGCGGCGCGTTTATAAAACATGACCTCCAAGAATTAGAAATAAAGTGAAAGTTGGGGGGGGGACAAAAAAAAAAAGGATTCAGCTTCATAAGGAGAACGTGCTCGTTTCGTGAACGGGCAACAAGAGAAAAAGATTATTATTAACACATACTATGTTACTACTTGTCCCCGGTGTTAGTTTTGCCTGAGTGTAGTGTGATGTATGTAGGTAGGTTTTTCTATTCTTTTAGGCTGATCGGTGAGTGGGTACCTTTTTCTCCCGCCGTATTTTTTTTATCTTTCCTCTGCGCCTCCCCTTCTTACAGCGTCTTTTTTTTTTGTTGTGAGGTTAGCTTTTTATTTTAAACCTTAACTCATATTGAAAGAACTTAAAATATATATGTCAACAATAACATTGTCTTAAAGAAAAAACAAACAGGGAAAGCGAAGAATAGAGAGATATTTCAGAAGTTTTATCATTAAGCTCTGAATCAACGCTTTAAAAATTTGTTTTGATGTTCCCAATTTTTATTTGTTTTCAACGATGGTGTTGCAACTAAATAATAAAAAAAAGTACACATTTGAAAAACGGTTCTTCTCTCACAATCGAAGAAACTTAACAAGAGCCATATAATTTCTTTTCCTATCAAATCGAGTTTCTTTCAAATTTCTGAAAAATAAAAAAAGGCATCCAAAAGTTCAAAGTAAAACATACTCATACTCATCATTAATAAATCATGGTAAAATAGAGAATTCCGTTGTTTTTTTTGAAGGAGTTTAACTACTGAGGTTTTTTAGAAGCATAGTGTTCCAACTAAAGCTATTTAGTTTGTTTAGAGAAGGAGGATGGTGAAATGGATCTGCAGAAGACAGAACATCTCTGGCACAGCTGAGATGGCGAGCTCGTTAACCTGCTTGTGGGGGGGGGGGAGTATAGAAGTGGGAGAAACGAGGGAAGGGGCCAACTGAAGGAGTGGTGGTCTACTTTGGCTGCAAGTTAGTGTATTATCTTCTAGGGACAAGAACCCTGTTCACTTTGCTAATACGCCCTCCCTAGTAGTACGAAATCAATGATTTCACATTTAGTGGTTCTAAAATTTGTTCTTTTTTATTGAATATTCAGTTTCTCCACTGTGTCTGTTTCACTGTTTATCGGGCGAATTGGCAGCTAAAGTAGTCTTCACTTTTTTAGCTTAATAATACATCTTTCTTTAGTATTTTATTACTCTTTAAACTGACACAAGGCTACCAAAGTGAGGCGCCCGTGAAAAAAGTCGAACTTACGACACGAGTAAATAAATACCTTTCCAAGTCTAGCTTTTTTCAATGTTTATCATTTACCGCACTTAGTAATTTGTGTCTAGAATTTTGACTGCAGTTGAACACTAGACAGTTTCGTTGTCAAGCATACTTCTTTCTTTCCAAATAAATTTGTGTGTATGTGTGTGCGTGCCTTTAACAATTTTTCGTTAGTTTTTTTTTTTCTATTCTGCCTATTTTCTGTGTATATAGCTATCTCCACACACACGCACAGGAACCCAGAGGTGGTCCAACAAGCAAAGCTGAGTGACTAGTAGAGCAGACAAGCGGGCGATTTTGGGGTATTATACGCTGAAGAAAAAAAAAGGAGAGAGAGAGAAGAATGGGAAAGAGAGAAGGCTTCTTTTTTTTCTTCCACTCTACCGTTACCCCCACCACTACTACTATCTTTACCAACAAATAATACAACTGCCTCCTTTTCCTCTTTCACTGCTAGTTTCTGACTCTCTTGTAGTTTGCCTGTCTGCTTTTACAAGAAGGGAAAGAGAATCTTGTTCAGTCAACTGAAACACAGCTGCCTTCCAAATGATTCATCTCACTTTTTCTCCTCCTTTTCCAGAGAGCTATAAATGTTGGGCAGCAGGATGCATTTTATAACGCTTACTGGTGCTTCGACGGTGAGTAAAAAACAAAACAAATCAAAAACAAAAATAATACCAGTAGTAATAGTAATAATAACTATTAAAAATATTTTTCTTATTCTACTTCCCCCCTTCCTTAAAAAAAATGTATGAGATCTCTAAATGAAAAAAAAGATCCGTTTCTTTTATTATTATTATTATTATTATTTGCGGGAATACGAGGAATTCTCCTGTGTTGGGAGATAAGAATTTTTCCCTTGTCTCCCACCCTTCCTTCCTTTCTGCATGGTTTGTCCTCCTTCAACACTGCATTCTATTATTATTATTACTATTTCGCACACAAACACAGCCAGCAAAAATCCCTAACCGAAAAAGAAGATATGTTAAGAAAGAATTAAAAAGGTCAGAGATATTTCGGTGCGAGACGACAGAGGCTACAAATCCTGGTGTCAGTAATAGGCACCCTGAAAAATATGACAAATGAGTCCACTGGGAGGAGGTTCTAAAGACACAGGAGGGTCCCGGGTGTCAGGCTTCTTGTCATCCTCTACAAACCTCACTCGCTTCTCCTCCTAAAAAGGGGAAAGAAAAAGAAGAAAAAAACTTGTAATGATGATGCCGCATACAACACCCAACCAAGGAAGGCTTCGTCTTCTGTTTAGTCTGATTCTTACCCGCCGGACCCTGTGTTATTTTGTGGACAACATCCCGTAATCATCATCTTAAAAGAGAGGGACGGTCCTCCCCGACTTTTTAAAAAATTCATTCGTGGAAATAATGTGATAAAGAAACTGTTGTTTTTAAATGAAGGTCCAGGTATTGTTTTTACCACAACAGCACGCCTCCGTCGTCATCGTCGACTCGATCATCATCATCATCATCATCATCATCATCATCATCATCATAATAATGATGATGATGATGACACCTTCACTTTCCCAGTTATTTTCAAGTTCGGTGACAGTTAACAAAACTTAAATGAGGTGTGTGTGTCGCTACCTACACTATAATGCAATTATTTCTGTTCTTCTTAATGCAGATCTTATACAATTTTATCAGTATTAAGAATGAAAAATATTCTTAAATTTTGATTAGTTTTAAGCTATTTTTAAGCAACACATTTCATTCAATGTCTATGCCCTGTCAGAATACTTAACGTTTTTACACAGATTTGAAGTATAAAAAAAAGTTTTACAACATTATTAAAAAATCGAAATAAGACTTATTTGACAGCGGCTGGCAAATTATGGATATGCAAGAGTTTTTTTAGTTTTAAATTCGTTTGTATTATTTTTATTGCTACAGATTGTCTTATTTTTCATTCAATTACTTCTTCAACTGGTAAGGTCTGTTCTCAGACTCTTTCTTTATTTAGAAAAGAGTTCGGTTGCCTTGTATTTCAAATCCTGATTGTTTTATTGTTTATAGTTTATTTTCATTATCAGCACATTTTTTTTCACCTTAGTGATTTGTCAAGTGCTATTATTATTTTGACTTTTCTTTCTTTTTGTGATGGCTTTTTTTTAAGCCTGAAGATTTGTTCCTTTTTTCCCCCCTTCTCAGTTAACAAAAAAAAAAAAAAGGACAATTGATCACTTTTCTTTCGGTTGTTACATACTGGCCTACTCAACAAACGATCTTTATTTATTTTTCGTAAGAGTTTTTGTTCCCCTTTTTTTTTCTTAAACCCATATACTCTCTAATTTTAATTTTTATGTTAAAATTAAATGAAACTTAAAGCTATTTTAACTTTGAAAACCCAAGTTTCATGTATGGTAAGAACTAAGAAGAAGTCTTTCTTCAATGTGTTAAGTTTTTTTTAAAAAATTCGTAGGGATTTTCATGTAAAAAAAAAACGAAAATTTTAGGGTATGCTACATGAACGTAAGTTATTTGGAAAAGTTTAAATCCTTTTTTAAACGTTCGATCATTATTTTCTATTTTATTTTTAACTATAACTTTTTGTGCATTTTTCTGTAAAAATTAAGAATCTCTTAAACTGCCGCCAAATCTCAAACAATAACACTTTTGAATTTTTATTTATTAGTTTTTGACTATATTTCTTGTCCTACGTTCTTAAAAACGTGTCAGTTTTCATTTCCATGTTCCAAATCTATTATTATCTTTTCACTTCACTTTTTTAGCAATTGTAAAATTTCCTGGGGCATAGATTCGTTTAAAAGGAGTAAATTTTTAATGGTATACTTACCAAAAAAATCTCCCTCATTAGTTTTTTTGTTGTTGTTGTTGTTGTTTGAGCTACTTTAAGATTAAAACACGACCACTCCTATTTTTGTTGCTTTTATAAACAAAATATTTCGTGTAAAATATTTTTAAAACATGCCAAGGAAGAAATTAAACGAAGATTTTTTAAGTAAAAAACAAATTTAATTTGAGGGCTTCTTTTGTTTACCTCTTTTTTTGTTTACGTAAGAAGACATTTTTAGCTTTTCAATTCTACTTTAAACTGAAAAAAAATCTGATGTAAACTTTTTTTTTTTAATCCAACACGAGTTCATTTATGAAATCTTTAAAAATTTTAAATTGACTACATTCAAGCAATGTTTATTTTTAATTATTTTCCAAACAACTGCAAATAAATGGTGCTTATGCGCCCTCTTTTTTGCTTGCTTTTTTAATGTTTCGGATGGTATGATGGTTTTTACTACTTGAATTGTATCGTAGTAGGCGTGAGTCTGTGTTACTTTGAATGTGTACGACGTTGTGTGTTTGGTTGGCACATAGTTATATACTCATCTGTCTATTATTATTTGTCACTTTTCATTTTGAACATTTTCACAATTTTGAACCGAGCTTTTAGTTTTACTTTTAAAATTTAATAAAATCACGTTGTATAACCGAGACATAAGAAAATCTAAACTTTTGAACTTAAAAAAAATCTCTCTAAACCCAATAAAAGAAAGCTATTTATTTATAAATTTTTAAATGTAATTTAGCTTGAGGAAACAAATTCCCACGGATTTATTAACAACTTTTTTTTTATCAAATATACTGATGATTGCCATATTATTTGATTTAAAAAAAAATTTTTAGACGTTTAATGCCTTTTTTATTTGTGTTTTATTAGGCAAGTTTTCACTTCTTCTTGAAACAGACTTTTTTATTTGAGAACATCAACACCTTAAGTTTTGGCATCTTGAAATCCATTGAAATTTAAAAAAAAAATGATTTTGTTTCAATTGGGAGGTAAAAAGGTACATAATTTGAATTTTTTTGTTTGAAAGATAAGATTTTTTTTCTTTCTTTACAAGTTTTGAGTCAAAAGTTCAAAACTTTTTGATTGTCCCACTTCATATTGTTTTTCAAACAACAAATCAATTTGTCTTGCATTGGAAAGGATTTCACTTGAACAAAATATTGTTTTAAATTTTACAATAAAATGAAATCTCCATTAGTCAGTGTTCAAGCCCAGATAAAAACTAGGATTTTTTTTCTACTGATTTTTCAGGATATGGGACTAACTCTATACTCGGAAAATGGGGCAACACAATCTTCTTTTTTGCATTTGGCATTTTGTGAAACTAACTTTAGTAATAAATTGAAATGTCTCCAACGAAAATGTTCATTATTCACGTTACGTTCAATTTTTTTTTATAAACGTTTAAAACTGAATTTTTACGACGGGGTCGGGTGGGGGCTGAAAGTCCTTATTCCGATTTTGATGATTCGAGTAAAAACCTGTGTCCTGTTGAAAAATTTTCAGCGCCCTCTTGGATGACAAAAGTTCTCATTTAAGAAACTAAGAAAAAAAAAACTGATGTAGTTTTTAGGGATTTTTCAAGCAAATATTACTTTAGTTTTTTTTTTATTTTTTTTATTTCCGATGTTTACAGGAAAGTTAATTTTATTTTAGTAGGAAATGGAAAATTAAAAAAATATTGTTTCTAAAAATTGCTTCATTTCGATTATTCAGTAAAGAAAGATTAAACTTCGAAAAATTAAAAAAAATACCTTCAAAACACTTCTTCTTATACGATTTAAAAAATGTTTTGTTTTTTTAAATTTTCATGAAAAATTGTTATCAAATTTATTTGAAACAACAAAAAGCAGTAACATGTGTAATTTTTTGTTTTTAACCAAAAAAAGTTTATTCGGTCGGATAAAATTTATTTTATAATTTATTAAAAAGTTTTATGTCATAAATGTTTTTTAATTAAAACAGAATTTTATAGATTTTTTTTAAAAAGTTGCATGGACTAAAAGAAAACAATTTTTAGATGCGTTTTTAAAAGTAAACTCTTTTTTTTTAGTCTTTTTCATCTAACTTTTAGAGTTGTGCAGGAATAGTTGAAAAATGAAATTTTAAGCTATTTTATTTTTTATACCATTTTTTTTTTTTCATGCCTGATACGCTGAAGGAAATAAGACAAAAATTAAAAACAGTCACCAAGCGAGACGCTCTTTTTTATTTTTTGTGTTGGTGACTTAGATATCGACTCGGAACGACAAATCGGGGAACCGAGTTCGAATTCCAGTTGATATTCCTTGCAATCACTTACGTCCAAATAAACTTTGGGAAAAGTATTATTCTGTCTCTTCCCTCCATTTATGGATTAAATAATAGGACAGATTGGATTGGTTCTATATAGCTTTGTCTGGCAACCAGTTTACCGCAGAAAGCAATGGCAACCTACTGCGGGATAATCTTCTGCCCAGTCAGTCATGTCTCGAAAGAGACATGATCGCCCAAAGTGTATATCATGTATGTATGTATGGCACTTTAACTGACTGACTTATGATTCGATATCAAAAAATTAGAATTATAATATACTTTTAAGGTTTCTTTTTTCTTACTTTCTCTAAGCATAATTCTTGTTAAAAAGTCGTCCACCTCGTGGCTGAAAATTACCACGAGTGCTGGAGCTCAGTGTTTTCTAGGTAGAGGTAAAAAAATAAAATCAGAATCTTGCTAATTTTTCCAGGCAAGCGGGTAGTTTCAATTCGACTAAAATTAAAAAACAAATAGGTATATGTTCTTAACCAATTTCGTCTTGTACTGTCTGTCAACTTGTGGAGAAATCAACAAAAATTTTATTATCACGATTTTTTAAAAATTTTAGACTAGAGCCGCTAAATGTGAAGGGCACAATTTGGCTTGAAATCAATTTTCTTTTCAATTGAATCGTGTCAGCCCTACGCCCTTATCTATGAGCTGTAGCCGCAGGTTAAGAAATGTAGCTTGACTGAAGTGTAAAATAAATATTTCTCATTTCAGCAGTGAATCTTCTGTGACAGGAAAAATATTTGCCTCCGTTTTATCGTTCGATGTTAGTATTTAAGTTTTCACTGTGTGTGTGTTTTTAAGCTGTCTTCTTCCTGGAAAAAAAGAAAAGAAAGCGAAGCCTCGATGCATGTGTCATCAGAGATAAGCAAGCCTAACTAACCCCGTTGCTATGTCAATAATCATGTCGAAGCCTTTCTGTTAGATTTCGGATGAGTGAATAAACACACATTCGTGAATTATCCGATCATTTGTAAAAGGTGATTTGAAATTTTTTAAAAATGGCGAGTAGTGACAGAATTTAAAAAAATTGGTTTGAAAATAGAAATATATTTTTAACTTAAAATTTTTAAATCTTGGTTTAAAAAGGTTACAAAAGAGGGAATTTTGTTTTCTGTAGGAGCAAAAAAAAAAAAAAAAAAAAAAGGAAAAAGTCTATTTAACTTTTAATGATACTCAATCAATCGATACTATTAATTTTGAATTGAATATGCACTTTTCTCAAGCATTTCTAAAAATCCACATGAAATCCTCGGGAGACGAAGATAATTATTTCCTTTTTAAATGACTACTTTCAAATAGATTTTTAAAATGTTGAAATCGCACCGGTGTTTTTTTTTTTTTTGTTTTTTTTCTAGTATCAATTCAGTTTAAAATATCGATAATCATGTTAACTTAAAAATAATGAAATCTTATGTACTGAATTTGAATATATGCTCATTTAGGAATAATATTTTTTTTTCTAACAAGAAAACAACAATTCATATGTATTATTGTAACTTTCATGCAAGTCACTTGCACTCAATCTCAATTTTAAGATTTTTTTTATTGAATAATTCAAGGAGCATTTTTGATTAGCATTTATTTCTTGTAGTAAAACATTCTTTCAAATAATTCACATTAACAATTTCTAGACTAGGAAATATTTCTGTTGCTTTTAAAAGTGAAATGACTTTAAGTTAATAATTTAAGATTAGAAAATTGAGATATTTTGAAATAGTCAACCAAGACAAAATTTAATTTTCATATTGTAATATGAAGTTAATTCTTTGTATCGATTGAATCGTGGGAGTAAACACTAAACAGCATAATACTACTTACTTTCAGTATTTGTACTTGATTGAAGTAATTTTACTGTAACCTAGCCTAAAATAATAATAAAAAAATATGTACATTTTTTTTAACCTAATAAAACTTGGGTAAAAAAAAACAAACTACATTTTATTTAAAAGTTGTTGAATCTACTCTAATCTCTAGATGTGTCAACAGTATTTTTTGACATGTGTTTGAGTATATTGTATTCCTTAAGGTTCCAAGTAGAATAAACTCCTATGTTTATTACAAATAGTTCTGTGACTCTACTTTTTGTCCAATGACTAAAGCTGGCTTAACTTCCTTTTGGAAAATCAGGCCAGGTGAGTGTAAATGACAGTTAATCTTTTTAGCCAGTACATTTTTCACGAGTGAAACATTGCAACTGATCTCCGAGCAGTTCAACAGCTTCTGTTGCTCCTATCAAAAAATTAAATTATATTTTCAGTTTATAACCTAAGAAAGGGCACTGAAAAAAATATTATCATTCCTTTGGATACGATCATAAGTAAAAAAAAAAAAAGTGTCTGTTTATTCTCAATAAATGCTTTTTTGAGCTCCTTCAGTGTAATATTCATTAAGGTTATCTTACTCTGGCACAAGGCTACAATTTTTCGCACTTGGTGAGAATCAAATTCAGAACAGTTCTAATGATCCGCAAGACTTTGACGAAACATTTTATGTTAATGTGCTCAAATAGTTGGGATCAAGACCACAAGTGTTGAGCATTCTAGAACCAACAAAATCACCATATTATATTTTAATACAGAACTAGCTTGCTAAAAATTGTATCTCCATTTTTGTGATATGCTCAGTTGATAGAAGTGTTGTTGAGATGGGTGGGAAATAAATCTGTATATTGTATTTTTCTAAAAAAAAAAAGCTTGTCAAGTTGTCATAAAATGTAATAATGGTTATAAAAAAAAGAAAAAAGAACCAAAACAATCAAGCAGTCAAGTTGAATAAGTACTGAACAATACTAGTTAAAGGGAAAGACCTGTTAGCTAAAAATAGCATTTCTATTTCCAATGTAAGTGATCTTTCTCTCTTTCTCTAGTATGACTATCGACTTGATGATGCTAAATAGTATCTTCTTAAGGAAGTTGTAATTGTTTTATTATTTAATTTGCATCTAATCGTAAATCTTTACTTTTATCTTTTATTTGAAGCTAAATCTTTATTTCCCTTGGGGTTAAAAATGCAGTGTGGCATTTTCAAAAACATTTCAATCATTTCATATAGTTCTGTGATGTTGCAGATGTAGTTCAGATATTGGTTTTTTTAAATGACAATCTCTTTGGAGAAATTATGTTGTTGGCTGACATAGGCAAGATAAATATACATCATGAACAAATCAGAAACATGACTAATGATGTAATTTTTTTTTTTTTTTTTTCGTTTTGAAGCTTGCATGTATATTTTGGTCTACAACCATTATGCTATTTTGGCTTTGGATTCTAATGAAATATCTTCAAATATAGAAACAAAATGCTGTGTGTTGGAGGTGTAATTCCAAGATAGGAGATATTAGGAGCATAAAGCATTAACTTGAAAATTCCTGGTATATATGAGGGTATTTTTGTTTTCTTTTGTTAGAATTTTGATTTTTAGACAAAACCTTAAGACTTTTATGCACAATTAAGGTTATTAAAACAATTCCCTCTGAAAACTGTGTATTGTTTTTTTAAATTGCTCAAATGTACATTTTTGTTACCTTTAAAAAGAAGTGCTGGGGAATGTATCAATTATTTAAATTATTTGTATTCTATAATTTGCTAGTTACACATATGTATTCGACATTAAGGAACCGGTGATTGAATTTAAATATGGAGTTTGAGGCTCATGAAATGGATTTTTATACTAAACAAAATTTGAACATTTTTACATTGTCAGATAATTATTTTGATTAGTAATATATTTGCACTTAATCATAGTAAGTTCTTTGTTTTTAACAGATTTATGAAGAAAACTGAATTGTAAATATCATTTAGTTTTTCTGTAATTTTTAATCTCAACTATTAAGATGTCTGTGCATATATGTGTATATATATATATATATATATATATATATATATATAATTACGGTAAGAAGCAGGAATTGACTTAAAATATATGCATTTATATTATATACATTTTAAAAGTACGCTTAAAAATATTTTATGTAGGAAGTGACCTGATTTTAGAAATGAGGTCATGAAATTAGATCTACTTTGCACTCACTACTGGATAAGATGTAAAAAATTTTGTAATTGTTTCAAAATCAATAAGATCATTTAATATTAGTAATTTAAAAAATTGTTTTTTTTTTTTTGTGGGGGGGGGGGCTTCCATGTTTATTTTGTTTTTTGTGTTATAATTCCTCAAAAAAATTTTTAGCAGTATGGTAATATTCAAGTATTAAACATTTCTATATCGAAAAATAATTTGAAAACTTTTTGATATTAGCATTTACTTGATGTAAAAGTATTTTACAAAAGTAATATTTTCAGCATTTGGTTTAGATGATAATTATGGTAAAATATATTATTTCATGCATTTACATGCTTACATCAAGTGTAAGTCTGTTGTTGGAGATCAAGTGACAGCAAATATCTTTGTTATTGAGCCCTTTGGAACTAAAACATTGCCTGTTCATTCTTTGACTGCTCATTCCTTGAATAAACTTATTTTCAGTGTATTAAATTTTAATATTTTTTTATTTTCTCTCTAGGGGTAATAATAGTCACCACCTTTCTCATTAGTTTTTGTTAATTGAGTTTATTAGCTGAAAATTACAAATGTTTTCTTTCTGTATTTATTAACATTGTATTTGTAATTCAAACACATTATAAATAAAACACTAAATTAAAAGTTAATATTAATTGTAAAGCATTTTTTTCAATATGATAAAATTAGAACATAGGCAATTTGCTTGTATTTTTTCTTCTAAGCTAAAAGTAGTATTTTTTTCTTTTTACTGAAAGCAGTTTGAAATTACCATTTCTCTTGTGTAAATTTTATTTTTAATTTGATCTTCAATAACTCATTGCCTGCTTTATCTATTTACAGCAACAGTCACCTGGGCTTATACAATTTAGTGTTAGACATTGTGAATTGCTTGTCTCTAGAAACCACCTTTTTAATTGGATTTTACCTGAGTGCATCTACGTTCATTGGAGGGCCTTGGCAACATAGTGGTAAGCAAAAAACACACTTTCATTCATTTTGAAAATCACAAATGCAAAACTTAGAAATAACTTCCTTTCTGTTTTGTTCATGGGTTCTTAAAAACAACCAATCATTGTTTGCTTGACAAAATAGTGCCCTTTGATATTATTGCCCCACCCCCTATATGTTATGTATAAAATAAAAACCTTTATTTTTTTTTATAAGTAACTAGGAAATTTAATGTAAAGATTAAGGAAAAAAAAAATGATATTTTCTATGGTAGAATAATGTATGTGTATTTAAGATAAAATTCAGTAGATTTTACAAAAAGTCAATTTTACTCTGAATTTAAAAATAGAGAATTATGAAAGCTATGTTTATCAGTAATTTAGAAATGTATTAAAATTTCTATGGTCTTTGGGGGGACAAGTTGAGTCAGTTTTTCACCAAAATATTTAAAAGTTAAAGATAAATATGTTTTTCATTTTCAGTGAGTGTCACAAATGTGGCTTTGTTTTCTGTACATATGTTGAGCTGGATAGAAAATAGAAAAATATAACAATAAAAAAGATATAGGTTTATTTTTATCTATTTACTTCCAAATCTGAGTGGTCGAGTGGTTGCTGACTAAATCGACTTCTCCACCAGATCTTAGTCTGGTGAAAAAACAAGAGCTGTTAAAAGGATAGATGAACTCCTCAGAGTCAACAAGCCATCTACTGCAACTATTTAGCCTCACCAACCTGCAATTTATCAAGTATAGCTACATCCCTGAAGACATGATCAATCAGGGAGGGGTTCCTCCCTCCAACGGGAGCAAGAAGGCTGGATTTGGATTTAATTTTGTTTTTATTCTTTGAAGATTTCATAAAGAGCTTTTTATATCAGTAATGAGGTCAATGGATAGAAATTTTCACATTATAAACAATGATACATAACTGTAAATAACTGTTAATTTTTTTTTTTGTATGTGTGTGGATATTGAATATATTAATGTGTGTGGACAACTGAAAGACTATTTTTCAGTTTAGTTGTTTAAGTTTATTATAAGTGATCAAATAGTGATATTTCTTTTTAAGATATGAAAGAGATATAAAAAATAAGAAAGATATTGAGATATAATATTCTTGTGTCAGGCTTTACTTAATTATTTTTTCTTATAACTGAAAAATGTTGTACCTTGAACAGTCCTATGTCACTTATGGATAGGGTATATGAAGTGTCAGTTTCTGTTAATTTAATAAGCTACAACAGCAAAAAAATAAAGATATTTTATCAAAGATTGGATGTACAATCAAATGAATGTTTTACAAACATACCAAATCATATTCTTCCTTTTTAGCTCTTATGATTACTGTACAAATGTTTTCTATTCATAATTCTTTGTGTGTTTCTGACTATGTAAAGCAAAAAAAGGAACAATTTTTGTTTTATGTTTCTTAAGCTTTGTGAAAATGAAAGAAAAAATAGTTGGTGGCATATAAAATCTACTTCCCCCTCCAAGTAATGGCTAAAAATATTTCCCAATTCTTGTGTTATCGCAAAACTGTTTTCATTTGTAAATTACAGCAATATGATGATTATGAAACATTTTTCCTCTTGTCCAAATTGCAAGTTGTATAAAACATTTTTCCTGTTCTTCTCAAGCTACACATTTTAATAACATTAAATGCTTATGTAAAAGATATTTTTCAATGTATCTTGCTGAAATGGTAAAATTCTGAAAATGTTGGGATATTGTTAACATATTCTTTTGTCTTACTTATTTATTTTTATCATCCTTGCCTTCAAAAAAAAGAGGAAAATAATACTTGACTCTTAATGATCCATGTAGTTATTTATTTAACAAATTTTTTTAAAAAAGATTTTGTTCAAGAAATTTTTTCTTTCCTACTTTTGTTTTAGAAAAGGAAAAAAATGGAACTTTTATAAAAGAAATTGTTAATTATACACTTTTTCTTAAATACATTACTGTAAATAAATTGAGTTGACATGAAACCAATTTCTAATCAGCTTATACAAGGAGGGTCATGCTGAGTTAAACTTTCTTAGTTGAAAGCTTTACTTTTTAAGTTTACACTAATTAAAAAAAAAATGTTTAATGTCACTTCTGTCTTTGAAAGCAAACACATGTATAGCCTTTGTGAAAAAAACAATGTATTTTTTATTCTTTTGCATTCATTCATTTGAAATCATGTCTATATTATTCAAAGTTTTTTTGTTATACATTAAAAGGAAAACAAGTGAGAGATTTGGAATCTTAGAAATTAGCACACCAGGTCATTGTTTACTTGTGATGTTATAGATTAAGTTAACCTCTATTAACCTTTTCAAAGCTCATAACCAGACAGCGGAATCCAATTTTTTTTTTTTTTTTTTTCTTTTTCTGAAGGTGAAATTTTTGTAAAATAATGGTTAAAAAAAACTTTCAACACATGTTAGTATGGATAATAGATATTATAATAAATAAGTAATGAATATATATTGAACGAAATGAGATTATTATTATTAATACTATAAGAACAGTAGTTCCAAGGAACTTTGAAGTTTATGGTCAAATCACACCAATTATGTTAGTTCTCATTCAATCATTAGTTAACCAGTGTCAAGCTAGGCCTGTACTTAGGGGACAGCTTGGAAACATCAGGTATTGTAAGCAACTGTCTACAATATGAAAAATGATTTTGATTTAAATAATCCACAAAGGGTTGATAATCCATAAAAAAGAAATGAAACCATAAATTAAAACTTTGCGAAAAAAATTAAAACCATTTGCATTTCTAAAATCAGCTATAAATCTGTATCAAGTGCTGGAAAATTGAGATTTGCTGTCACTAAGTATCTTAGAAAAATGCATGAGTGGAGTGGGAAAACTCAATGGAATAAAAAATAAGAATTATTTTTACTTTTTTCCAAAGCTGCCTATTTATTTCATCTGAGGATTAAGACTAGAACAAAAAAAAAAAACACCTCTTCTATATAAAAATTGAAACAAACTCTGATAAATTAATTCTGTGAATAAACTTGTGTATGTGTGTAAATATATATATATAGTTTTACTGTTAAAATACCTAAATATAATTATAAGTTCTATTCTAATAGATTCTTTTTCATATTTCTTTCTTATTACCTACGATTTTCAAAAGTTTAAATGCAGAGTCAACTGCCATCTTCTGTCTGGCAAAATCTTGTTCTTTTATTTTCTATTCTCCTCACTAATATTTTCTCTTAGTAAAACTCATATGTCTTAGTGGCATTATTGCCTTGTTTGGGAAGAAATGATTAAAAAAAAAAAATGTATGGCCCAGTATGCTTTAGACTACTCAGCCACAGAAAGCTTTCACAGCCCAGATTCAGTTACCTTTTTAAACTATGCACATCTCTCTTTCAGATATTTCAAGGTCCATACAGAAGTTTCTCTTATTAGGGGGATGCAGGTTTAGAGATTGTTGAAAAACACATTTAAATTCTTGAGTGCACAGGCTGGTCGACCTAAATTTATACTATTTAAAAAACAGGGATCTCAACTCAAATCCTTGTATTGAATAAATGTAATATTTAAATTAATAGGAATTAATGTCAGATTATAAATAAAAACCTTAGATTCTAAAAAATATTTAGAAATTTGTTTGAAAAATAATGTAATCAGATACAGAGCTTCAGTGGATCCAAAAAAGAGATGCATTTCTGAAAAGGAATTGAAACTTGCTGGGCTATTATCCTTCCTATTATAATAAAGAACATTGTGTGTGTGTGTGTGTGTGTGTGTGTGTGTGTGTCACTCCTGTCATGCTCATTGAGAGACAATGGCAAGACAATGTCGGTTCAGTTCATTCTCTTTACCACCAGTTATGAAAGCTCTTGCCACGTGTTTGCTTTTTAACAGTGCCTTATTTTATTTTTTGCAATAATTATGTTGCTGAAGAAATATATATATATATATATATATATATCCCTCCTGTCATGCTCTGGGTGTGGGGGGATTTTTCTTTGTCTTAATGTAAGATATGCAATAGTAGGTACATCAATATATATGTTGCCATCATTTTAGACGTAATATCAATATAAATATTTTGCTGTTGTTTTTAACATCACAGGCCAACTCGTGTATGTGTGCACTCAATCTTCTTTTAGGATGAAGGTGATCATGGCTCTCTACAGTTTGCTTTTATTACCTGCAAAAAATGCAGTGACATTTTGGGAAGGATAGTGGACATGTTTCCCATTGTCTTCTCAATGGTTTTTAATTCAAAGTTGTCCACTTAGACTGGCTACTATACAAGGCTAGAAAAGCTCAGTTTATTCTGCTATTTAATTTATAGCTGGAGGAACAGGAAATGGATTCATGCCTTTCCTAAGAGTATTAGTGTGAAAATGAGCACAACTGACTAGGGTGGAACTTGAATTTAGCTTGTTGATTCCATTTTCTGCACTGCTAGTGTGATGCTACCCACACACCCTAGTAATATATATATATATATAAACAAAGTCTGTCTGATTGATAAAAATGATAACCATATTTGTTTGCATAAGAATTTTTTTATTGGAATCATAAGCCAACATTTTTCTGGGTGTTTGTGTTAAACAAAGGTATTATATTTTGGCAATTTTGTTGCTCCGGGTCATTGCCAGAATTGACTGGTGATCTTTCTTGTGGACAGCATCTATCTCTGATACCAATAAGGTCAGAGGAATGCCTTAATGTCTTCAGAATAGTTTAAGGGATTGCCCAATTTCTTGATAATGCAATGTAAACTGTGGCTTTGACTATCCTGTGGGTATGAAGGTCTATCCCATTTAAACTAAAAATAGACAGTTTTAAGTTTTGTCATAGATACTGGCAAATGAATAGTAACTTGTATTAATAAAATACAACTGTGTACACTAGTCCCACTATCATTCAGCTATTTTGGTAAATAGCCAGCTTGGGTATTCAATTTTGCTTGGTTTGTCAGGACTGTCTCACCTTATATAGACAGTTTGTGGGTACTATTTCATGGTAAAATTTCTCTTCATTGCTTCTCTTAAGCAGCCAATTTCAATAGTTATTGACTTGTAAAATAAAACATATAAAATAGGGTCTATGAAAAAACTATTAAAATTATAGTATTTTTTTTTAACTTGCTATCATACTTTAAGTGATGGGATTTATTGTAAAATAGAGATTGCATTAAACATATAGTCAAGGTTTTTACTGTAGAAAAGTCATTAAGAAATCAACTTAGTAATGAGAGCAAATGACAAGAACAGGGAGAAAAAATGATCTATAAATGAAGCTTTTGATGCCTCTGCTCACATGAGTGCATTGTTCAAAAGAGTAGAAAATGTAAAAATAGATGCAGTTTTCAATATCATTTTTATTAAATTTGTATTTAGTTTCTATATATGGAGAGTGGAGAACTTTTTAAAAATTTATCATATACACACTAGAGTGTTGTCTGTCATGGTATTTTAATATAGAGAATATACTTTTGTCTTTATGGGTAATGTCAGGTTTTATCATGCATAAGTAAATTTAAGCAAGCTTTCATCATATATTGGTAAAATATCTGATTTATTACTTCATCTTTTGACTTCAGTTGATAACACTGAAAACTGACTTTCACATATGTGTGTGCATGTGTTACATGTGATGACTGTTTTTAAAAGTTTATTTTAAACATCAGTCTGTATTCTACTTCATAGTGACTAAATATTGGGCACAGAAGAAGGAATAACATAAATTGTATTTCTTTTTATGTTACAAATATTAGTTTGTGTTTATTTTAATCTTCATTCTAAACACCAGTCTTGACATTTGGAATGGCCTAGTCCATAATAACATTATTATAAGGAGTTTGAAGTAGTTTCACCTTTTTTACAAAAATAAGTTTCTATTATTTCTCATCTCACTCATGAAAATATTTAGCAATTAGTCTAAAGATATAAAGGCTACTACTGAGCAATTGCTATTAAGTTTGTGAGTTAAAGACATGAGAAAAAAGTTCATTTAGTTATACAAGTACCTAAATGGAATTAATAACAGGAAAACAGGTATCCTCCTCACTCAGCTTTATGTTACTTCCTTTTTACAAAAGACTTTCATGACTACCTTTTTCTTTTCTTTTCTTTTTTTTTTTTTTTTTTTTTTTTTTTTTTTTTTTTACTGTTTAAAAGAAATCGGAAGAATTGAATGTGAAAAGCAAAAACAGCTTTTAGAATGTTTTGCATTAAACCATGATTTGGGTCGTATGCACCCCTAAACACTGAGAATGCCATGCACCTTTCTCATGGTTTACATTCAGCACATAGATGCTGTAATATTCAAAGAACAAAAAGGATTTATGGTAGGTTTGTAGAATGTTTTGAGAAGTACTAAAAAATCAAAATTATAATAGAAAAACGTGTGAGACAAAATGTCGAAGTCTACTGCTATATTTCAAGCCTTTTCAAGTAGATGATGAACCTCAACCTTTGACATAGAGGCATGCAATAATGGGTTGTTTTGAGGGACCTGAGATCACTGAAAAATTTTCCTCTGTAAATTAAGGATAATTGTTTCTTGGCGTTATGCTGTTTCCACTTATGAAATGTTTCATAGGCAAGTCATTTCCTGTCAAATCAAAAAGGGTCTGACCATCACTGGCACAGATTTTTTAAAATTTGGTACACTTGTAGTGCTTCATAATACAAATTGAATGGTACCTATTTTACATCTCTAGGTCAAAGGGTTCTAGAGATATGACCTTTTGACTTTTGCCAAAAAGGTGAATTTTAGTAAATAGTCTCAAAGTTTAAATATCAGTATCTCAGTTGTTTTTTTACCTACAAAACTAAATTATATACCATTTTAAAGTATTTGGATATATCTAGAAGTTGATTTATTTATTTTTTTTGTTGAAAGGTAAAATAAGATAATTTGACTGTGACCTTTAATTTCTCAAAAAGTGTGTCTTTAATTTTTTAAAAAATTGACAACAAATTTGTCTGCTTTATGGCAGGATATGTCCAAAATTTTGTAAACTTTTGAATGTGGTCTGAGTTAGAAATGTTTTACTGAGTTAGGCCAAATTCAAAATGGCAGATTTTTGTTATTAGCCACTATATGCTGACATTTTCATATTTCCCAATATGGCTAAGTTGTATATCTTTAGATATCTCTTTGAATGCTTATTAATATTCACATAAGAACTGTGATCATTAAATGAACAGAATTTGTGTTATTTGTAGTTAAATGTTGACCAATTTGGTGGAAAGTAAACAACCTTATTTTTGGTTTTGTGTACATTTTTATTATACAACAAATATTTTGTTAAATGACAAAGTGACATTATGAAAATATTTTAAAAAGTGTCATGCGTAATGTTAAGATAAAATATGCAACAAATAATATTAATGGTTAACAAATTTTAAATGCATAAAACAATAAAAAAAACTTTTTTATGTATTTAAAAACGAAGTTTTGATCAGAAAAAAAATCATTAAAATGAATAGTTAAAAAGATTAACATTTACAAAGAAATTAACAAGTAAACCTGTTGTTGAATAAAATTAATTATGTTACTTGAGTTTTCTGAAAGTACTTCAACATCAACTGAAGACCAGCCACAACTTTATAGAATTTTTATAAATACAGAAAATAAATTGCAACTTCCTGGTGAATGTCAAAAACTTGAAAAACAAACCAATTATAAGGAATAAAAGTAGGAAAAATGAAAGGAGCAACATCAAAGAAAATTAAACTGATTTTGACAAATTTCTCATCAAAAATCTACCAGTGTAGAAAATATCTGATGAAAGTGAAATTATGCAAATAAAGGAAAAAGTTTTTAGCTTGTGAAAAGAGGTTCCAAAAATTACACATTTTGACAAGACTTTCAAAAAGGTGGAGTATCCAAAAAATTCAAATGGAATTTGGCACCACAAGGTACATAACAAACCAAATCAAAAACATGTAAATGAATAAAGAATATTAATTCTATCAAATATTCAAAATATAGATTCTCACAAGAGACAATTAGTGAAGTTGTGCTGTTTTTAGATTGAAGAAGTCAGCCTGGAAAAAAATGACTATTAGACAGTCTTGAAGAATGGTAGAAGAGTTCAGGAACAAAATTATCTTGGACTCAGTAACTTGAAAAAGGCATACCAATTATTTAAATTACAAAATCTAAACAGAATTAGTTTTTGATAATTTGTTTAGCTCAGCTCAAAAGTATGTATTCTAACAGATGATACTGGAATACATTTTGTCTGTGTTTGTGCAATACATCAAAATATGAATCTTGTGGTAAGTCATCTTGGTACGTTGATTCAAGATTAACAAAATTATTTAACAGATTAATACTAATGAATGGCTGTTGTTACATGCAATAAAGCAACATCTAACTGCAACTTGGGTGACCACTCAACTTATAGCAATTTGAGGAAGGATTTTGTTTTATAAATATATATATATGATAAATTCCAAATAAAATTTAATACATGATTTTATCAACAAACAGTGGCTATCAACTGATAGAACCACACTACAAATTGTATTACAATCTACAGAAAAAGTTATTGAAACTTTTTGTGCAGGGCTTCAAACCTTGAAAAAGCATGATTTTATTACCAAAGAACATTTAACTCTTGTTCTAATGAGAAAACTTCTTTGAAGGATGGTGAAGTCAATATTTATTTTGTTTTGTTTTATATATATATATATAGAAGAAATTCTAAATAAGAAGTTAATAGATGATTTCATCTACAAACAGTGGCTATTAACTGATAGAACCACACTTATTGAGGCTTTTTGCATAATCCTTCAAACCTTGAAAAAGCAAGGTTTCTTTGCCAAAGAATGATCAAGATTTTATTCTAATAAGAAAAATTATTTGATGGATGATGAAGTCATACTTATTGCAGATTTTACTGAGAAATTATTCTTTTATTTTGCAGGATACTGCGCAATACTTCAGCTTTAATAATTCTGAAACCACATAACATTCATTTGTCTTGTATTACAGAAATGTCCAAGAGCTGTAATATATATTGTAATTATATCAGATAGTCTCAAGCATGACACAGCAGCTACCCATTTGCTATGAAAAAAAACTTACAGAAGTCCTAAAATAAAAATCTGATCTATATGTCTAGTTCTGCTTCATATAAAAATTTTTTCAATTTGTGCAACAATATGACTGAATTTGGTATAGAGTGGTACTTTTTTGCTACATCTCATGAGAAAAGAACATGGGATGGGTTAGGTGGCACTATTAAGAGATTAGCAACAACAAATGACACTAATTCAGTTGTTTGATTATACAAGAAAAAAACATTTTGGGCATACATGTTTTGTATTCCTCAACATATGAATGGACAAATGAAACAGAAATCTTAGAAAATAGATTAAAAAATGTCTCAACAATTACGGAAACTCAAAAACTACATAGTTTTATTCCTGTGTCTCAGGAAGTGGTAGAAGTAAAAACTGTGTTAATTCAGGATGAAAGTAAAAAAGTTAAAATTATAAAATGTGATAATATAGAGGTTGAAAAAAGTAAGGGATTTGTTACAGCTATGTATGATAGGAATTAGTGATTAGGATGTGTGCTTGAAAAATATCCTGATAATCATGAGGTAGAATTGACATTTTTCTAACCAAAGAGCCATTCTTCATCTTGATGTTATTCATTACATCCAGATATATTAATTTTAAATTATTCTGATATTCTTTGGTTAAATGATCCAATAACTGACATTGGAAGAACTTAGAAACTTTTGAAAATTGGAATGGGAAAGGCTTCAAATTTTAGGATAGAGAATTTCTTGAAATAATAACCTTAGCTAAAGATATAGTCAAAATTAGTCATAAAAATTAAAGTGGAAAAGTAAGTGGTTTGCATGTCCCAATTTTATTTTCTCTTTAAGCATGCATTCCAACAAGCAGAAAAGTAAGTTTATTAATCTTTTTGTAAATGTTAAGAATCTTCTTTTAAATTTTCATTTCAATGTATCACTTATTCAGATCAAAATTTAATTTTTAAAAAAATATATTTAAAAAAAACTCTAAATTTGATTCCTTTGTGCATTTAATATACCATATAAACAAAGATTTATTAACCACTGACACTATTTGTTGCATATTTTCATATTTTATGTTATTTTAATATGACACGTTTTTAAATAATGATTTTCATAATGCCAATATTCAGATAAAAGTTTTTGTTGCATAATAAAAATGTAAACAAAACCAAAAGTAAGGTTGTTTGTTTTCTACTGAAATTGGTCAACATTTAACCACAAATAATACAAATTCTGTTGGTTTTATGATTATATTTCTTCTGCAAATATTAATCAGTGTTCATAAAGCTTTCTAAAGAGATATAACTTGACCATATTGGGTGATATAAATATGTTAGCCTATAGGGGTAAGTCCCAAAAACTTTGAATTTGGCCCAACTCAATAAAAATCTTGTAATTGGGGCCACAGTCCACCACAAAATTTTGTATATATCTTACCATAAAGCAGAAAAATCTGCAGTTAAATTTGAAAAACAAAATTGAAGATATGCTTTTTGAGAAAATAAAAGTCAAAGGTTAAGTGCAAGGTCAAATTATCTTATTTGACCTTTTAAACATAAAAAAAAATAAATAGATCACTTTTTAGATATATCCAAGTACTTTATGATGGTATGTAATTTAGTTTTGGAGGTGAAAAAACAACTGAGATATTGGTATTTAAACTTTGATTATTTTCCAAAATTCACCTTTTTGGCAAAGACCACCTCTTGGGAACCCTTTGGCTTAGAGATGTAAAATAGATACCATTAAATTTGTATCATGAAGCTGCATAAGTGCATCAAATTTTTAAAAAGATCTGTATCAGTCATGGTCAGATCCTTGTTGATTTGACACAATAACTCAGGCATGTTCTGCTTACAAGAAGATGGCTGTTGGGGAGGTGTATTTTTTCATATCTATCAGTTGCAGTAACACACACAAGTTACTATTCAAAAATTTGACAAAACTTACTGCATGACATGACTTCTTCAAAGAAAAAAAATTGATAGACAATGAAGGACTTCACATCCTAGTGGAGTGGTTTTAAGTGATGTGGAAAATGTGTGGGATATTGGAAACCCTAGGTAACTTGGCGGATGAACAGATTATTTTAACTTTTATGTAACACCTCGTGTTTATGTGTTTATATGCAATACCTGAGTCAGTCATCATGAAGTACCATTGTTATTTCATTGATTTGATATTTGCAATGTCTATTATTAGTCTCCATTCAGAAAAAGGATTCTATTTGAGGCTAATGTTATGTGCTTATTTACCCACATTTATAAATACAGATAGCTTGGATATACTTACAGTGATTTTCTCAGTGTAACTTTGATGTGGCACAAGGCTGAAAGTGTGGGACTCACAGTGAGGGTCAAACTCACTATTCAGTCATAATTGATTTAGCAAGACAAGCTTGCTCACTATTACATCACATCAAAATGCTCTATGGATATACTTATATACAACTACATAAAATCTGACAAACTATTTGTGAGACTCAACTTTTGTAAATTTGCCTTTTTATCTTTTGAATGTTCTTTTTCTGATAACTGAAATATTTCAAGCTTCCTCAGCATGTAATGAGAAAGACAATTCACAGCCTTCCTTGGTAGGATATTTCTACATCACACTTTTATTTCTAAAATTTTGACTTGTGATAATTTCAAGTGAGAGCTGTGATAGCATTGGCTAAGAAGTAGTTTAATATTTAGAGCTTTTAACAATCACACAAGAGGATTAAGATTTTTGCATTGCCTTTGTCTGATGAAAAGTTTCCAAAACTTTTTTGACTACCAACCTCTTTATGGAAACTCCTCTCCTTTTTTACAAAAAAATATTAATTTTTTATTTTAGAAAAATTGCTTTGTACTTTTCTTTAAGTTGTTGGATATTTTTTTTTTTTTTTTAAAGATTTATTTTAGCTTTGCATCTTGTTCTGTCTTCAATTTATTTATTTTCTTTGACAAGATGTGTTTATTCAAATAATACCAATAATGAAAAAACTTCAGGAATCATGTAAGTAATAGTACATACATTAAAAATAGATTAATATGTGTTTTTATTTAATTGGTTGATATCGTTAGTAGAAAGAATGTGTTAGAACAGTAGCAAGGGCATTGGTATTTGGTTGGCAATTGGCAAATTTTAATTGTAAGTCACCACAATTTTGTTTTGACCTTCCAGGCATTTATTGACCTTTTGAATAGATCTGCTTTGTAAAACTTTCTGGTCTAGTGACTGTTACTTTTTACTATAAGCAAGTGTTGAGAGGTTTTCTGCTTGATCAAGAATGAATTTAAAAAAAAAAATTCAAGTTTGATTATTTGATCATCACTTCTTTGTGTACATTGAGCGAGAATAGGAATTCTTTTCATCTGGAAGTTATCTGCTTTATGTATAGAGAAAAACTGATCAGATCTCATTAGAAAATTCACTCTACAATTTTATTGATAAAAATCAATAAAACATTGGACAAAATTAGCAATGTTAATAAAAAAAAAATAGTAAATTAGCAATCATAATGAAACCAGTGATTAACAAAAATACCTTTTAATTAAAGATCCAAACAGTTATTTTGATTGTAACTGTCTGATCATTTCTTTTATGTTTTTCTGGCATATCCTCTATTGTTTCTAGTGTCAACTAATTGTATAGAAATTTACATGTTTTAATGATAATTATTATCACGAGATTTCTTTTTTATTTATTAATTTTGAAAAGTTTCTTACACCAAGAATTTAAAACATTTTAAAATAAACAATTTGAAGATTTGGTTAACATTTTATTAACATTGGCAATGAATTCTTTTGGTACTAGCTACTAGTGTTTGAGAAAATATTGGTTTCAAACTTAGGTAAAAAGCCTTTTATCTCTGAAGTTAGTTTAGTACTTTCAAAATTTACAACAATCAGTATAAAAGTGTGTATTTTTTAATTTTGTTGTAAGAAAATAGACAAATAAATAAGGTTGTAGTGTTGTAACAAGGTTGAGGATATTATAAAAGATTTTCTGGTCAACAAAAATCTATTTCAAGCCTTAGTAATGATTGGTTATTCTTAAAAGTTACTATTGTAACATTTATAATATCCTTGTATTAATGTCTATCCTTTTTGAGTGTGTAACCATAGACCTGTACTCTTACCAGCATACAGAGATAAGTTTGTTACAAATTCGATGATACTGATTATAAAAGATTTTTTTTTTAAATTATAAATTATTTCAAACTATGGTTATTCTTATTCACTATTTTAAAATTTAGTGTCTTTGTATTAATCTCCACTGATGGCAAATGATCATAAAAACTTCAGAAGTTGAACAATGTTCTGGGTATACAGGGTATGGTTCAGTGTTCTTTCCAAAGATGTCAAATGTAAGTAAGTTCTGACTTATAGCATCCAAAATCATGAGGCTTGTGTGTTTTTTTTTTTGTTTTTTTTTTTTTAATCATATCTCCCCAAGCAAGGCGGTAACGCCACTGATGTGCAGGGGGCGACATAAGAGTGAGAAGATTAGAAAAGAGAAAACCGGAAACCACATCCTAAACAGGAAACAAGGGATGAGCCTCTTCACCTGTTCAATAGACGTGGGTGGAGTGTGAACCGGGCGATAGTTTAGTCTATCTACTCCAAAAATGAATACACTCTAGAAGATGTTACTCCCCAATGATACACAAAAAATGACTATCACTTGTATGAAGGCAGAACATGCTCTTCTTACTGAACACTACAAAGCACAATTCATTCTTCTAGTTGACCCTTTGAAAACATATGTGGCATACGGGGTATGGGTCAGTATTTGAGTTCTAACTTAGGGCATACCAAATCATGGGGCCACTGTTTAGGCCTGTGTGTTGAGCATGAATACACTCTAGATGATGTTACTCGCTAATGATACACAAAAATGACTATCACTTGTACGAAGACAGAATATGCTCTCATCATTAAACACTACAAAACACCGTTCATTTTTCCAGTCGACCCTCTGGAGATATATGCACTAGTCTTGTAGCATAAGTATGACTAGAGGTATATATACTCATTGTTCTGCTATCAGTAAATGATTTGTTTTTATATCTTTGCAGTGCTATCTGCCACTGTTGCTTTATAATGTGTTGATTTTGACAAGCATCTGTGCTCTATAGCCATTCAGAAACTTGTCTATAGGTTCAGGACTGTTCATTTAATTGATGCTGGTCACATCAAAACATTTAAATGTCATGTCCAATTCTCCAAAATGACCATTCATCCTCTTGAGGGCTCATAATCTGACCTCTTCTCAAATGGTTCTGTGGCTTTACACCTGCTTGCATTGTACCCTTTCACCACCCTTAACATTATTGCAGCATGCATTACCACATCTAAAACTGAAACATAAGCATTGCAGTGGTTTCTCAGAAGATGGAGAACATTTTAATATCTCTTACCACTAAACATGCTCATACTGTAACCAAGTCAAAACAGACATATTACAGGGTGTTGGCATTTTGTTTGCTATAAGTGTATATATCCTTAATTGTATTAATATCTCTGTATTGACAAATGAAATGAAGACTATTCATGAGGATGTTTGAGAAAAATGAACAATTTCTGATTTGAGATATTATAATTATGCCCTGATTTATCCAGGTTGTTTTTTTTTTTTTCAATTTCATAGTCACAATGTTTCAGCACTTGTGAAGAAGAATTAACTCATAAATATCCTTTTTCATGGACAATAGACTTGGCAATATGTATCCAAGTAGATTATTTGTAAAGTTTGAATTTAAATTCTTGGAATGCTAGCAAATATTGCAGGTACCTGAAGAAGGCTGGCAGTGCAATGGTTTAAATACTCCACATGTCTGATTGTGGACCCTGCCAACCTGAGCTGCTCATTTTTAACCCTCTTTAATTGATGTGTAAGACAAACTCAGTCTTCCTTAACAATATAGAACTGCCTAAAATGTTTCTTTTGGTCACACATTCTACATCCTTGCCAGAGGCTCCAGCTAATTTCTGAGCTTTAGGACCTAGCCACTTTAGCTGGTTATCTCTGAGTTGCTGTGATTGGCAGCTTGTGTCATGAGTCTGGCATACTTTTTCATTGCTTCTGTCAGAATGGAATCTGCCATGTTAAATGCTCTCAATATATCTGAAAGAGAAATGTTAAAATTTGGCATATGATGTATAACATTACATGAGGTTGTTTGATGGTTTGCTAAAGATGTTTTTTATATAGATATAAATAATTGTTATTCTGGCTCATAAGCTTAATACAGTACAAGGCCACAAATCTGAGCCAACTAGTAAGGGTCAGTCTCACTTTAGTATAATAACCTGAAGAACAAGTTTACAAAATTTTTTCCATTATGAAACACTCTTCCTGAGTAATGGTAATATTAACCATTTTCTTATAAGGAAATATTCAGCATTTATTGATGGGTAGTCTGTTCTGTATTCAATTTTCCTATCTCCTAGACTAAATTTATTATAACTGCTCTTTGCACTGAGATATTTGAAGGGTTTGATATTTAGTAATTCTACATCCTCTATGATAGTTTCCGAGTACATGCTATCACTGCTTTCATTCCAGTTTCAGATCATAGTTTGTTTTGGAAAGGTTTATCTTGAATCTTGAATTTCTTGGAACACTTGATAGGTGTTGATTTTTTTTTTTTTTTTTGTTCAAGATTATTATTATGCTAACTTATGTCATTGGCATATTCTCCTTCATCATCAGTACATTAGCCTCAGGAGGGAAAGCAGGATCATTGTTTTTATTAGTAGATTTATTTAGAATGTGGTATGGAATGCTTAAATGATCAATGTCTATTTCTTCACATCTGTGCTTGTAGATGTGTAGAGTATAGGCTAAGAAAAGATTAAATGAACTGAGACTCTCATTTCCTCTTTGTGCCAGTAAAATAAGCTATCTAAATTCTCTTTGTTTTACTCCTGATGAGGTTAGAAATGCTTCCATATTATGATTCTTGCTAGAAACTGATATAGTTCCTATAATAGATCAATGCATTCAGTGGAGTCGAAGCATAGAAAACAGTTTTTAATGGATGAGAAGTCTATTGATGTTGTCATGTTGCTGTGAGATTACCTGCTTACACCAGCCTTATTCAGTCGCCCTCTATTTTGAGTGCTCTTAGATCTTGCTTTTGGTAAATCATTAAAAAAAGTTTAACTGCAGACCAGAAGTGTGAGATACCCATAAGGAGTGTATTTGCTCACTGTAAGACCAGCTTCTCACCCATTGCTTTACAGAGAAACATTCTTTATTGATATTGAATATATCTTTTATCTCACAAGGCTGCAAATACATAACCCCCAGTGCAAATAAAACTTGATGCCTCCAAAACATACTTCATTTTGTACAATGTTACAAGGGTATTACATCTAGTGAGAATCAAACTCACTTCAGTGATAATAGTTTGCTTAGCAGTATGCTTTCCAGTGATGATCACACTTTATTCAATTACAATGGACTGCAGAATTAGCTTGTGTTGATAGCTTGATTACTCAATGATGAAGTAATCAGAACCCATTAAACAAATTAACTAGTATTTCACTGATCTGTACATAAATCTTGAATGCCTTTTTTTCTATAAGTTATTAAGATGTCATTTGAATTGATAATAAAACTGCTATTGCTAATCATGTAATCAAATAATAAATATATTAGTAATTTTTGGATGAGTGTTTTAATTTCATATACGTTTTAGCACAACTCACAGACAATCTATTTAAGCTAACAGTAAAAATAGTGTGGATTAGAAATAAACAATGAGCTTCCAATGAGACTGTAAAATACATTTTTTTCCTCAAGAAGCCTGTTTTGCTAATACACCTGCTTTACTAATTAGACTTCAAATTGAACTAATTACAGCTCAAATCTAACCACATAGCTTTTATTCTTTATTTTTCCTAAATGTCCAATTCGTGTTTGTTTTTCGTACACTGCTATATAATATTAACTGTAATATTATGTTGAATTTATTATTAGATAAAGCATTGTTGCATATTAACTTTCAACTTGCATTTCTAGTTAGAAAATTAATAATTGACATGCGTTTCATCTGATAATTCAAGATATTAAAAAGAGATAGACTTTGTCTAAAACCAGTGATGAATCAATAGACTCCATTGATTTTTGTCTTCAGCACTAGTCAACTAAATTTATATACATGCATTATTATCCACACATGTATATTGGGGAATATATTGTGTTAAATATTCATTGATTTAATGGTTAATGAAGGTTTTATTCATTAATTTCTTGTTGACATGTGTTATGGGGGGAAAAGCATCGTCTAAAGAAAGTTGCATGTTTCAATTGTTGAATTAAAACTGTTATCTCTGAGTTAAGCAGTAAAACATAATGGGTGTAGGGATGCACCTAATAAAGAATTGTATTTTTGCTTTCAATCAATCAGTATGGAACCCTTCTGGCCTCAATCCAAGGCTGGAGATTTTTTTTGCTTTTCTTTTTGTTCTTAAAATATAAATAACTGTGGTAGAAAGGTATTTTTGTAACATGATTTAAAATCTCAACTAGTCTGAAGTTATTCTACAAGTTGTTCAGACTAATACCTTCAATCTTCTTGTCTGAAATTATCAGATAGCTCATTATCATTATTTTATTAATTGTTCAGACTAATATTCTTACCATTGTTGCATCTTATCACAATGCTTTTTGTGTTTCTTCTGTTAGTGGATGCTGTCATAATCCTTGCTTTCAGTTCATCTTTGGTATTACAAGGAGTTTTGCTGGTTTCTCATTCAGTTGTGTCCGTACACAATAATCAAGGGTGTTGCAGTTTGGGGATTTAAGTGGCCAGATGTAAAGGATAATTTGGTCACAGAAATTGTCTGGGTTCTCCTGTTTGTCTGGCAAGGTGCAGGATCATGTTGCCAGGCATAGGGTCTGAGTGGAGACTGTAATTACAAGGCTGTCAATACTGAAAAAAGAAGTCTATACATGATGCTTTTATAAGTGAACTAATATCAAATAGCATCTGTTGGTAATTGTTGAAAGCAAAGCACTTGATTTCACAACTACTTTTAGTCCTGCAAGAGCTCTGGAACAGGTTCAGAATTATGTTCTACATAGCAACTAAACTTTTGCAGAAGCAGTTTGTTCAAGTTATAATACAGAAACATATACATGACGAGTAGTGACAGATCATCTGAAAACCAAATCTCAGCTGCCATCTCTGAGGATAGAAATCTTTCTTTTGTGGGCATAATAGTCATGTTCACTAGCACTAGCCAGTAAAAGAAGCTACACATAAAAGATGTGCCAAAAGGTGTCATTTTGCACTGGTATGTCATTTAGTTAGGTCTGGAGCATCTATTGTTCTTCAGTCTCTAACTTTTGCTGTGATAGCAGCTACTTCAAATTTCATCTACTGTTATAAGGTGAATTGAATTAAATTAGAAGAGAGTCAGACCACTGAAGGACATAGGTTATACTGAAAGTTTTCTTTGCAAATTGTTCAGAGGTTGCATTTACACACATATATCCAGGTTCTTATACTTTATCTATGACATCAACTTCTAGCTACAGAGTTGAGAAAACACCACTATCATTATCTGAGGTTGGCTATACTGTTTGATTTGTGTACTAGATGATTTCACAGGACTTTATGAATCAACATCTGTACAAATTTTGATAGGGAGAAAGCTCTATTAAATATGTGTGGATTGGCCCCTTTTCTGTTTCCCCATGCTTGCTAATCTCATAAATAATTGCAGCTAGTAAGTCAAGCAAATATAGTTCTCCAGATAAACACTTGATTGCAACTGAACTAAACTGAAGTGAAGTGGTAACTTGCAGAAGGTATAATTAAGCCAAGCATTTCATCTTCATAATTTCAAGCTGTAGTGACTTCTGAGCCACATCAGAAAAAGAATGGTAGTTAAATACTATCAGGCTCAATTGTTTCATGCTGTTAAACTCTTGGTACCTACTAAGGGTTGAATAACTGGTGAACTTTGTAGCACAGTCAGTCAGTTAAGTGCCATACGTGAAACACGCTTGGGCGATCATGTCTTTTTCGAGACATTACTGACTGGGCAGAAGATTATCCCGCAGTAGGTTGCCATTGCTTTCTGCGGTAGACTGGTTGCCAACCAAAGCTATAGAACCCAATCTGTCCTGCTGTTTAACCCATAACCGGAAGGAAGAGACAGATTAATACCTTTCCCAAGGGTATTTGTGCATAAGTGAATGCAATGGATTCAACTGGAATTCGAACTCGGCTCCCCGATTTCTCGTTCCGAGCCGATATCCACTGTACCACAACGCACATCCGCACGGTATCAATTCTTAAATACAACTAACTTCAATTCTGCCTAGTAGGTCCTAATATTTGATGAAAACAATATCTAGAAGGCTTTTGAAGCTACACCAATTTTGACCGCTTCAGTTGTGGAGTGAATAAGACACCACTAGTAACAAATGAATTAGGCAAGATGCCTTGTATAATGAGAGTTTACTGTTCTGATAGTGCTTGTTAGAATACTGCTGGAGTTAATCTAGAAAAATTTTTTAATCTGTAGCAGCAAGTTATAACACTAGCATCAAAAATTATACGGAGTAGGAAACATGCCTTTGTCACACATAAAAATAACAACAAAAAATTAGAATCATGTTGGTGTAATTGAATTTTTTTTCCTTTTACATAAAGACAAAAAAAAAATATTCTTAAATATGGAAGAATTATTAGTCCAAGTGGTAAAAATACAACAGCAACAACAACAGTTGTTGGAACTCCAGAAACAACAACAAACTTGAATTAAAATAATTCAGAAGAAAACAAAAGGATTCTTCAATTTTTCTCACTCCCAATGTGGTGTTAAATGCCATAGCTGAATTCATATAGACTTGTTGAGAAAATTAGCACCAGTAGAACACAAAAAATACTGTAATTTTGTATTACCAAGAAAATCAGGAAAAATTTGCTTTGAAGAAATGCTAAATAATCTTACTAAAATTTTTAGTGATAAAAGTTTTTATTCAATACTTGGTGCAAGTGTATGAATCAGACAACAAAAGAAGAAAAAGATTTTGTCACTTTTGCTGGAATTATTAACAAGGAGTATGAAAGGTTCAAGTTAAATGAGCTGACTTTGAATATATATTTAAAGGATTAATTTTCATTCAAGAGTTAACAGTGAATAAAGATTCAGGAATACATGTTAGAATCCTAATGAAACTGGAACAGAATCAAAATCTAAAACTACAAGAAATATTGAACAAAAAAATTGTCAAAAAAATCCTAAATCTGAGATGCAATATGGAGGAAATTGAAGAAAAAGAATGCACATACAGTATAACCCTGATATAAGAGAAACCCAGATATAAGAGATTCTCACTGGTCCCAAATTAGAGCCTGTGGTAATGTGTATAAAATAGGCCAAACCCGGATATAAGAGAACGTTATCAGGTCCCAACAACTCTCTTATATCAGGGTTACACTGATATACAAACCAAAGAAAAATGTGGAAAAAAATTTAAAAAATTAAGGTACAAGTTTGGGAAAATAGGACATAAAAAAAGTCACATTGTAAAACTAAAGCAAGAAGTTCTCATTAAAAAAAAAAAAAAAAAAATTTTGCACACAGTGCTGCAACAGAAAAGAAAACCATAAAAAATTGTGTTGTGACAATAATGTGGATGTAAAAATGTAACTAGACCCTGGTAGTTGTACTGCAATAATCAACAAAGCTGCATGGAAACCAAATGAAAAGCCTATATTAAAAAGAGTTTTAAAAATTGTACCATAGCATGTCAGATGAGAAATTATTTTTTATTGGTGAAATGACTTGCATTGTTTGATTTTGTATCAAGTGTATAAAAATGAAGGCTTATGTGTTAAAAAAAATTCTCCAATCTTATTCAGTACTGACTGGATGGAATTATTTGCACTATAGGATTTACCTATAAATATTTATTGAAACAATATAATTGGACAAGTGACCAGTTTAAAAAAAAATACTGAAAATTTAAAGGGAAAATTGAGAAAATGTTTTCTGGATGTTGGATGAGTTGGGTTGGTGTTCCAAATTTAAAGCAAAATTTCAATTGAAAAGGGTTGACACCAGTGTTTAAACCAAAATGTAGTGTACCATTTGCAACATTGAAGCAAGTTTTTTTTTTTTTTTTATAATCATATTGCTCCAAGCAAGGTATTTTACTGCCACTGTTTTGCAGGGGGTTACATAGAAGGAAAGTTATGAGAAAGAGTGACAGGTTATAGGGGGTGTCAGGAAGTGGGTAAGAGCAGAATGAGAATACTGATGAGTGGAATGGACAGAGAAAGGAGCATGAGAAAGAAGATGCAGGTGAGTGAGATAGGAGATGACTATTGACTTTACATTTAAATTCTTGGAGATTATAGCTGTCAGGAAATCAAGTAAATAGACGGGAATTCCACAAGTGGGAAGTGCGATAAAAGAAGCTGCTGGAGTAGAATTTGCATTTACAATTTATTGGTTTCACAGTAAAAGGGTGGGAGCTAGTTGCTAATCTTGTGGCTCGAGGAAATTCGTATATAGGGGTAACAGTGAGCTAAGTTCATCGGAGCAGAAGCCGTGAAAGTATTTGTAGAAGAGACACAGGGAAGTCACATTGCGCCGGTAAGAAAGTGACTGTAACCGAGCTGTCAAGTCGGGATCTACCACATTAAAGATTCTCCATTGGATTTTGTCAAGGACACCTAGGTGGATAGCTAGAGCACCCGACCAGATATGGCAGCAGTATTCAATGCACGGGCGGATGGTAGATTTATATATGAAGTTAATGAAGAATTAGACAGACTTGAAAAAATAGGTGTAATTGAAAAGATTAACTATTCTAAATGGGCAGCACCAGCAGTATATGTCATGAAAAAAATAATAAAATTTGTGTTTGTGCTGATTTTTTTGACAGGGTTAAACAACTCTTTAGAATCACATAACTACTCATTACCAAGTTCAGAGAAAAACTTTTTGAAATTAAATGGTGGAAAATTTTTTCCAAAGCTGCATCTTTATGAAGCATATTTGCAAATAAAGGTTAAAGAACAGCATAAAAAAAAAGACAGAAAAAAAGGAAAGGAAAAAGAATAAAAAATATAGTGAAAAAAAAAATTACTATTTCACTATATGCACAGAAGGCATTGGAATCAGTTAAAGATTTCCTGAAGAAAGGACTACAAAAAAGCAAGATCCTATGCAAATTTTGTATATCTTTGACATACTAACACCCTTAGAATTCATTGAATATACAAGTATGAGTATCAGAAAAAGGAAATGTACTGAAAAACTAGTGGTTGACCCAAAATAAAAGAAATACAAAGTTTAGTACATGGCAAACTTGCCAGAAAAGGTAAAGGGTGAATACTAAGAAATAAAATATTTAAGAAAATTAGACAACTCAAAAGTGGCCATGTTGTGGGGTAAATAAGATGCCTTAAATAAAGATCTCAAAGATAGTTCAGTGTCAAAGGTCTGAGAGAATTCTGAGAGCATGTTTATTAGAGTACCATTGGAGTTGAGACATAATATTATTACCGTTATTAATGAGTTATAACAGGTTCAATTTGGTATAACCAATGGAGTTGGCTGCTTTCAATGCATCATTGACAAATTCATTGTTAACAATTCTCTTTCTAATATGTTTGTTTATCTGAATAGCAACTGTTTGTGGAAAAAAGTAAGAAAGAACATGTCATGAACTTCAGAAGATTTATTGAGGCTGCTCAAAAGTTCAACTTGACCCCCAGTCATAAGTGCACGTTATCTGTGATTTGCATGGACCACCTGGGTTATATTATTTCTGAGGGTAAACTTGAATCTGATCCTGAAAGACTTCACCCAGTAAAAGAACTTCCTCTTCCTTAGAATATGTATTCACCACACTATACTATGGGTATGTTCTCATATTATTCCCGTTGGATTGCCAATTATTCTGAGAAGATTGTTTCTTGCATACAATTTAAGGCATTTACATTACCCAAGATGGCTGAAAAGGTATTCAGATACTTGAAAGCTGAGATAGCAAATGCTGTGGTCTATTGTATTGATGAAACAAATTCCCTTTGTTGCAGAGACGGCTACATTTGATCACCGCTGCCTTAAATGAAACTGGTAGTCCAGTAGCTTTCTTTTCAAGGACATTAAATGCTAGTGAACAAAAACACTCGGTAATAGAAAACGAGTTATATACTGTAATGGAGGTTCTGCTTAACTGAAGACAACTTTACCTTGCTTACTGATCAGGAATCAGTTGCATTATATTTGTTTCTAAGCAGTTGAGTAAAATTAAGAATAAAATTCGGAATGGAAGATGAAAGAATGTTGATGTTATAACAAGCAGACAATAGTGTCACTCCAAGATTTAGCCCCAGCAGTCTATCTAAAATTAAGGACTCAATCCTAACTTCTGACAACCTGAATGCATCCAATAACAATATCTCTCATGATGACAATTCCAACCAGAATGAAGCTGAATCTATTGCTCCTGTGGACAAATCATTGATTCCTCACACAAGGGATACTGATTGTCCTGATAACCAGGCTCCATTACACTTATTTAAGCATTTATACAAACCACCTATGATTTTAGTGATGTATTGCTATACTTGGTTTATTCTTTTACAGTTGCGTTTTTTTCATTTTTTGATAATAATTTTATTTAGCAGTGGGGAGAGTGTGGTAATTTTGTCGGTGCACTCTTCTGTATTTCAATGATAGTTATACAGTGTGGGATGACAAGCATCACAACTGGCTGACAAGACTCTCTTTCTCACACACACATTGCTGTTTTCTTCTGTAAAGTCAGTGGACAACTTATTTTCTCATTGAAGGGCTGTATCTATAGATTGCTGTCATGTATGTTCTTTTGTTGAATAAAATCTACAAAATTAACTTTTTCTTTCTACACAATGAGAAGAAATGTTACAGGGTAATAAGTCACATAGCCATAGAGAAATAATTAACTGTTATACACAGATTATTTCTATTGTAATGATCTTGATTTTCACTACAGTCAGCTAACACTTGTAGTTTTGTACTGTTTTAATTTCTGCTTGGTTAAACAGCAGTATTTGTCTACCTCAGTATATAATTAAGATCAATAAAGTGGTTAAACCTGATAAATATCTCTTTAGAGGCTTTAACATTTTTTGGACATGACACTAAAAATTTAGTATTATTTTAATTTTTGTTTGCATAGAAATAATTTTTTTTTTTTTTTTTTTTAAGGATTTTCTAACTATATTCTGGTTTTCAAACATCCAGATGAGATGAAATAATTCATTGTTTGTATGCCTAAGTTTAAACATAAAATTTGATGTAATGTTATCTATTTCTGAATTTTCAGTTCTACAGAAAGATAATTGTAACTGTTTGGTTTATTTTAGGAATGAGATACTTGTATATTTCCTTTTGTTAATAATGGCCAGTATACAAGCCTAGTACAAAGTCAGTTTTAAATACTATTTGAAAACTGGTGTAATGCTATCTACCTGCTATCATTCAAGCTTGTGCTGTATGAAGTTAATATTGTTTCTATTTGCAAAACTTGTTATATAATAAAATGTGCTTCACATTACATATACATACATGTATTTGTGTTTGAGACATTAAAACCCAAAATTATACCTCTGAAAAAAAATTGGGATTTCCTTAATATTTTCTTTAAAGATTTTTTTCTTAGCCAAATTGAAGAAAGTAGAGTAGAAAAAAGGAACAGAGAAAAAAACTGTATTTCATTGAAGTATTATTGGCAATTTCATCTGAAGAGACATGTTTTGAATTATTCATACTCCTTTTACAGCACAGAAATGAATATAGGAAGGGATTTGGGTTTTCTTCCTTATATTTGTGAGTTCCTTTTTTTAAAGGGAATGTAAATGAGGTTTCTACAGTGGTACGCTTTTGGACTGGGTTAGAGACTAGCAATTTTCGTAATTTTTCATTAAAGAAATCTTTCACTGCAGTTACGATTAAAGAACTTATGAAGGAATTCAGGTTTAAAAGTGCACCACTAATGTGGGGAAGGCTACAAAGCCATATTCAAGTAATTTCAAGTGTCCATTTTAACAGCTCAAAGTAATATCAAGAATTCTTCATATTGCGAAAACATCAAGTAAAGAAGCACCAGTTATCACCTTGTATAACAAAAACAAAACATCTTCAGAAAAAATCCAAAACAATCTAAGGATCACTACCCAGAATTTTTTGTACAAATTCAATGATTCTGTAACTGAAATATATTTGCAGATATCCCAGTAAACTTTGCATTAGGTTGAAATGTGGCCAAGGAATACTCTAATGCTCCAAGTCACACACATAAAAACCTTTTGCTAAATGTTATCTTGCCAAAGATATAGGCTTTTTATTAGTAATTCTTTAGTCAGATTAAATAAACATTAAGATTATTGAGCATAATAATATAGCTTTTGTTTGATGAAAAAGGAGTGAAGCTTGCAAATCAAAGACCAATATCTTTAAAGTTTGGCATGGTGGTGGTAGTATCAACCAGTATGGCTGGTAGTCTTTTTAGAATGGATAGGATAAAGAATGGTATATGGACAAAAACATCAGTCATCTGAAAACCTTAAACCAATATTAAATTTTGCCAAGTTATGTTTCTTGGACAAGAATGTTACCGTTCTACAATTGTTAAATCAGAGTGTAGATGTTAATCCAGTTGAGGGTTTACTGGGTGAGCTGAAGATATGAGTTATGGCAAAGAAATCCTCCAGCCTTAAAAACTAAGAGTTTTTAGCAAAAAAAAGGTTGTGGTTGATTGGCCAGTGTGTCAGCCTGCCTGATGGCTAGTGGGCCCTCTATATTAAATAAGTAATGGAATGCAAAAACAACACAAACAACTATTTTAGTGATAAAACAGAAGATGAACTTAATAAAGTAATCTACACACTTTCAGTTATTCAAGTTCAATATGAGAAGACATTTTCAAAGCCAAAGATCATAAACACAAAGTTAAGAAATTTTCTGTCTGAGTAAAATATTGGGATCATACATGTTGTTATCTATTGAAAAGGAGTTGTTAGATGAATTGGATGCAGAAGCAATTATGAGCAGATTTACACAATCATCTAGTGAACACAAATAATTGCTCTTAGGTGCCTCCAAAAATTTGACTAAAGATTACTATGGGAAATTTAGCAGCTTGTTTGCAATTGAAAACTGTTTTGGAAATTCTTGTAAAAATCAAATAATTGTTAGTTTTTAATTAAATTTTCAGGACTTATTCAGAAATGAATAAAATTATTTTTGAAATTTTTATTTTTTTTTATTTATATATATTACCTCTACTTACTTAATTTCATAATAGTTTGAAATAAAAATTCCATCCTCTTATTTATATTAGTTAAATGCAGGATTCCTTAGAGAATTTTAATCAAGTTGTTTTTGTAAAACAGAAACATCATTTACCAAAAATCTGCTTTGGATCAAAAAATAAAAATGCAATAAAACTATTTCATTATTTAGTTAGAAATTACTTTTATTAAGGACGCTATTGTCATAAAAACTTTTTTCAATAAATAATAAACTTTTACAAGAATTGTTTTCATTTTTTTAAAAATTTTAATTAGAATAATTTATTAAGTTTTAACTCTTTGAAAATTGTGTTTTAATTTAACTCTTTTAGATGAGATTATTAATTAAAACCTATATTTACTAATCTTAAATGGAAAAGCATAGTACAAATTATCAAACACAAATATTTTAAAAAATTTTGAATTATTTTGTATGTGTATAAATGTACCAATTTTTGTAAGTACAGGCAATCATACATGACCTTATCAGAAAATAGGAGTGATAACTATAGTAAATTTAAAGCAAGAAAGTATCTGAAGTTTAATAAATAAATTTAATGAATACATACAATATGTGTGTGTATCTATGTATTTGGGGATGACTGTATATATGAGTGAATGACTGAATATTTTATTATTTATATACACTGTCTTTATACAGATGTGAAAGGGGGTGTTTTTTTGTGTTTTAAACATTCATGTTACAAAGTATATAATATATCAATGTTTGAAAAGACAGGATATAGAGATGTACTATTTTTTTTTTCTTAAACCAAATTATTTCACACTATACATCCAAATTACTTTGTGCTTTGGGTCATTTAGAGATTGCTTTATTTAAGTCAGTAGGCCTGAGTTGGTTAAAGTTATGTCTAATAATCACTAATTAGATCAACTTATAGATACATGAGTAATATTTTATTAGTTCAAATGTTATTTTTACTGAATACTAGTATTAGAATAGATGCTTTGTTTTTTTCTAAAGTGGAAGTAGATGAAATATTGTTTAAAAAAATAGTGCATCTACTCAAATACAGGTCTCCACAAAAAAATAACCATTTGAAGTAATAAAAATAAGTATAGTTTGCCTATTGATAGACATTGACAGACAACAGGCTTTACTGATTCTTCCAATTCATCTAAAGATTACTTGGTGAAAAAATTATACTTACAACAGTTTATCAATTGACAAAGTCAGTTTGGGTTGTAAACTGAGGAAATGTATACATTTGTACATGCATTGATGCACTAGTGTTTGTATGTGTGATAGAATAATTTGTTTAATTTAAGCATTAGTTTTCATTTGTTCATTGCTTTCCTTATTGATATGAAATATCTAAACTTACTTGTCTGATATAAGACTATAATTGTGGGTCAGGCACTGAGGATTTAACTTTCTGCATTAGTTTTTATTTCATTTTTTTTTTTTTATTGGTTTCATTTACCTCCAGAATCATCATTTTTATCTCATGTTGGATAATTTATCTTTGTTCTTTAACCAGTCACATCTTCAGTTATGTCTGTTGATGAAATGAAGGGCTGTCTTTTCTTTTTGATGACATTTTTGAAAACATTAAAATGTAATGGATTTTAATCATTAATACCAAAACAAGATTAGAAACACACTTGTTTGAGATGGTAATTTTTGTCCACATCCATAGATATATTTGGTAGTGTTCATTACTTTGTTATGCAGAAAAGATATCATTGATTTATCTGTATCTCGGAGTGTACACAAAATAGACTTTTCCTATTTTGCATGTATAACCTGAAGATATTTACAAATAAAGTTGGATAAAAAGAACAAATACTCAGAACAGGTTTAAAATTACTTGGATTATGCCGTGATTAATGTCTGCAGACAGAAAAATTTAAACTCTGGAATTAAAAATCCTGCAAAAATAGAAAATCGGTGTTGATGAAAAATAATCATTTTAATGATTGCCTAAAAGGATTTTGAAAGAATAGGACATACTTTTTATTTAAAATATAGTGAAAAACACACTTGTTTAATACAATTATCTGCTCTCTGTCAACTCACTTCAAATGTTAAGTGGGTGTTGAATCACTGTTGCTTACTCAAAAGTGATGACAGCATGCTTAAAGTTGTAAATTCTTGTGGAACAGCTGAAGTATGGATGACCATGACAATACAAAAACCTGATATAAGTATATTCCTAACACGAAAATATTCTTGTATGACAGACAACAATTTTTTAAGTGAAATAAGTCAATTACTTTCTAATTCTCTTGAACCAGCTCAAAGTTTGTGTACAAATCAAATTTTGTTTTAACAATATAAAATTTTTACCTACCTATTATTTAAGAAATTTATAGTATAAACTCCGTACATACTATTGAGATGGAATATTTCTGTTACATTACTTTTCTTTGACATTTTCTTAATTGGTGTTAATAATTCCCCTTGTGAATTTACACCTAACTGTGTACTTTGTATGTGTGATCTTCTGCCATATTCAGTTAAGTTTAATAAATTTGAATATCTTACTGTGCTTTTTGCAGACTTTTCCAACTGTTACATTAAAACCCCATTGGCTACTCCACACTTGTAGCCTTGCACCATTCTAAGCTAAGCTGAGTACATATTTATATTATATCACTTAGTAATTGAAACTTTAGAAAAGAGAAAAATGTTGGTTCCAGTGCTTCAAGAAAACAATTTTAACAATATTCCTCTTGTGAAAGTTTCTGACTTTTCAAGTGTTGCTAAGACAAGGCTACCATTTAAGAAATGAACAAAAGCAATTAAATTGTTATGGAGCCAGAAAGTGCTTTTTTCCCCCCTTTTTTTCTCATTCTCTCTTTCAATATCAGTTTGATGGTCTCTTCAAATGTTTGCTCTATGTAATTCCACTAAAAGTGCACATTATTAAAAAATAAAGTTGGTACTAGTACTTACACTCAGTGACCATTATTATATTTCTTTAGTGTGTTCCTTTCTTCCTTCCTTGCTTGCTTGCTTGTTTGTTTAAACTCAAGATGGCCTGTGGTGGTTGATTTTTAAATTGTTAACATTTTGACCTCATAAATATTAAGAGTGGTGACTTGAGAAGTTGAAACTGTAGATTGTTGGGAATAGTGATGTCACAGTTTATAGAGTTTTTGTACATTTTTATGAATTTTCAAGACACCTTATATTGCTGTGATATTCATAAACTAGTAATATGATGGGTAAAAAAGTGCACAAGATGATGGAATTTGTGCAATCATTCTTATCATTGATAATCTAATACAGCCTTCAAAGTCAGATTAATGGCTGATCTAAATATAATCTATACATACAAATATATATATATAAAGTATGCTACAATTATGGATAAAAGTGCTTAATATCAGAGAATAGAGTATAGAAAGGTACAAGTGGTCACTGAAGTCAACACGAAGTGGTGACAGCCTGTTTCATGCTTGAATGCAATCTTTAGCCCATCTATCTATCTATGCATATATGGTCATCAAAAAATGAATGAACACTAAGAAATCCACTTGAGTCAAGTTAGATGAATGTGCTGGTCAATCAAATGGACCTATTTGGCCAGTCCATTTATCAGGAAATGTATCATCAAGATGCTCATGGACTGATATTATATATATATATATATATATATATATATATATATATATATATATATATATATATATGTGCAGGTTTCATTAAAAATGACAGACAAGGTGTGATGGTTATTTTTTTTGTATTTTTTCATGTGAACTTATGTCTTCAAAAGAAAAAAAAAGAAATTATATAAAAATTGTTAAAATGTTTTGTTTATACAAGCACTTTTGGCTTTAATTAGCCATTTTTGAGGATGAATGTTATTTTTATGTGTAACAGAATGTAAGTGGTGTAATGGTATGTGTTATGTACCTAACAGTATGCATGTTGTTTGTGTGTTCACAGTTGATGTTATTAAGTTTTGGGGTTTTTCATTTTTATTCATGAGGCCTACATTATTTTTAGTCCTTTGTTTGCATGTGAATGAAGCTATGATATTTGTGTTGTCGACGAGTATATTCTGGTTAGGGTTACACACACATAGTATATTCAGTAGCAATATCTTCTTTATGCACTTTATATAGGTAGGTGGGGGGCAAGTAACCTAATGATTAGAACGTTCGCTTTCTGGTTATGAAGCCTGGGTTTGAATCTCACCATGGACGGTTTGACAGGAAGGTAAGTTCTTGATGTTATCAGTCTGCAGGAGTTGATCCCGGCCTGCAACACATTTGGAAAGTGCCTGAAAACCACATCATGGGTTGACAAAGCCTTGTGAGTAAAATTGGGTAGATGTCTCTGTCTGAGGAGCCGTTAGTAGTTGTGCTAGCTTGAAGTTACAAGTCATTGTGACTGGCTTTGTTCAGACCATTGTTTATGCTAGATAATGCATTCTCTCACCCAGAAAATGTAACAAATGTCTGCTCAGCATAGTTGCAGTATAAATCACAGGTGGGCTCTGTAGGTGTTAAACAAACACAAGTGTGCCTGAGCAAGCATCTGCAATGGCTTTAGCTAGCTACCCCAGTAAACGGGTATCCTTCAATACAAGTACCCAGTCAATATGTTTGTGTGTGTATACATACACACACACACACACACACATATATATATATATATATATATATATATATATATATACACACACACACACACACACGTGTATATAATATATATATATATATATATATATAGAGTCTGTATGTTAAGTGTATTAAATTTTGGGCTAAAGCATTTGATTTTCATTCTTAGTCACTTTCTTTTAGTGCTGTCTGTTATCATAACTCTCTGAGACAACACATACTTCATTCTCTACAGTTGCTAGCTTTATTATAAAAAATGTGACCTGGAAATCAAAACAAGCATTGGACGAGTAAAAAACGCATTCCAAAACATAAGCAAAGTGCTTAGAAATAGTAAAATGTTGATAGAAACAGAATAAAAAGTGCTGCTTTTTTGTGATATCCTTCCTCTTGTATGGCAGTCAATGCTGGACAATTACCCCATCGAGAAAACTGGAGTACGTAGAAATGTGGTTCTACAGAAAGATACTAAGAATGCCATGGCTTGCAAAAATAAGCAAAAAGAAAGTAGAAAAAGTAAAAACAAACCTGCTAAAGACCTACAGGAGATTGGAAGTTCTTATGAGTTATAATCACCTATGTGCTGAGTATTGGCACATAGAAGTTTTATTCTATCTTAGTGGTTTTTTTTTCCATTCTCTTAGACGAGTAGCAGAACTACAAGAGATTTGTGTCCCACAATGCTTTGATGGCTGAAGTGGTTATAGCAACATTCATGAAAGACAAACTCCCAAGGTGTGGCATAGCAGTTTGTCACATCAGAAGCTGTTATTGAGTAAAAGTTGTCATAATAAAATAATAGTAACAATGAAGAGTGTATTGACCTGGAGTTGCAGGATAAAAATGTGAGAAAATAATAAAACCTGTGTCAATAACAACAAAGAGATTAGTTGATTAAAAACTTTCGCAATTACTTGTTCAGTTCCCTGTTGAGGTTAAGGAGATACATCAAAAGGTTGTCTTTGTACTTTAGTATCAAAGTAATTTGATTTAATGCTAAGTTTGAATGGAGAAAAAACATTATCCACATTTATATTTTATTTGATTTTGAGTGATAAAAGCTGACATATTAAAAAGCAATTTATAATAAAAAAAACGGTATATTTCAATATTATCATTTTATGGTAATATATATTTTTGTTACTCTCTTTTTTTTTCTGTTATATATTGTTTTTGTCTTTATAAATTACTTCTTAATATGCTTGTTTTATCACTCTAATTGATATATATATATAGTAACAAAGTTATAGAACTCATAGGTTTTTTACCTGCTGTTCATGCATTTACTTTTATAAAGAGTGCTCGATACAACATAGTAGCAACCATTTCAATATATATATATATATATATATATATATATATATATATAATGTGTGTTATACTTTTCTACATCCTCATAAAAGAGTCCTCTACATATAGGTGGAGAAATTGTCTTTTTGTAGTAGATTCTTCTATGTAAACACCCTCCCTGTATAATGGGTTATTCTGGTGATTTTATGTTAAATTTCATAAATAGAACTGAGATGATTGTTCAATGGTTAACAAAATGTTATTTGTTTACTTTAACATTCAATAAGTATCGAACTCAAATAAGAAAATGTAAATCTGTTTTTGATAGGTTGTATCCATCTTGGATAGTTCAGGTGAACTCTTTATTTATCATTATAGGTATACAGAAATAGATAATAGTTATTATGGTCACAATGAACTTTATTTTGATATTTTTGGGGAGTGGATAGGGATGCTTTTGCATGGCTAACTTAAAATGAATTCCCTTATAAAAGTAAATAGCTGACTAATATCTAAAAGAAATATCTTTTAAATTTTCTAGTTTTGTCTAAAATTTTATATAACTGATTAAATCTTTCATATTGGGCAAAGTTATTTTATTTTTTCTAGATTATTTTTATTGTTTTTTTTTCTTTTCTTTTCTTTAAACAATTAGAAAATATTTCATATAAAAAAATAATGTTATTGAACATGCTTCTTATCTTTATGGCAAGAAGATTTCATGTTCATGTAAAATCATATTTGATGATACATTTGTTATGGCTTTGTTCATAGAAATGCATATATGGAGGCTGTGCATGTCTTTACTACAGTAGCTTTCTAAAGATTTCCATTTGAGACCTTCACGATTACTGGAGAGCCTGGGGATTCTCCTGCTATCTTTTTATTAATTTAACTATTATATTCTAAATTTTTCATATAGAGTAAAAAAACATTTTTATTAACCAAATTGTTGATAGTGAGAGAAGAGTATAACCAAAACATGTTCTGTTCAGTTGGAGATCTCTTGAACTTGATTTTAATGCAATTGTATTTTAAAAGATGTGTACAAGATTAATTTCACATGCCTTCACTGTTTCATTTTGAATTCATCTTTGGATTTGTTTTCTTTTTTTCTTCTGTGATTGAAATTTGACTATTTATATCTTTATTACCACTGAAGGTTTTTGCCTTCTTTGTGAGTGCGGGGGGAGGATCTCATTTTTAAAGACCAAGTTAATGACTTGTAATACAAGATGCTTTACAAAACTTCAAGGAAATTAACCATGAAAAACAATTTACCCTACCACTTAGTTTCCACCATTTCTTTGAAGATATTACCTCATGAGCCAGTCCATGGATTATTTGCCAGTGGTGAAAGTTCGTGCTCAATGTAATTTGCCCATACTGTTTTAGTTTGCAAAATTTGTGATTAACTACCTTGTGTGAAAAGTAGAAAAAAACCAGAAAGTGCTATTGAATTCTGTAATTATTGACTGTAAGAGAACACACACATTCTGCTATTTTCTAGTTAGGTCAGATAGGTATGGGAAACTGGTTTTATGGAATTATTGTCTATTCTTTATATTTTTCCATCAATTATTTTGTCAAGACATCTGATAATAGAATAAAAGGAGAAATGGATTTATACCTTATCTAAGGGCATTAGTGTTAAGTGGAATGGAAACTTCAAATAATTTAACCAACATACCTCCTTCCATTTTTGCCTTCTTTCAAATATAGAAGAAATAAGCAAACAATTATCAGAATATTATTTTAGCAGGTAGCAAACTAAATTTTTAGATTAAGTCCTATTGAAAAAAAGATAGTGCTTTTGACAAAAATTGAACCTGTGTCCCATTTTTACATATTTTTTATAACTGAAAACTGCCTTTAAATTTAACTGTGGAGCCTACTTTGTTAGATCAAGCAATAAAATTACCTATTTGAGGAGTGCACAATTTTTCTTGAGACATTTATGAATCTGTATCTGCTAGCTTCAGTTTTGTATCCAGAATGTAGACAACAGTAATTTTTGCCTTCTATTAGTAATTATTATTTTTAATAATAATAATTTGATTAGTAATTTTAATTCTACTATCTGCCCATACATTGAATACTGCTGTCACATCTGGTCGGGCACCCATGCTATACATCTCGCGGTTCTCAGGAAAATCTAAAGGAGAATTTGCGGTGTAATCAATCCTCATCTGGTAGCTTGACTCCAGTCACTTTCTCATTGACAAAATATGGCTTCCCTCTGTCTCTTCTACAAATATTTTCATGGCTTCTGCTCCAACAAGCTTAGCTCTCTGGTGCCTCCTCTGCATGAATTTACTTGAGCTGCTAAACTGGCAGCTAGGTCCCACTCTTACGTTAAAAACAATCAAATGTAACCACAACTTTTACTCTAGCAGCTTCTTTTCTTTCACTTCCCACTGCTGGAACTCTCTTCTATATACTTGCTTTCCTGATAGCTATCATCTCCAAGAGTTTAAATGCAATGTCAATTGCCATTTCTTATCTCCTTGACTCCCCATCCTTTTCCCAACATCCCCTTTATCATATTCTTCTCCCTTTCTACTCTACTTTCACACAGCTCTCTTCACACAAGTGTTTCCATCCTTCTCTTACCCATTCTATGACACTTTCTGTGACCTGTTCCTCTTCTTCACTCTTCTCTTATTTAAACCCCTGCACACCAGTGGCTGTAATGCCTTGCTTGGGGTGAAATGATTTAAAAGAAATGGGAACAGCATCTTAAATATATGTACCCACTAAAAAATAACATAGTAATAAAGAAATAATATTAGATAAAAATCCATTAAAAATTTACTTTTACTTTTATAAAATAGTAAAATAATATTGATTTTCTGAGGTGAACTACTGAATTATGTTAACTAGTATCCTCCTCTTTGTTTTTATCACATTTCAACTTGTAAGATTTACTGTAAATAATGCAATGCCTGAACTTCTATGATAAATTATTTTCTTCGGTCACTATTTTTATCTAGGTATTCTCTTTGGTTTTTCTCAAGTGTTTATTGCATCTTAATCTTTGAATTGTACCTTATACATTCATTGTTTTTTAATAACTTTGGCTACCATACCAATTATGAGAATTTACTGATAATTGTGATTTATGTTCATGCAATGCATGCAGCATAAATCTTTATCCAATCTCTTGTGTATTTCCTCAGTTTTCAAATAAAAGTCATCTAATAATTAGAGTGTCAATTAGACAATACTTTTCATTTTTGCACAAAGTGGGGTAGGGTCAAGATATGTTCTAATGTCTATGACAAAGTCCAAAGGATTTTTTGCAACTACTTGCATTAAAAAAAATAGCTATTTTACTGTTTGAAAATCATTATTTTCATCAGTGGTCATGATGTTAAAGCAAACATAGATAAAATTCAATGAATCCTGTGATTATTCAAATGTTTGGCCTCAACAAAGGTAAATGATGCATGCATTAGGCTATCATTCTGCTATTTGGATATAGGATAAAATTAATTTATAAATATTAATTTACATGGTTTTTCTTTTTTTTATATTTGTATATATTTTTCTAAATAATATTGGTGCTTTAAACTCATTTAAAACAAAACAAAAAAAGGAAATTTAACATTTACATGCCAACTTTCACTTTAACATAATGCTTTGATTATTGTTTTTTTTGTGGGTGGTTCATCAATGAAAAGTTAATTTTATTTGGGTTTTACATTTAGAACCAATATGAATGAAAAGTAGCATTTCTACATTCAGTAAATGGTCTCTTTTGATACAGCTAGTTTGTTCTTTCAGTCATCACCAACTGTATGGATTTCAGTCTAAGAGTAGAACAAGAAATTAAATTCGGGTACAGATCGATACTTCACAGCAAAACCATACAATGGAAAGCTTTTATTAAAAATTTAATGTTCACAGAATTATTACCAGATTTATGCAAAAAAAATATATTGGTATAATTTATTCATATATAAATCACACCGTTTTTGACAATTGCTCATGCAAAATACTGTCATGATGTATTAGTTGAATTTCAGTTGCCCTTTATATGCTTACATTTTCTATAAAATGTTTGCTTTTAGTATAAAACTTAATCATTCATTACTCTTGTGACATTAAAAAAATGATAATACTAAAATACATTTTTATAAAATGATCCTCTGAGACTAGCATCCTCATCTTTGTTTTTATGAGTAAAAAAAATCAGAAAAAAAAGGCTGTTCATGTTGTGTATTTGTATATTTGGTATTTTTTTCCCCCTTAAGTGTTAAAGGGATTATTGCATTGCAGAGAGAACTTTTTCTTTTTTTTTAAGTCACATAACTTAATTTCATAGTAGTGTTCCTATTTCTGTTGTTTGAGTCACAACATTTCAGTCATTGTACCAAGATACCATTGTTTTTTTATTTTTCTTGGGCTAAAAAATAAAAGTGACCTGACAAGGATCAGTTAGCTGGGAAGAATTTACTGATATGAAATATCTTTCTATATGTGTATCAGAGTTAGAATAATCACTCTTTGAACAGTGAATAAAAGATTCCGTTTGTAATTCACAGAAGCTGAATACCTGAAGAAGCCTGGACAATGGCCAGAAATGTTGTCAAGACAAAGATACTAATCTGAATAATTTTAATGATAATTCTTTATTTGAGAAATTCAAACAGAAATTGCTACTAAACTTGATTAAATGAAGCTTAGAGAGAGACATACTTAAAAGCATAAAATTACATTAATGCTAGTTTAGTGGGTTTTTTTTGGGTTTTTTTTTTTTTTCATAAAAATTAAAGATGTAAACTTATATAAGTTAAAATGAAATTACAGAATTATCAAATATTTATTTGTGTAAAATTTTAGATAAATTATGGTCTTTAATTTGTCAAGTTTAACAGAAAGGTTAATTTCAATATATAGAAATTGATAATTCACTTATCTTGATGTCATGGACTCTCCTAGTGATGTAAAAAATAAATAAATATTATTTCAAAAATAATTTTATTATGAAATTTGTTATGTGATAGATATTAATTGGACAAGCTTAAATTAAATTTGTCATTGTCTTGTACAAGGCATGTGATTTTAACTTTAATTTTGGCTTTTTATGTGGGCTCTGAAGTAAACTCTGGAATTGGAAGTAAACACAAACACACACACACACACACACACACACACACACACACACACACACACACATGGTGCTACTAAAAAGTTTGGCCATGAACAAAATTTATTTAGATTATCACAAATGTGAGTGAGAAAAGTCTGTATTTTAATTTACTGTTCAAATTTTGGCCTACATTTTGTGTATGTAACCTGATTTGAACTTTTTTTTTAATACAACAAAGGCATTGATAATGTAACTAATTAAATGTTGCAAGGAATGTCATCAGTATAAGAAAATATATTGTGAATTTATTTACAATAGTTTGAATTTGTTTTTCAAATTTTTCATTAGTTTTACTCTTACTTTACTCTTATACTAATATAGCACTGTTGTAAATTTTTTAACTATTCTACAATTTATGTTCAATGAATTGATTGATTTTATGACAGGAAAAGAAATATAGTATTAAAATTTGTGCTTTTTGATCTTAGTGGAAATTAGAATAAATAGCTTTATTTACATGGTCGATTTACCCTACTCCTACACTTTTCTTTTTTTCTTTGGCAAGGAAAAAAAATCTGTCACTTGATTTAAAACCTTTTTTTAATACTTGCTATCAGGTATCATCTTTTTTCCATCCCGTGAAATAAAAATTAAGACCGTATCAAAATAAAAATGTATTTTTAATTCCTCTATTCAAAATACGGCTGAAATGTTGAGTTTTTTACAAAAAGTTAAATAATAAAAAAAAAAGAAAAAAAAGTGTAGCTAATGATATATTTCAGTTCTATTATTTATTTATTTCCTCTATCACTCCCCACTCTGTCAGGTAAAATAGTTGTAACCAGTTTATTTAGCATAATATCAATAACTGATACAAAGCTGAGTGTTAGGGACACAGATGGTGAATATGCCTGGGTTAGCTTGCCTTACTTGTTCTCTTTATGACTGTCGACTTGGCTTGTGTTTAGTTTCCCTAGCAACTACTGCATAAATTCTATACAATCTCTTTGCACTCCCACACCTTGCTGTTGTCTAATACTCTCACCTTTGCTTATAAAATGATAGCCTTTACAGCATTTCTGTTTTTACTTTGTTGAATCCAACTCAAAGTCATTAGTTAGGGCAAACTTTTTTTCACTGACTAGCAAGATTATCCGGTATTGTTAGGGTTGAATAGTCGTAGTCATGGATTTTCATCTCAGCTATCATCAGAAGTTATTAAAAAAAAAAAGAAGAAATGCAATGCTTAAGGTAGAAAAAGATATGGTGTTAATAAATTAATTTTAAATGAAGGCATTCTGATTTAACTCTTACAGTGAGATTAAAATATTGTAAAAACTAGATCATTTTTCTTGGTTCTTTAAATTTAAGGAGGATAAGTTATTTATAACTTTATTTATAGCTTTATAAATTTTCTTATTTCAAATTGGCTGCAGAGATTTGAGAAATATTTTTCACTGATTTTTGTCAGCTAAGTAAAAAAATCTGTAGAAACTATCTTGACTAATTATGACAGGAAGATTATGTAACTTTTTTTTTTTTTCAAATGAAGAATTATGTTACTTAAAAATAGTCAAAATCCAGCTTTTACCTGAGTTTTCATGCTTGTAAGAAATGTGCAACTATTTTAGCCACAAGGTATTCCACATAGTTCTTTTTATATCTTGGCATATTTGATCAACATGATTTATTTTTAGCATTTTTGGGTGAAATAATATCCTTTTATTGATTGAAGGATGTTGGATTATGACATTTTTTTAATATTGTGGAAATCTAAAAAAAAAAATACTTATTTGAGAAAGTATAAAGGTTAAAATTTTGAAATCTTTTGTAACAGATAAAGATGATTTACATGCTTGTGTATATGTTTTCAGGGCTTAGAAAAATTAACATGTCCGAATCTTAAGTAAAGCAAAAAACAAAATTTTTTCCTTAGAAATCTGTGGAAGGGGAAATGTGACATCAAATCTTCAGACTCAACATGGATGCTTACATCAAGTGTCTTGTGAAGGTAGTAGTCTAGAAGGTGGCCGCTGGAAGAACTTATCTGACAACAGGACCAACAAAACTACTTGTAACACCAAAGATGAACTGAAGGCAAAGATTATAGAAGCATTCACCAACTTAAACAAGGAGGTTGTCCAGAAGTGAATTATCTGAAGGCTGTCATATAATCCAGTGGTGGTTTTATTGACTAAATTTACTCTTTAGTATTTCAAGAAATTTGTAAAATTTTGACAAATACCTCTTTTAAATAAGATGTCAGTGTTATTTTCATTCTTGCAGAATTAAATGGCAATTCATCTATTGCACCCTCTGTGTGTTTGTGTGTGTGTGAACACACACACACACACACACTACAATAAGTTAGCAATAATAAGTTTTTTTAGATACCTCTTCAATTTTGCATTTAAGTTTTATTTTCAGCATCAAGCATGAGTCAAAGACCCTTATACATAAAACCAGAAATAATAAACACAGATCTACTTGGACTTAGGTCTTCCCTCATTAGAGGCAGATCAAGAATTTTTTTGCAGAGTGGATCTAAAATGAAAAATTTTTCATGTTCAGTTGTAAGTTAAAGCATTTTGGGTGTTTCAGATATGACAAAAAAGCCAAATTTTTATTTTACTTTTTTGTCATGTTTCATGATCAAAGAAATTCAACACAGAACCAATAAAAAATTATAAGCATTTACTTGGAAGGGAAGACATTATAATTGATGAAAGAGAAAATAATTTCTTATTTTTAATAATTACTTGCAATTATTATAATTTTGAAAATTTCTAAATTTTATTTGAGATATTCATATAAGATTTTCTGCCTTGTTTGAGCAAAGAATAGGCATCCAAACCTCAAACTCACACACTCATCTGCACCTGATCATCTTGAGTGTTGTTGTCATAACATTTTGGTTATTGTATCCTCTAGCCTCACTCAAAACCCTGCCATCTTTCATAAATTGGCAATTTTAAACCACACCCTTAATTCAGTCTATAAAGGTAGATTATTCTCATTCTGTAATCTGTGCATTTCAGCTAATTCTTCTAAGCAAATTCATCCTTCTTATGCCACTTTGTATTTTTGACTGAACCAAAAAATACAATTTTTACTATTTGATCTAAGAGTAATATATAAGGATCCTATGCTAACTAAATCATGACATTATGATAATTCATCATCTCGCAAATTTAGACTGAAATGCAATGTTTAAATAGGTTTTTATAGCTTAGAAACCAGTTTTTATTCCCTCACACACCCACTTCATTCTTTTTGTAATGTTATAAAAAAAATTGTTTGAAAAATTATATTATACTTAGAGGTTGCTACTGTAAAATAATGGAATAATGGTAGGAAGGAAATCAATAGACTTACTTTCACAGTCTAATACATAAATCATGTATACCTCATGTATATTATCAGTATAATTAATTAGTTTCTTTATATTTAGTGTTTAATAATTTTGCTTCATTTTTTGTTTTTATTATTAACATTGTTTTTAGATTAGAAAATAGAAGTAAACAATTAAAAGCCTCTATAAAAGTTATCTTCAAACTTTTGGTAAATGTTTGAAATCTTCAGTTAGTATTTTCTAGTAAAATAAATAAAACATCTTAGACTACATAATGAGACTATTTATTTATTGGTTACGCAGTATGATCTTCTTTTAGGAATGATATACTCAAGATTTGTAGTAATGGGATACATTACTCTTCACCAATAAGTGCACGTTTTGTTTCATAACAAATATCTCATGAGTAAACAGGGAAGATAATACGTTGATTATTTTTTATTGTATGGATATTTTTTAAGTTTAATGATTTTAAAAAGCAGAACTCTTTTTGTCATGTAACAGTGTAGTTAATTGTATGGACAAAAATTCCCAGATCACTTCTGCAGAAAATATAATCACTGCAATAGCACAATTACTGAAATGTTATTTTTTTTCTAGATGTTTACTTGTTCTTTCAAAGAGCACAATCAGCTTAGATACAGATAAAAATATTTTTAGTCGCAACTGTTATATTTAAACAAGAACAAAAGAATGAAAAAAAAAATGAAGCTTAGATTCAGAAAAAATAGGGACTCTCAAGTTGGTCAAATTTTTATTGATTTCAGAGTTCGAATGTATGTATTTTCCATAAAGGTTTACCTGAACAGTTTAAAATAAATGATTTTTGGAAAGATGATGAGAGTAGAAATATTTTTACCACATTTCTACTAGCATGCAGGCAGAAATATATAGAATTTAATACTGTAATTTTTGAAATAATATATATTTCTTGGTCTTAAGGATGCACAACCAATTTTGTTTTGGAAGATCTTGAAAATGAAAATAAGAATAGATAGTAAATGTCAGCCTGTAGGACATTCTGAAAATGTTTTAGATTTATTTTTGTAGTGGGAGGGTGTAATTGTATTTTTAATGTTGAGTGATACATGGAATTTTTACAAAGAAAAGATTTTATTGAGGGTTTGTAGTATAATGTAGATTAAACAGGGATAATTTTTTTTTTAATCCAGTAAATGTGTTGAAAGATACATGTTCTAGGTTATTTTTATTTTTTGTGTGTGTGCATGCACACACACACACACACACGTTTCATTGAAGATTACTGACAAAGCACTGCAATTAAGCTTTTTATAAAAAAATTTCTTGCATCCATACAAGTGTACTTTTTTTTTCTGAATATTTTCCAGAAAAGAAAATACTTGTATGAATGCAAGAAAAAAATTTCATGAAAGCGTAATCGCAGTGCCTTGTCAGTTGTCTTCAAGGAAAGTTGTATAAAAGAAGGAATTCTGCCCAAATACAGAATTTTATATATATATATATATATATATATATATATATAACGTCTTCAATTTGAATTTTGTGTTAGAAGTAAAATCATGATTGTCACATAGTAGGATAATAGAATACTGGATAAAAAAGAAACTTGTGAAATGAATGAAATCAGAATATAAAAACAAGAATTCTTAAATTTGAAGAAGTAAATCCTTCAACAGAAAATGAGAAGTAGGACCTGAAGATAGTTGTGTATAAGCAATATTGAGAGATGTTTGCCTTTCAATTTTACATTTTTGCTATGATCTAGTTGCTGTCTTTTTGTGTAATAATATTGTTATATTTTTTTAAGGAACTTTTTAATTTAGATTGTTAGCTTTTATAGAGGATTTAAATTTTATCTTCAAACTTTTGGTAAATGTTTGAAATCTTCAGTTAGTGTTTTCTAGTAAAATAAAACATCTTAGACTACATAATGAGACTATTTATTTATTGGTCACACAGTATGTTCTTCTTTTAGGAATGAGATATTCCAATATTGTAGTAATCGGATGCATTACTCTTCAGAAAATGAGAAAGTAGGAACTGAAGATAGTTGTGTATAAGCAATATTGAGAGATTTTTGCCTTAACTAAATTTGACGTTTTTGCTATCTTTTTGTGTAGTAATACCCTGAATATTGACAGTGCAATTGTTATGTTTTTTGAAGGAATTTTTTTTTTTAATTGTTAAAATAAGCTGTTATAAATTAATTTGTGTGCTATCATGTGTATTTTTATATTGTAATATACTCGCATATTTGAAAGAGTGCCATTTCTGTAATATGACCTCCAGCAAAACAAACTTTTAATTGGTTCAAAATTAGATCTGACGTATTTATTCAGATTGGTTATTTAAGATTTTATAAATCTGTAAATCACAGTCGATGTATAAGTTGATTAGAAGTGTTTTTGAATTCTTAAACTATACTCTAATTTATTAGATTTGATAATCGCACTTTGAACTATTGAAATTCTATAGGAGTGGACATTATCTGTTGCATAGAAAGCTATATTTGATAAAATAAAAAGTTTGAAAGCAGTAATTTCAAAAATTAAGAATTCTGTTCTTATATAAAAAGAACTTATTTCACCAGTAATGTAGAAACAAAAATTGTAAGATTTGAGATATAAAAATGAAAAAAAAAACCTGTCAAAATTAAATATATATGCGCGCACACACACATACACACACACACTATTATTCTCAACTTATTCAGCATTGTTCTACTGTGGTTCTGGTGATATTTATTTATTTATTTTTTTGCTTTTTCAATAATTTTACAAAAGATTTTAGCCAAAGATAGTGTAAATTGGAATAGACTAAGCTTTTTTTTTTTTTTTTTTGTTTGTCACATTCCTTGCATTTCCCATGTTTTTCCAGACAATTCATGTTTCAGAAAATCACTTGATTAAAACATTAAGAAACCCTTTTCTATCAGATTTTTTTTCTTTGAGAAAAGCTTTGTTTCCCAAACTTTTGGGCAGTACTTGGTATATTATTCATGTCAAATCAAGTTTAAAATAGAAAAACTAACTGAAGGACTTGCTTACTAAATTGTAAAACCATTGTTTTGTGGACTTATGTAAAAAAAAAAAATAATATTCTTTTTAGCTGTAATGTGTACTTAGACCTACATATATTAGTGCAATTTCTTCTCCTCCCTACTCTCTTAAAACAAAGAATAAACCAGTCAGGATTAGGTCATGAAAAACTCTTGACATAAAAATAAATGGCTTATAGTTGAATAATATTGAATAAAAGGATGAATTTATTGGGTTGTCTGGAAAGTTCATGCTGTATTTTTTAAATTTTTTTAAGAGAAATTAAAACACAAAATTATGCCATTAACCATTTTGTTGAATGACCTTTCTTCATTTTTTCTTCAACCCAGATTCCATCTTACTAGAATTTCAGTGGTTTTTCAGCAAAGGACTCTTTCAGGTGGTTTTTTTGTCATCCAAAGAATTAAAATTTTTATCATTGAGATTATTTTGCAATGTCTGGTGAATGCACCAGGTGGAATAACACATCCCAGCCAAGCTGTAACAATTTTTGCTGGGTCACTAAAGAAATGTGAAGTCTGACATTATCCTTATGGAAAACAAAACTTTTCCTGTTCACCAATTCTAGGTGTTTTTCTTGAATTGCTGCTTTAATTTGTCTAGTTGCAAGCAGTACTTTTCAAAATTGGTTGACTGTTTACTAGGCAGAAAATTCCTTTCCAATCCCACCAGATGACTCTCTTAGGATGAAGACTTGCTTTTGGAGTGGCTAAAGTCAGCCCATGTAGGATCTTTTTTTGCCAAATATTGTTGTAAACAATTCATTTCTCCTCACCTGTCACAATTTACTTAAAGGGGGCATTTTTTTTGTGTTTATCTAGCAAATCACAGGTAGAAATGCATACCAACAGATTCTTTTCGTTTAGATCATGTGGTAACCAAACATCGTAACAATTTGATTACCCAAACTTCACTAAGTGCCCACAAATGGTGGATTTTGTTAAGTTTAGTGTTTCTGCCAATTGCAACATTGTGTAATGCAGGTTATTCTCAATCAATGTCTTGATTGATCATCATATATAGTGGAAAGGGGGTCTGTCTGAGTGTTCTTCATCCATAAGGTAACAATCACCAACTCTAAACACAGTTCTGCCAGCTAAAGCACCTTAACTGTACATGGCACATATCTTGTTTATTGCTTGCAAGGCATTTTTGCTTTTACTGTAATAAAAAAGCATCAAATGGCGAAAATGCATTTTATAATTTTCTATTAGAAAAATGGTGCAAAATTAACATGAATTAATTTTAAACTTTCTTTCTCAAGAGATAGTTTGAACTGTGCTCTAATCAGAAATCAAAGCATATTATATCTTTTGATAAAGTTGACATCTTGGAACATGAACAAACAAAAAAATGGTAAGACATTTTCAGATATATAATATATTAAATATTGTTACTTCTGCTTTGAAAATAACTTATTTTCAAAGCAGAAGTAACAATATATATGGATTTATGTTAAAGATTTAGCATTTGTCTATACTTCTGAGATGAGGTAGTATTTACACTATTTACACTGTTCAGACTGTTGTCCTCATCTTTATTGCCATGTAAACATGGCAATAAAGATGAGGACAACAGTTCAAACAGTGTAAATAATGTAAAGATTTTAGAAGGCAAGAATGTGTGATCTTAAAATATTTGTTTAAATAGTTTTATCAAAATGTCATTGGTTTCTATATAAAGGACAAAAATATTGAATTTTATTTGCAATGTTTACTTGTAGGAGATAAATTACATATAAGACAAAATTATGAAAATTGATTGTATATACAAGGGTTGATAAATATAACCAAAAGCTTGACAGTTATAAACTGAATTTTGATTGGAAATTTTCACTGTATAATCTTGGATCTGTGATAAAAAGAGAAATGTGAGTTTAAGTGCATTGATAAGGAAAGTGATTAGTTTGAAAAATATTTTCTGTGTTTAGTCTCTCTCTCTCTTTTTTTAACATTAGCCTATGGGCTTGCTGTACTTGTGTAACTCTCAGAAATGTGAGTGCATTTCAGTGGAGATTTAAGAGAATTTAATCAGCAATGAGAGGAAATATAGTTTGGGATATGTAAATATTTTTTATGGCCTGGATAACAGTTGAAACTGTTTAATGTAACAGATAAAAAGATGATTTTCTGTGTTATAGAATAAATCGAGGGAAATAAGTCGATAGAAGTTTCTCTGAAATCTATCTACAATAAAACAGATCATATGTAAAATATATATTTGAAAAAAAAAAAAATCATTATTCCTAACTTTAATATATGGAAATCAAAACCAAATTTCTGTGAATGTCTGCTTTTATAAATGGTGACTTCTGCAGCATAAACCAGCAAATCAATTTTGTTGTTGGTTTATTTAAATAATAACTGACAATTTTAGAAATCAATTCTCTACATAATAATCTATACTTAAACAATTTATATTTTGTTAACTGTAATTTAGAAAAAAATATGAGTCATTCTGTGATAAATCAACAAGGATCTGACCATCACTGACACAATTTTTTTTTTAAAATTTGGTACACTTATAGAGCTTCATAATTCAAATTGAATGGCACCTATTTTATATCTGTAGGTCAAAGGTTTCCCAAAATATGACCTTTTGATCTTTGCCAAAAAGGTGAATTTTGCTAAATAGTCACAAACTTTCAATATCTCAGTTGTTTTTTCACTTAGAAAGCTAGATTATATACCATTTTAAAGTACTTGGATAGATCTAGGGGTTCTATTTATTTCTTTTTGTTGAAAGTCATAATTTGCCTTAACCTTTGACCTTTAAGTTCTCAAAAAGTGTCTCTTTAATTTTTAAAAAAATCTTTATTTAAGGTTATTTAAAAAAAATTATCTTCCTTAAAATATTTCAAGTCTTTTTTTTTTTTTTCTTTCAGTGTCGTGTTATTGGATCAACTAAACTAAGAATATCAAAAAAAAATTTAAAATTAATGTCTGGATATCATGAATAACAAATGCTGAAGGACTCTTTGGTTATAAAAATATCAATTTTACCTTGTCATTATCAGGATATTTTTCAAGCATACATCCTAATCACCAATTCCTATCATAGATTGCTGTAAAAAATCTCTTAATGTTTTTAGCCCCAGTATTGTCACATTTTATAATTTAAATTACTTTTATCCTGAGTTAAATGTTTTTATTTCTACCTCTTCCTGAGACACAAGAATAAAATTATGTAGTTTTGAAATAGTTATTTTCATTATGTCATTTTTTCATAAGCAAATCTTTGTTGTATGATAAAAATGTAAACAAAATAAAAGATAAGGTTTATTTTCTACTAAATTGGTCAACATTTAACCACAAATAATACAAATTCTGTTGATTTTATGATTGCTTATGTGAATATTAATGAGCATTCAAAGAGATTTCTAAAGATACAAAACTTGACCATACTGGGTGATATGAAAATTTTTGCATATATTGGCAAATACAAAAATCTGCCATTTTGAATTTGGCCCAAGTAAGTAAAACTATTGTTACTCAGGCCACAGTCAAAAACCCACTACAAAATTATGTATATATCTTGTTAGAAAGCAGATAAATCTTGTTGTCAAAAAAGAAAATGAATTAAAAATACTGTTAAGAATTACAGCTCAAAGGTTAAGGTCAAATTATCTTACTTGACCTTTAAACAAAAAATAAATAGATCATCTTTTAAATATATGCAAGTACTTTAAAATGGTTTATAAATTAGCTTTCTGAGTGAAACAAACGACTGAGGTATTGATATTTAAATTTTGTGACTATTTTTCAAAATTCACATTTTTGGCAAAGGTCAAAGGGCTATATCTCAGTAACTCTTTGACTTAGAGATGTAAAATATCTACCATTCAATTTGTATAATGGAGCTCTATAAGTGTACCAAATTTGAAACAAATCTGTCTTAGTGACCCTTTTTAATTTGGCACAAAATGATGACTCATATGCTTATATAGATATCGATGATTTTTTTGCGTGATGTATTAATTTTTTTTTTTTTTTTTAATCATCTAAAATAGCCAAGTACTACAATAAATTATTTGGGTATTTTTTTTATATTTCTGCTTGGTTGCTGCAAGTTAAAATTCTCAGCTTATATAGATTAAAACTGGATCACATAGGGTATATTAATACTTACTGTCATTTTCTTCGCTTGTATATCTGCAAAATTATCAGATACTCATTTCATTAACTTAAAGTACCTGATATTGCTTTGGACACATACCATTTATAAACAAAAGAGTACATTATAAATTTATAAATAAGAAGAAATGATTTTTTGAAAATTTTGGATAATATTCCATTTCAGAGCAAAAACATTTCTGATCCAAATAAAGTATTTTATTGTTTTCGTAATTCTGACATTTGTTTGGTTAATGTCGATTAACAGTAAATGAAATTATAACAAGAATATAAAAAATCACTGCTGATCAGATCCTGAACTGCCACCAGTCACAATGAATGGATATCTCTTCGAAGAGGGCACATGTCTTGAAAAGATATTAGGCCTCAAACTCACACCTGACTTCAAGGGGAATTCCTATAGATAATCCATTGCTAAAGATGCAGGTAAAATGATCAGCTCTTTATAATGCTCTAGTAAGCATCTTCCTCACTTATCCTCTACCTTGATAAGAGCCAAATCAGGCTGAAAGTGGATTACTGTTGCCATAGCTGAGCAGGAGATGTCCATACCTCATTTTCCAGTCTTGACAGAGTTCAAAAGTGTCTCCAAAGCCTTTTTGGAGAGGAAATATTTTCTTCACTCTAACCTCTCTCTAACAAGCAGGATGTAGCGAGTCTCTCATTGCTCAGATGAACTGCATTACTTAGTTTCATCAGGTCTGACCTTCATGGCTATGACCGGCCATGCTACTTACATAGTAGCAAATCATCCACACTCCCTTTGTATTCTATCAGTAAGAATTAAGTTTCACTCAAAGAGCTACTTCCTGTAAACTACAACCCTATAGAACAGACTCTCAAGAGAACATTTCCCAATCACTACAATCTTAACCTGTTCAAATCTAGAGTCCACTGTTATCTTTCCATCTTATTCACATAAAATCCCCCATAATGTAACCAGCTGCCTTGAGTGGCTTTCATGCCTAGTGCAGACCATACTGTTAAAAAAAAAATAAAAATAAAAACACACGTACATACGCATTTCTTAGTAATTTTTTGCTACTTGCCATGACTTCTGAGAAGATGATGGAGTGGATTCCTCATTATCTACATGGCTTTTATAGAATAGTTTTTTTCTCCTAAACTAGTTAAAAGCTCAGGGTTAGAGAGCCCAATTTATTCTGGGAAAAAATAAATTAATATCTTTCCCAAGGATAATAGTGTGAAAATAAATGTTACAGCTGAGGCTGATGTTAAAAACAGCAGTATTCATGTTCACATTTTTCCATTCATTATTTCAATCTTGGATCCTATATTACTGTTATTTTTAAACTGGGTTTGCTTACCATAATTTAAAGGGTGTATCTAACAAAGCTGTTAAAGACACTTGATATTAAAAACATTGCATTACATAACTAATATTCTACAACTTGAACTGAAAAATTTGTACAAACTTATTTGTACAAGAAGTATCTGCATAAACAAGTTCTTACCAGTAAATCTCTTGGATAATTTCAAAAAGTTCAAAACTTTATTTTAAGAATTCCCTTTTTGTATTGATCATGTTAACATTATTTCAGTTGATTCCTTCTGCAGCCTTCTTCAAGAGTATAACATGAAAGAAAATTCTTTGTAGTAGTCAGTTCTGTGCTTTTAGTATGTGTAATACTGACAAAAAATATTTAAAAAAAACATTTAAAAAAATACAGCTTCTAAAATCAAACAGGTTCAAATCAGTTTCTTCCTCCCTGAAAGCTTGAGTATGAATATTTTTTCCTTTTTTATTAAATAGATTTTAAGCAGCTTAACAAAAAAAAAAAAAAGGAGTGAGCATTCACTATTTTAAAACCATGCTGCACAAAATACAAAATCTTTTCTTTGGTTTGAATGTAAGCTTTTTGCATATTTTCTAAGCCACTATCTAGTTTTAACAAAGAATCTGAAAGAATAAGGTTTTAGTTTTTAGATAAGAATAGTTATTTTATATAATTTCTACTTTGAATCTATTTAATATTTTTTGAATTGTTATGACAATGATATGCTAACAAGGTTTGTGGTGATGAGGAGACATGCAAAGATTATGTTGGCCAGCAATTGGGGAAAAAAAGCAATAATCTATATTGATTGGTAGAGGAAATGGAATTTTGAGGGTGGTAGTGAATGTACCAGTTTGACCATTTTCAAAAGATTTTATTTTTTTTTAATTAAGAAAGTAAAGAAGGGAAAAAAAATCAAGTAAATAAAACAGCAGAAAAACTTGACTACAATTCATGAGAAATAATTCAACCTTAAAATTTTACCCAAGAAATTTATAAAGCAATATATTATGTACCTATCTATAAATGGAAGAGATAAATCTAAGTTTTCTGCGCATCAATATATATACGTCATGCATGCAGGATTAATTTTCTTTGTCTGTTCAATTTTATCACTACTTAAGAAAAAATAATAACAGCAAACTTACCAGATTCAAATATAAAAGTAGAGGGCTTAGTAAATTACATAAATTCAAATTTTCAATTGTTTGGTCTTATATTTTACAAGAATATTTTTTACTGGAGGATGATGCAATTCAGCCCAATTTCTGAACTGTCCAGCTCAAGTCTTTAGTGGTTAGCATCCTATTTATAATACTGACACACAGGGTGCATTATTATAAAATAAAATCTTATGTATGGGAGGTTTTCCTTTTTTACAATGAGGTTCACTCTACAAGACATCTCAAGGTAATGGGTTATATAAAGAAGCAGTTTATATGAATAGAAAGGGAAGAGAACAGTTAACACTAAACTTGAACAGGTTAAGATTGTTGTGATCAGGGAAACATCTTGAGAGTTGGTTTCTTAAAACAATGGTTTGTTGGGAAGAGGCTGTTCAAGGAAATACTGAGGAAATGTGGATGGCTTGCTAAAATGCAAATGGCATGGTGATTCCTAACTATTAAGGTTAGAAATGGCAGAAACAAGGAATGTAGTTTGTCCAAGCACTTTTCATGGAGAAGTGAGAGGCTTGCTACATCCTGCCTGTGAGAGAGAGTAGAGGGTAGAAAATAATTTGTCACCCACAAGTACTCGAACAAGCTTTTGAACTCTATGAAGATCGAAAAGTGAGGACTGGGCAATTCCTGCCCAAATACGGCAATAGTATTATGCATTTTGTTAAAGGGCAAAAAACACAATTTAATGTAATCACACTGTGACCAAATTGTCAGCAGCCAGGGTTAGGGTAAAAATGCAGTTTTCTTGATGGGAAAAAGGGGGGTACAGGGTCATTCCATGTCAATTTACCAGGGCCTTATACCCACCAACATTAAATTACTTGAAATTTGGCACAAATGCTTCCGTTCGTGAGTTAAAAAAGTGTGCCAAGTTATTTTGTGCTAGCCCTTACCATTTCATTTTCAGGAGGGGGTGGGGTTTTTTTAATTTTTCTATTTTGTCTCTAAATTAAGGCCACACATTGTTGCAGAGTCTCAGTGTTTTTTAAAAAATTAAAAAATACTTCAATACATTCAATATTTCTGAAACTTGGTTTGTAGGACAAATAAAGATTGTAGAATCCAAATATCCAACTATTTTAATCCTATACTTGATAATGAATTTTATTTTACTCACCCAAATGCATGACTTCAAAATCATCAACTTTTCTACTCAATCTGTAGAAAATACATCTTCAATTTTTATAATTTTTTTCCTAACATCTACTATGTCTGCTCAAGTTAAAAAAAAAAAAATTGTGAGGGTTTCAAGTCTATTTTAGAAGATATGAATGGGCCAAGTTTAGAGTTTTTTTCCATGTACATGTAGGATTTCAGTGAAAAGAAAGCAATCATCCTAATGCTCCATGACCTCTCAAATGTTAATATTGTGCAAAGTGATTTCTTAAACTATTTAATAAGATTGTTTTTTTTTTTTAATTTAAAAAAAAAATAGTTTAAATGTATTTTGCAGATAGTACTTTTCATATGGATAGATTGTCTTTAACAAGTGACCATTGCCTCAGGCATGATAATCAACAGTGCATAGAGTATTTGTTGATGGTACTAAACATATGAAATGAAAATTCTTTTTGTTTGCGTTTTTTTTTTAAATTTTATTTTGATACATTATTTTCATGAAAAATGTTTGAGTTTTTTCATTCTCAAAAAAGTGATAATAAAAATGAATGTGATCTTTAAAACCTAGAATATTTGTAGTTGGCACTAAATATGGAAATGTTTTCATCATGTTTTTTTAAATTTCTTAAAATTATTTACATGAAACAAAAATAAAAAATTTCACTTTATTTTTTTTCTTCAGCCCCAATAGACAAGTCATATATCAGGTCATAGTTTTTATATTTGCTATATTGTTTAATGGCTATTTCATCTCTGATGAGTGGAAAAAATTGATGAAACTTCTTGTTCCTGAGGCTGTGGATGCATTTTTGAATCTCATGATGAGGCTTCTCCTTGCTTCAACTTCCTCCTTTTCAACCAGAATGAATTCGATACCTTCAATTGCAGATTGGCAATATTCAAACAGATTCTGTGGAAAGGATTTGTTTTGTAGTTGGTCTTCAGAGACTTTCTTTTGACACTATCCTTTTCACTGTCCCAGCTATGCCATCACATGGTAGTTTATCATGACTTGTTGCAAAGAAATTCCATTTTGCATCAAGTTCAAAATCTTCCTGATGGTTGCACGAATTTGCAAAATTCTAATTGTTGTTGTATTGTATTGCGCAACCAACAGTAAAATACTCAATATTTTTTAGATTTCGCAAGATAGCTTTGATAACCTCAATAATTTTGTTCTGTACTATATAAAATACTATATCATGTGAGTTATCACTCAACATAATGCAGAAACATTGATTTTGCATTGTGTTTTCAAGCTTAAAGTAGAGTACCACTGGATGTAAAGTACATTGTGAGGTACTCCAATGAAAACTCTGGATCTCGTCTTGAGTTACAAATCCTTGGCAAAATCCCCCAGGAACAAAACTTTGCTATCACTAATCTCCTCTTTTCTTTGCTTTAAGTACCTGGATTGTGATTTTGCCAAGTAAGAATGAAGTGTTAATTTATTCAGTTGCAAAACAACAAAATCAATGTAAGCTTCACAGAATTCCTTTTGTGTTGTCAAAGTCGATCAGTCAGTTGTTATCCATTGGGAGAACTATTGATTCAGCATTATCAATATATCCTTCAATGGTATCATGAAGAAAATTTTCAAACTGCCCTGATTTAGGACAATTTGGGCACCTATGAATCATACACTCTTTGCTACTGGTATGACCGACAGTATATTTTAAGATATCTTGATATGATACATTTAGTGATTCCAGTAATAATTTCATATTTTTGTGGATAGTGCATATTCATACAGCGTGTGTATCTGCACTACCAGCAAGGACATACCATTTTCATATTAGACTACAAAATTTCAAAAACCCCAAGGATACTGTTGGATTCTGTTCCATAAATGCTCTCTGAAGAGCGCATTTAGGTTGCACAGGATGAGTCTCTTCTGCTGATGAATGCTACATTTAATATGTAGTTTTCCTGCCTGGCATCAGTCGATTATATTCATCATCTCAGTAAAATGCTTCCACGAGCTATGCAATATCAGCAGGCAGACTTGCCCCTTTTGGTTCTAGCACAGTTAAAATACCTTTTTTCAAACACAATTTGCAAGCCTTGCATACAATGTGTTCTGAAACATTAAACACATCAATGACTTTTTTGTGTGACCAGTTGGTAGGGGCAAGTGTCAAGATCTGTTTTTTTCATTTTAGTTGATTCCACTGTCTTCACTTTTGTTACAAGAACCTCTTATCATTTTATCAAAGCACTTAGCTTTATCTAAAATCACATTTTGAATTTCAAAGCCTCATCATTCAACAGCTCAGTCAACATTTAATGACCTGCTTACTTTAGTCTTTATACATTGCATTGCAGAAGAAATTTTTCTCTTACCTTAACAAGCTTTTCCAGAGTAATAAAGCCTTTTTGTTTTCAGTGGAAAAATTCCAATAACAGGGAAACATTCATTGATATTTCTCTTGTTTCCACACAAGTACTTGTATCAAGCTTTTTCATTTCCTCATTTGATACATGACTTGGTTCATCATTATTACAACACTTTTCTGATTCTGCAAGAGTGCCTGCTTCAAGCTCTTGTATTTCCTCATCCAATACATGTCTTGGTTCTTCATCAAGAAGAAGTTTGGATTTGTATTTGACAATCATAGCAGAGTTTCTTTTCTGAGATTAGTACCAACTTAGCCTTTGCCTTTTCTGCCATCTCCAAGAAAATTGGTTTCAAACCACCTTTGATTTGCTTTTTATAATTTTTGAATGGATTAAGCCATTCATAGTTAGTTAACAAAGTCTGCTTGTGACAGTCTGTATTTTATCTTCATCAAGTCCTGTTCTATAGATAAGCTTTACATCCATTGCATCCAACTGATCAACTGAAATCAATATCATAGAATAAACCATGACCTGTTTCAGCTGTCAGAACAGTACAAATAGAACAATTAATCTTTCACTGAAAAAAGAACCTACTGTACTTTAATTACCTTGTGAGCTAGTAAAAAATCCAGGTAGTTAGGAAAATGCCACCTTTCTCTTTGAATACTGGATGGTAAGTGACTGATGTTTCAGGAAAGGGACAGACCAGTTTCAGTCCCAGTTATCGGGTCTTTCAAAGTTCCTAGTTTGACTGTATTTTATCTTTATCACATTTATGGCCTGGGTACCACAGATCTCACCTCTGCCAAGAGAGTGGTCAAATTGATTTAAGGGACTAGATAAAACTAGAAAACTCTGATACAATTTTAAGAAGTTTTAAGGAATTTTTGTACATTTAATCATTCTTATTATCAAATTTTATCAAAGTGAAAAAAATCATGTTTTTGTTCCATGTATTGATCATTAAAATTCATTAAAAAATTCTAAAATAAGAATTATAAAGTAGATCACAAACAATAATGAAAACATTTTTTTTTCAACTTCATAAATGTTCAGTGTCATAAATATTCTATGCACAGCTGATTATCCTACTAGAGGCCATGTTTAAACAATTTAGTGCACTGTGTAGTTTAGAATAACGTTTTAAAGACCTGGTTTTATACATTTTTATTATCACTTTTTTCTGAATGAAAAAAAAATTAAATGTTTGTGTTTCATGAAAATAATTTATCAAAATAAAAATTTAAAAAACACAAATAAAAAGAATTTTTATTTCATATGTTTAAGTGCCATCTATTCTATGCACTGTTGATTATCAGGCATGAGGCAATGTTTACCACTTGTTAAAGATAATCTATCCATACAAAAAATAATATCTGCAAAATATATTTCAATTATTTTTTTTTTAATTAATAAAAACCATCTTATTAAATGGTTTAAGAAGTCACTTAGCACAATATCAACATTTGAGAGGTCATGAAGCATGAGGATGATTGTCTTTAATTATAATCTTTCACTGAAATCCTATTTTCTAAAGTAGACTTGAACCCTTCACAAAATTCTTTGGTGAACTTAAGCAGGCATAATAGATGTTAAAAAAAATATGAAAATTGAAGAAAATGTATTTTCTACAGATTGACTATAAGCTACATAGGAGAAAAGTTGTTGATTTTGAAGTCATGCATTTGGGTGAGTAAAATATTTTTTTTTATCAGGTATAGGATTAAAATAGTTGGATATTTAGATTATACAGTCTTTATTTGTCCTACAAACCAAGTTTCAGAAATATTGAATGTATTGAAGTATTTTTTTAATTTTTTAAAAAAACACAGACTGCAACACTGTGCAGCCTTAATTTAGAGACAAAATAAAAAAATTTGCCCCCCATCCAATCAGAACAGTAAGGTCTAGCACAAAATAATTTGGCACACTTTTCTAACTCATGAAGAGGAACATGTGTGCCAAATTTCCAGTAATTTGGTGTTGGTTGGTGCAGATTTCAATTTTTTGCTGGTGTTTTGACATAGAATGACCCTACAGGTTCAATTGCTGTCAAAAGCCCAATAGGACTTTTCAGTCTAGTCCAGTTCTTAATAATTTCACTGATTAAGAAAATTAAAAAATGAAAACAAAGCTAGCAACACAAATGTCAGTCAGTTGAGTGCCATACGTGATACACGCTTGGGTGATCATGTCTCGAAAGAGACATGACTGACTGGGCAGAAGATTATCCCGCAGTAGGTTGCCATTGCTTTCTGCGATAGACTGGTTGCCGACCAAGGCTATAGAACCCAATCTGTCCTGTTATTTAATCCATAACTGGAAGGAATAGGCGGATTAATACCTTTCCCAAGGGTATTTGCGCGTAAGTGAATGCAATGAATTCAGCTGGAATTCGAACTCGGCTCCCCGCTTTCTCGTTCCGAGCCAATATCCAATGCACCACAAGTGTACCCACTAAAAATAATGTTTATAGTAATAATCATACCGTATACATAGCTTGTGATTGAGATAGTTATAGTTTCCCCCACCAATGGTATTCAAACCCAGGAATTTTTAAATTTCAAATGCTGACCTTTAAAGCAGGAACACTGAGCCAAAAATTATCTTTCTACTCACACTTACCTATACTCAGAGTAGAGGTATCCAAATCCAAGACATTATGATGGTGTCTTAAAATTTTGGTAAACAAATACTAAAATAATAAAAGTTTCTGTTTTTGATTTTTTGTTGTCATTTAAAATTATAAATTCAATATAAAGGACCAAATAAGGTAAAGTTTTCCATGTGGAAAGGTGTAGGTGAAACCAATTACCATGTTGTGGGAAGCATAATCATTTATTTTAAGCAGTTTTGCAAGAACTGTTCTGATCATAACCATATGCAGACTGACATTTGCATATAGTCAAAAAATAGTAGGTGACGTTTTAGCCACTGTAATGTTGAAACAAAGCTAGATTATTATTCCCATTTTTAATTTCTGCTTAGATTAAAAAAAAAAAAAACTCAAGTTGCAGAGATCTAGCCTTTGAAACATACTGAATAAAGAAACAGTGATTAGAAAAAGATTCTGATTTATGAATCTAACTGAAGTATTAACTTAAAATTTTACAGAGATTTTATAAGTAGAACAGATAAAATATATTTTCTTGATAGTATCACTGCTTACTTGCTAAAAGGACTGTCCCAAGTACACTAGCTGCATGATTGATTACTATGACATATAATGTGAATATAACCAATTCAAAATACAGGTGATATTTTGCTACAGGTTTACGAAAATGACAACTTTTTAGACAGGGTGGTGGTATCATGAAATTTCTTCAAAATATTTATGATGTTTTGAATTTTGGTCAGCCCTTTAACCCCACGACAGTATTTGGCCTTGTACTTTCATTTTGTTTGTTAAACTAGTTTCAATAAATGTTAAAAAAGATTCCTCTATTATCTGCATCATGACTTCAATAGCTGTATATTTCTCACTGGTGTTCAAATTAGGGTTTTTGAATATTGATTTTCAAGGTAGAAAGGATTATATAAAAGTATAGCACATTATCACTTGACCTCAACTAGTTAATCTTACTAAATATCTATATTCACAGCATATCAGTAATATATATGCAAGTAATGCACATATCTGTAAATAAGTGAAGCTGAAGGGAAACAGAGTAGATATGCATTTGCTGCAAATATATTCAACATATCCCAAGGGAATAAAAGACTTGAAAGACATCATGAATCAAGATAGGAAGAAGATTTTTGAAAGGTTTTACTTGAAGCAAGCAAAGATGCCTTTAAATAGAGTTTATCAGATGGATGGCATTCTTTTTTCAGAAGATCTGAGCTGAAGATAACTTCAAGAATAAATTCAAGTTATTTCTTTTAGTTTCAAGAGATGGGGAGAAAATTCAGAAATAAGGTTTAAGGGTTCAATTATCAAGTAAATTAAGCTTTTATTGCAGGGCTTATTGACATCATCTTTTCTATTTTGATCAGAACATTTAATTTTTTATCTCCTATAAAACAGACTTTAAATAGAATCACTTGTTTAACCTACCGGTGAATAATTTTGTTTTTTTTATTTAAAAAAAAAGAAAAAAAAGTCCTCTGTTAAATTCCTTGTTCGTCTTTTGCCTGGTCATTGTCTAGTTGACTCCACCACCCCTCAGCCAAAAGATAAAATAATTCTTTTTTTTCTACTGGCATTAGTACACGTGCATTTGGGTTAGGATCAGCTTTGAAATATTCTTAAAATAAGTTATAATTTTGCTTTGATTTTATTTTGTTTTATTTTTTGTGGCTAATTTTTAAAAAGTTTCATGGTTATTTGAACGAGTGTTCTTTATCTTTTTTCAAAGAAATTTCTTTGACCGGACTTTAACTGAGTTAAAACTTACTTAACTCACCACTATTACCTTTTTTTTTTCTTTCTTCTTCTTCAATTGGAGTAGATAGTCTAAACTATCGCCCGGTTCACACTCCACCCACGTCTATTGAACGGGTGTAGAGGCTCATCCCTTGTTCCCTGTTTAGGATGTAATTTCCGGCTTTCTCTCTTCTAATCTTTTCACTCTTATGTAGCCCCCTGCACATCAGTGGCGTTACCGCCTTGCTCAGGGTGATATGATTAAAAAAAAATATTATAGACATTTAGACTATCGTTGTTATCCCAATGTTTCAGCTATTTGGCCCTCTTCAGGGTAATCTTCAATGAATTTCGAACTAACTCCTTTATATAATCTGGGGTGGGGGGCAAAATGTTCTCACCTTGTACTTATTAAGTACTCATCAGTTATTGCTCACTGTTTCCACTATATTCTCATCCTTTTCTTACTTATTTTCTGACTCCCCTGTAACTTGTTCCTCTTTCTCATCACTCACCTCTTCTGCAACCCCCTGCACACCAGTGGCAGTTTTGCTTTGCTTGATTAGAAAAAAAGAAAGCTGAGTTTAATCTTTATTACCAGGCTCAGGGATACATTCCATGGTTTTTCTTCACTGAGAAGTTAGATCGAAATAGAGGTCAGCTGATCAAGATTTTTGGCAGTGCACTTGTATATTGTATCATCGGCATAGATGTTTACAAATGATTATAGTATATTCTTAGGTAGATAATTTATGTAAATCAGAAAGAGGGTTAGAAATGACACTTGGAGATTTGCTGCCAGGACTTTGGGGGGATTGAACATTTAATAACTATCTTCAGGGATCTACCTGTTAGGAAGGATTTTATAATTGAGAAAACTCTTCTAATGAGAGGATGTGCATTGTGGTGCAGTGGATATTGGTTTAGAATGATAAATCGGGGAGCCGAGTTCAAATTCCAAATGGATTCCTTGCATTCACTTACACACAAATACCCTTGTGAAAGGTATTAATCTGTCTCTTCCCTCCAGTTATGGATTAAATAATAGGACAGATTGGGTTCTATAGCCTTGGCTGGCAACCAGTCTACTGCAGAAAGCAGTGGCAACCTAGAAAACATTCAATTCCAGAAAGGAATTTGTATTCAATTCAACAGACATCCAATAGAGATGCATGCATCAATGACCTGGGTTGACTAACGCCTCCTTTGAATTTGCTCAATGGTTTGGATCTTTCACTATTGGGCAGATAACGCCAAACCCAGAAAATATTTACCTCTAGCTTCCTTAGTGAGGGTACAAATAACTCAGAAGAGATTCAGGCACTATACTTCAAGTGCATGTTTCTTGTCTGCTTAGAGGTCAAGCAATACACCTCCAGCTTGGGTCTGGAACATTGCACCTGCCAGAGAATAAGAGTCTAAAGGCAAGTTCATTTATTCATGAGAACTAAAAAAACCATTTGAAGATGTGAAGGGCAGGGAGAAGGTTGCTCAGGGATGCTTGTGCATCCCCTATCCTTATCTGTGGAGTGTTATAATGATCTATTACTTGAAGAGGGGTGGCACTTATAAAAATACTAAACTGCATATTCAGAAAGTATACAGTCAAACTAACTTCTAAGGAATTGTCACAACGCACTCAGAAATTTGCTAGTCTGCTAAAGACTATAGTGTCCAGTGGATTGCACCTAAGCAGAACATATCAGTATCACAGATGTTCATTCTTCTTCAGAGAAATTTGTAAAATGAAGCACATGTCTATCTACAAATGAAAAAGATAAATGTGTTGTTTGCACATCAACATAGACATGAGTCATGCATGCAAGATTATTTTTGTTGGTGTGTTCAATGCATGCTGTTTGTCTTTTTATCACCATTAAAGAAAAAAATAATAGTACCATATCCAAATATGAAAATAGAGCTAAGTAAATTAGATTTCTCAGTTTCAGGTTTTACAAGAACGTTTTTTTTTCAGGGATAATGACTCATTACGGTTCATCCAAATTCCAAAATTGTTCTACTCAAGTCTTCAGTGATTGGTGTCCTATTCATCATACTGATATGCTTAATGTACTGTAATAAAAGAAAAAACTGTGCATGAATGTGTGGGGGGTTTTTATTAAAGGGCAAAAAAATAATGCATTTACATACACTGCATGTGTAGCTTTTCAACAGATTTATGTACACTGTTTATATATATATATATATATATATATATATATATATATATAAAACAAAACACAATTGTAATTGGTAAGTGGAGATTTGTAGGTATTGTAACAGCAATATTCTGTCTAGATATATTTAGAAATTAAAAGATGAGCAGAACACCAAACAGAAAATATGATGATACATAGTAAGGAAAAGTAAGAGCTACGAAGAGGGAGAGAAATTTTGCAAATTGTGTCAGGAGAAAAAGTTGGTGATCTTGATCTTGCTGAATCAAGACTTATTTTTGAATAAGATAGTGGAAATTATGACTGGATGTTTGCAAGAAAAAAAAATGGAAAAAATTTAATAGCTAATATAGAACCTGAATGACATTCATGTCTGGGTCTGAAAAAAAAAATCTCTATATTTATGAAATTCTCTACATTTAAGGTGTAAACCCTGAGTTTAAGATAAAGATTGAAACTGACCTGATGATGTTTAATTTTTTTAGTGCGAAACTTTAGTTGCCTTTGGTTTTATTTATTCTTTATTTCTCTACATGTTTTTATATATATATTTTATGTTTTTCATAAAAAGTGGCAATATATTCTATATCTTTGATTCTGTCCCTGAACACTTGTTCCAGCTCAACAGCTATTCTTAAAACCATGTTCCATTTCACCAAAATTTATTAGATATCTCAAAAATAAAAAAAAATAAAAACCGTTAGAAACCCATTCTAATCAAGCCATAAACATGTGAGTATCACATGCTATTTTAAAAGAAAGGAGCCAAATTTGATGCAATAAGAACAAGATCAGTTTTTGTGATGTGAGGAGTCAAAATTTTTGTTTACTTTGCACAGTTTAAAAACTGAAAATTATGTATAAAAATTGCTTATTGATTTTGATGAGATTTTAGTTAATATTGGCCAAGTGCTGTATGTTTGTATTGAATTCAATTGTGGATCCACATATTTATTACTGTTCCTTTTTTTGTGAGCAAATAAAAAAATTTATAGGATGCATGATGAATTGAAAGAAAAAGGCTTTGTTTGTTTGAAATAGTGAAAGTCTGTTGTAATAATACATGAGTCATCTTTGCTATCAGATAAGCTCAGTGAGTAGCATTGTGTTAAGCCTGTTAAGAAAGTTTTAACCTGCTTACTTCCTCAACATTAGTCACTCTCTGCACCCCCCAAAATATCAACTAATGTTCTGTAATAAAAGAAAAACTGTACATGAATGTGTGGACCCAAACATTTTGCTTTTTATGTATGAAATAATCAAAATATCAAAAGTCTAACTAAATACATTATTTTTTATTAACTGAATTTTTTTGTCTTGTGTTTGATCACTATCTTGGCATCAGTTGAAACTGACATATTACTTTTTTTTCATATATGACCATTTTGTATAAAGTCTGTATTTTCTTGATTCCTGAAAATTTTCCAACATATTTCAGTAAAATTTTCACTTTACAAAATTATAGTTTGGGTATACGGAAAAAAGAGTGTCAGTCTAAACTGACTCCAGGAGGATATGGAGTGGAAATGAAAGAAATTGTTTAATAATAAATGTTTTATATGAAATAAATATTTATCATTTATTTATGGAGTTGATGTATTGTGTGTGCAATACAAAGTGCTACCTAAAGGTTTGATGAATTTGAACAGATTGATCAATTTGACTTATCCAAATTTTGTTTTGTCCCAGTTGTCAAATATTATACAAACATCTTCAAATAACTCCAGGAAATATAGAGCCTTATTTTCTCTGACCTTTTTTTTTTTATTTAAGGAAGCCATTTTAAACCTTAAGTTCCCTGAACTTTTTAGGAGCACCCTTATTTTTACCATTAACTTTATTTCATTTTGTTATTAGATAGCTTTGTTTTTATAAGCTTTGTTATCCATCATAGAAAAATTTAAGAAATTTTTAGTTTAAATATTTATTAATAACATCAGATATTAATGAATTGAGAGGGTCAGGAAATGATTTTGGCTCACTCAAGATAAATAAAATAAAAATTTCTCATGTTTGGTTAGATTTGGGGAAGTAGGTCAGCCAAAGAACTTTTAAGCATCCTCTCATTTTATGTGTGTGTGTGTGTGTGTGTGTGTGTATGGTAAACAAATTAATTACATTTTCAAAAAGAAAAACCTTGATTCAATCTCATCTTGGAAATTTTAGCAAAGATCTTTTTTTTATTCTAATTCTTACAAGAGTTTAGAGCTCTTTGTAGTGAGGATGTTAGGTAGCATGATTATCAGCATAATAAACAGAATCAGCAATCCAAGTTCAAATTACAGCTCATGCAATATATTTAGCACTGATACCCTTAGAAAATGCATAATTTCTGCACTGTCTCATCACCAGATTTCTCTTAGAAAGGTATTGTTTTTAGCATGTCATGATGATAGGTAGATAAGGTGAGTGAGCACTTTGACAAATCTTTTTTTTCTATGTGCAATGTTCTTTCAGAATCTAGGAGATCATGGCTTTCCACATCTCCTTATCTCTCTAGTAGCTCTTAGCACATTTTCTTCTGTTACCCCACCCAAACCCTGCTCCACCATCTACTTCTCAAGCCTGTCATGTATGTTTCATGCTGCTTTCCCGTTGTTTTTCTTCTCTCTCTGACATGTGAGTATTGTATTCTCCAAGCTCTTCTTCCTCAAGAACTTCCAAAGAACTTCAGCTGTCTTTTCCTGATGTTAAGTATTAGTTTCTTTTTTATTTCCATCCTCTCCAAAACCTCATCGTTACTCACATGTTCAGTTCATGGTATCTGCAGCATCCTTCTGTGGAATCACATTTCGGTTGCTTCATGTCACTCCTTCATCTTTGATGAGATTGTTCTGCATTCACTGCTATACTGAAGAACAGACACCATATAGCAATTCAGTACTCTCTTCATTGTTTCTAACAAATTTTTCATGTTTCTCAATACTCTACTCGGCTTCTGGAATGTGTTCTTCACCATGTCAATTTGCTTTCAGATCTCAGTTCTACATTTTCCGTCTTCTGTTAGAACACGTCCCAGGTATTTAAATTTCTGTACCTGCTTGATTTTATATCCTCCTTAGTTGGCATTTCAGGTTCTTCTTTTTACTGATGACCATGTATTTGGTTTTCTTTTAGCTTATCTGTAGAAGGTCTTGTAGTTTCCTTTCTGTATCATCTGCATATTTTACATTGTTCCGATTTGGTTACTGATCATAAATTCTGGCATGACTTCTAGGGCTCTCAGAATAGTCTCACTGTACAAGTTCAATAGATTCAATGAAAAGGCACATCCTTGTCTTACATCCCTTTTTATCTTTGTATGTCTTCTGAATTTGTTTCCTGACTATATGGAGGCAGTTTGCCGCCAGTAGAGATTCTTGATTACTTAATACTTTTCTCAAATATATCTAGGTTGCTGAGCATTTCTATTGAGTTTTCATGGCGTACTTTGTCAAATGCTTTTGCATAGTCTATGAAACACAGATACATGTCCTTCTTCATTTGTATTGCTCTTTCTGATAGCATTCTAAGCATAAATATTGCATTCATTATTCCAGTGTCTTTGATGAAACTGCACTGTTCTTGTTCTATCTCTGATCTCTTGGCCTGATTTTGCTATGCGCTCTATTCATTAGGATTTGGATGAGTTTTGTTATATGACTCATTAAGCTGATTGTTTGGTGGAGTTCACATTTGTTTGTATCTAGTTTCTTAGGCAAAGCTATGTAAATTGATCTGCTTTGACCTTCTGGTATCTCACCACTGTTATAGATTTCATTTATTATTTCTGTAATTTTCTTGATGCTGAAATTGTCTAAGGCTGTCAGCATCTCTATTACAATGCCGTCTGGTCCAGCTGCTTTGTTTCTATTCAGTTTGGCCATTGCAGCTTCCACTTTCGATTTTAATATTTTTGGTCTGTCAGTATCTCTGAGTGTTGTTGGTTGCCCTCTCATGGAAAAGATCTTTTATATATTCTTCCCATCACTGGAGTATTTCCTCTTTTTCTAATATGAGTGTTTCTTCCTTAGATTTTATACATCCTGTTCAGGTGCATGTCTTTTGTCATGTTAGTTCCCTTATTTTTTTTTATGCGTGTTTTGTTCATTAGTCATGCTCAATCTCTCTATTTCTGCACATTAGTTGTTGAGCCATTTCTCTTTAGTCTGTCTGCATTTGCTTCTTATTTCCATGTGTAATTTTCTGTATTCCATTCCATGTTTTAGTGTCGTTTGCATCATGTTGAGAATCTCCTTTGTCATCCACTCGTTTTTTCTACATCTGATTTCCTTTGGGACAATATCATTTACTGATGTCACTAGCACTTCCTTTAGTGTCTCATTTTGAGTTTCCCTTTCCAATTTGTTCCTTGTATTGTTTTTTCACACTGTCAGTGTATTTTTCTTGCAAGTTGAGGTTATTTACAAGTCCCAGAACTCTTACCTGGGCTGTAATAACTAAAAAGTGAATAGTATTTGTGGATACTAATTTCCTAGAATCATATATAGTGATTTTATGCAGACTTGTAAAATGTCTGAATGCATTATCTTTAATGGAATGTTTTGCTCCTGGATATGACAATAAACTGCATCTGGCAGCAAGGCCTCTGATTGGGAGGTTTTTAACAACGTGGAACCACCTCTTAATTGCTATTGTTTCTAGGTCCACCCAGCCCCTGGATGGTAGCACCTGTTAGGGTCCCAGCTATGGGCAAATAGTTACCTACCAAACTGGAGTCAAAGCACTATGAAAGTATAAAAATAGACTTTTTATAGTAAAAGTTTCAGAAATATTTTTTTGAAAGAAAATATTACAAACAATGCATTTTTGAAGAAGAAAATGTTATCAAAATATTGCCAGCAATATATTATGGAAGAAAATTGAAGGAAAAAATATTACCAGCAGTTTTTTTGGGGGGAAAAAAAAAAAACTAACAATACATCTAACTGTTGACAAAATCCTTTTTACAAAAATATGTCAATGAAACCTGATCTACAAACTGCTTTTTAAAAATACAAAACCAGAAGACATCTTGAGTTTTCTAAAAAGAACCCACTTTTTCATCAAAATCTGACTAAATCAACCTTCTTTCACCAAAATAAAAATAACAAGACCCTAAAACCTCTCATTTTTGGCATTAAGTATCCTACAGAGGTTGATATGCTGTTAAACAGAACTCAAACTCAATGGACTTTTAAATCGATATTTCTCAAATATTATAAGCATTTCAGTTTGTTCATTTTCCAACTATTGTTTTTACCTTTCAGCAAATCTTTATAAAATAGATCTACTATTCTTATATAGCACAATTTACAGGCCTGACTAGTTCTGCTTTCATTGTGTGAGACATATTTCTAATTTTTTTTTTTTTTAATTGTTGGCTGCATATGAATTTGATGACACAGAAACTGATACTTATGAGAAAATGTTTATTTCTATTTTCTTAAAAAGTCCTTTATTTGGTGCTTTTTTTTCTCCCTACTAATTAGGGGTGAAAGCTAAAATTTAAGAAAAAAGAAAAAATCACTTATTGGACTCTTGAGAAAAGGCTCCCAAGTACAAGACCTTGTAATTGATATTTCAAGGTTTGTAATTGCCATTTGATTAGTAATAGACAGACTGCGTGAAGAGGATATTATCTCCCCTTTTTGGCTGTGGGTTTTTTTTGTTTTTTTTTCTCTCTCTCTGGTATTTTTTTTTCTTTAAAAGTCAGTTCCAAGTAAAAGACAGAAATGAAGTTGAACTTTATATTTCTTACCTTTGAGTTTCTCTTCACAAATTTTATTTATTTCTAATACTCTTCACTTAAGCGAAAAAGAAGACACCAAGGATCAATATTTTCTTTTTGTAAACGCCATTGTAAGTTTGTACATTAACTCAGATTCATGCCATTTTTTATCTTTTATTTTTATTTTTTTTATTTATAACTAATTTTATTTACACTGTCTGAACTTGAGACAATTCACTGTTAACATCACATGATGCATCAAAGCTTATATTTGTGTCCTTGTTTATGTTTCGGCCAGTGCATTATTACTTCTTTCTTATAATTAATTTCATTAAAGGGCTTTCTGATATTGATAGCTCTTAGAAAAAGTACTAATTCTATCAATAGGAACTTCTGATATTGAAATCTAAACTCCCAGCAGTAGGAACTCTATATTATGGCATGAATATAACATATGAAGAGGGCTAAGAATGCATCAGTTTAAAAGTAGAAAATTATTAATCTGAAAAATGTGGAAATAATAATTTTATTTTTGTTTTTATTTATTTAGAAAAAACATAGAATTATTTTGTGATGTCTTATGCACCATTTAGATGCTTAGTCTGTCAAGTGAAATAGTAATTTGTATAAATTACATGATTTTGAAAGAACCTATAGTTGTTTGTGAATTTGAGTTCCAGTAGCCATTGGTTTAGTTATTTTTAATTTATCTATAAAGACATTCCATAAGCTCTAATCATTACACATATTTATATGCAGATGTCATGAAACTTGAAGATTTGATAATTGGGATTTCAATTTTGTTTGTTTTGAAATGATTTTTATATGTACTTTTTCTTATTAGTTTGTGTTTGCAGGAAAATGTATAGTTTGTTATTTAAAAAGCATAATTTAGTTTTGGTACAAGGTTATAAGTATTCCACATTTAAAATGATCTTCACAACTAGTATGTTGATCACCACAACAAAGTTTTCCATGTAAATATATAAAGTATATTGGCAAACATGTACATTCATGCCAAAAAAAAAACTAAGTGCTAAAAGAATGTTTTTTCCTAAGACACTACTTTAACTACTCCTCACCAATGTTTATTGTTTTTAAAGTTTTTTAAAATGTGATGATTAGAATTGTAATAAAATCTAAACATGAAAGTGAATTTATACATATTCTTTGTTCTTGAGAATTTACCACAAAAATAATAAACACTATTTATTAGATTATTTACATTGTTTATTTACTGTTCATTGGAATGGTTGGCAAAATATTTATCAATTGCCAATTGATTCAAACTTTATAAAATGGTAAATAAGGATTTCCTTATAGTTTGCTTCTATATTTTAATAATTTAATATATGTTTATAAATTTATGAATAAAAGATTGTTTCATATTCTTTATAAATTAGTAAATGATAAATATTGCATTACATCAGTCTTAATACAATTGTCTTAATTTTTAGAATATTGTATGTATAAAATTATTCTTGAAAATAAGCAATCTCATAGTGTTTAATATTTTTGTTATAAATTCTCAAGAATCCTCAAAATTGTATAAATTCATTTTTATATGTTTAGGTTTTATTACAATTCTAATCACTACTTTTTAAAACAAACATTATTGAGGAGTGGTTAAAGTAAAATTGGTGTCATGGGAAGTAAAAACATTCTTTTGATGTTCTGTTTTTTCCGGGCATGAAAGTCAGTGTTTGCCATATATTTCTTGTAAATTGTGGGTATCTGGAAATATCTAAAATCTTCATTATTTATGTTTTCTATGCTTTCTTATTGAAATTTCTGGAATGAAACTCTACACTTGCACTTTATATAAACTGATTTCTCAAAGTATAAGATTAACTGCCTGTTTTTTGGTCTTCCTAGAAAGAAAACAAGTGTATAATGCTTTCATGCTGCCCAGACTAATAGTTGATTAACACTGAGTGCTAATACAATATTTGGTGGTTCTGTTTATCCAAACAATACAGTATTCTATAACTTTTGTACAAAATTTTCAGCATTGTGTGTGTATGTCTATTAAAGGCTCAAATCAATTACAAAATCAAAAGTTGGAAGCAACAAGAAAAGATGATGCCACACATGTTGCAGCTGTTATCATCATCCTTGCTATTTTTGACATTACATTTCTTCTCATAGGTTCTTTGGCCTCTTGGTGTATATTGTTTCTGGTGATTTAGTATTTTTGTACTTTCATCTCCTCAGCTAAAATATCTCCTAGGGAACACTGGATTGAATGTTGTGTGTTTGCTTATAGTTTTCTAGTCTAGATGAAAAATAAGTAAAAGTATAAAGTAACTTCTACAGAATGCTGGCTGCATCATCCACCTGAATATCAAAGTCAGTTGTTGAAAAAAAATCTATGGGCTATTGAAAATTCTTTAGCTGAAAAGTTTAGAAAAAATAAAAATAAAAACTGCTTAAAATACAGATAATTATTCTTCATTTGCATATATCTTAGTGGTTGGCTTCATTATCAATGGATTATCATAGATCAAATGACAATTTTGTATGTGTTTTGAATATTGGGATAGTTTTCTTTCTTTTTTTCTTCCTTTTGATTATTACTCTTATTTGATGAGTAGTTTTGACCCAGTGTGTTTTGACCCAGAGTAATGTGATAAAAAGTAACATTAAAATGAAGAAAAAGTAATAATAAAATAAAAGTAATAACTGCACTAATTTTATTTGCATATGTCTATTTTCAAATGATAACCAACAGTAGTATTGGGAAAACTCATTTCATAGGTTTAAGCTAAATTTAGTAGTAAATATGAATAGCTTCCACACTTTTAGAACTTGTGTAGGTTGCCCATATCATAAATAGAATACATATCTATCATAATTTTAAAGGATATATTCTTATCATTCATAAATTTCTATTATACAATGAATATTTCAAGCCAATTTTCTTATCTTTGGTTTTAGTATAGAATTGAACCTTTTGTTTTTCCTCAAGTGTCCAGCAATTGTGAATAAAACTTTCCAAGTGGATCCATGAGGACATGTTCTCATGCTTGTCATCTCTGATGTCCTTCCTTGTGAATTTTGGGACTTGTAACTATCAATTCTTCCTTAAAATGCTGATTTGCCTCTCTTTTGAGCAAGTGTATGTTTCTATTCAGTCTGATTCAAAGACTGAACCTATAACTTCCAGGGAACTTGATAAACCTTTCCGAAGCATCCACTATTCTGTTGGAATATCAAACAACAAAAACTTGAGAAAGTTTAGTCACCATGGAGAATAGTTTCAAAAGTGTAATATTTGAAAAACAAAAAAACAAAAAAAAACATGTCTGTGGTTAGGTTTTATACATGCTAAACAAAACTGAAGAAACTTGGTTACTGTAACTCAAAAACCAATTTATCCTTTTGTGGTAGGTGAATTTGTCTTGCAAATGTAAATATAAGCAGCCAATTTCATTTAAGTCTCTGTTAACATCAGTACTATTATTCTGTATGTTAGCATATCACTGTTTTATTGTGGATCAGTGTGGTATCTGTTTGATCCCCCAGCCCTTGTAAACCGACATTAAAACTTTCATGAAGATATTAAGCTGGAAGGAATTGGGGAAAGAAAAATCAAAGAAACAGTTTGCGAATGAGGAAAGGTAAGAAATTAGAAAGCTGGAGAAAAATGAAGAGAAAATCAAGGGAAAAATAAACAACTGTATATGAGAGGGTGATGTAGGGAAAAGAGATAGATCAAAGAGAGGGTGATCTAGGAAAAAAAGAAAGGCAGATGTTTGCTGGTAGGTTACCATGAGACTATGAGTGAAAGATAAAAAGGTGTAAAAATTACAATAATTCGAATTATTTATGGAGAAATAGAGCAAAAAAAAAAATGTGAAAAAAGAGGATGCAGGAGAAAATATTTGTGCTTTCATGGTTGCTTTTTTACATCTGAAATTAATTCATGTTCGTATAGCATGTAGGTAAAACATGGATGGTCAACAAAGATTAGAAACAGGAAAAGAATGAGAAGATACAGAGAAGATGTGTGTGAGAAAAGAGCTGATGCATGAGATAATAGATAATCTTAGTTGACAACACCTATAGAATTTCTACAAGTTCACATAATAAATTAATGGGATAAGCTTGTTATTTCCTGTTAGTTTTGTTAAACACATGCACAAGTATGTGTGTGTAGATATATAACTTTGGTATTATATAGATTAAATCAATAGAAATTTTGTCATGTCTGCTGATCTAGATTCAGTTTTTCTAATTTAAGAAATACATAGAGGGAGGGAAAATGGAAGTTTAGATGTTGGTATGGACAAGAAAAATTTCCACCTTGCAAACAAAAGATGTTATATTTTTTGCTATTTGCCAGTTTTATCGATTGTTATTCTTGTGAGACAGGGAATAGAAGATAAAATAAAAAGTTGCAACTGAATTTGTAAAAGCCACATAGATATTTCTGGATTCACCTCATACATATTACAGGTTTTGAAAGGCAATGATTTGAGTCCCATTCGCCATTATTTTATTGACATTTTAGATAAATAGCTGTACCAAGTTAATAACAATATATTTTTTTTCTTTGTGGTCATCTAGTTTGTGCCTAAAATAGTTTTATTCTTTTAAATGTTGACATCATTTTTATCAGGTTATAAGTTCTTTGCATATTTTTTTTTTTTTTTTTTTTTTTTTTTAATCATATCACCCCGAGCAAGGCGGTAACGCCACTGATGCGCAGGGGGTTACGTAAGGGTAAAAAGAATGGAAAAGAGAAAGCCGGAAACCACATCCTAAACAGGAAACAAGGGATGAGCCTCTTCACCTGTTCAATAGATGTGGGTGGAGTGTGAACCGGGCGATAGTTTAGTCTATCTACTCCAATTGAAAAAAAAATAAAAAATAAGGAAAACAGTGAAAAGATTGGAAAAGAGAAAACCGGAAACCGCATCCTAAACAGGAAACAAGGGATGAGCCTCTTATTGCAGAGCTAACAGGGTGTGTACTTTAATCCTGGCAAGGTTTCTTGGAATTGTCCCAACAAGCTATCTGGAGTAATGTTTAATAAATTTGAATCACTAATTTATTTCGTTTTTATCGATATTTCATAGTGTGTTAATTAAAGTCTGTTATATGATTAATGCTGCAAAAAATCAAAAGCTTACGATCACTGAAATTAAAAAGTTGATCCTGGTCAGTACATAGATGGATAACTCCTTGTGAATATCAGGTGCAGTGTGCTTGGATACGCAGGTGGTGTATTAGATAATGGCTCAGAATTCTTAATTAGAGAGCCAAGTTGCAATTCCTTTTAGTTTCACTATGTTCACTTAGGTGCAAATACTCTTGGAAAATGTACAAATCTGCCTCTACTTCTCCCAACTATGGATTAATTAGTAAGTCTTGTATCACAACCATTTTCTCCCAAAAAATAAAATCTGAAAGTATTTTGGTTTTAAATAATATGCAAAGTGTTAATAAGCCACAGAACACAACTATGTTCATATCACAATTTTCAATTTTAAATATTAGATATTAAATGTCAAAATTGGAGAATTTTACTGGTTTTTAAAAAATAGATATTAGTTGATATGCAAAATTTTTATTAAACTTTGTGGTTTTGATGATAGATTAGACTAATACACAAACCACATTATTCAAAATACCATTGATGTTTTAAAATAAATCATTTGTATTTTTGGAGTTCAAAATTTCAAGCAATATAGGTGGTACTGAAATATACAATTCTTTTATTTACCAAATATATCAAGAAAGAAACTTGAAAACTATTGGTTCTTAGTTTTAAGTGATGCTTTTCTACCCTTTCACGTAACAGGTAAAATTAATTAAACAAATACATGGAAACCTGGATTCACTCAAATGATTACATCTAAACTTATTTATAAATGGAACTTTGTGTGTGTGCGTGTGTGTATGTGTCTGTCCATTACCTATAGACTCCAAAACGGCTGAACCAATTTTCTTGAAAATTTACACAGTTGTACTATAAGTGTCTGCGAGTGTTCTTAGCTAGCTTTTGTGTCGCGGTACCCCCGATAAATATTGATGATCGAATAAATCAGGTTATAGAAGGAGTGGTCTGATTTTAATCAAATTTGATACACTCATAAACAAAGACATAAGAAACAATATTCAGAAGTTTCAAGGTTGCAGTTCTTACAATAGTGCAGAAAATCGATTCTATATATATAAAAGGCAAGATGTTTGTGTGTGTGTCTGTTTATCTGCCTGTATGTCTGTATTTTTTTTTTTTTTTCAACCTTTTTATTTTAGTTTTTGCTTTGGGTTTGGCTCTAAGTAGGTATAATTGTAGTTCTTAGTCTCAGCCATGATACCATTTACTCAGAGGACTTATTTAGCCTTCAAAATTCAGTTTACGACGAAAAAAACTTATTTGATATCGATATCAGGTAATCAAAATTTGACTTCCATCCATTCATTTTTCTTTCAGTCTATGGTTTTGCTTTAACTGGAAACAACTATTGATTTTAGTCTTTCATGCCAACATCCAGGACCATAGATTAGTTTTAAAGCTTTCACTACACCCAAGCAACGCTAGTCTTCTATAAAGTCACAGTAAATGCTATGTATAAGAAGTAAGCAGATGCTTACATTTTCATTGTTTATATAATAAGTATATTGTTCATTAAAAAAAAAAAATTGGTTACTTAATACTTATTAATGATTTGTTAGAAGGCAAATTATTAAATTCCATGTTGTATTTGATAAGTAGAAAAGCTACATTTATGTTTCACTTATAGAAGAATTTTTAATAGCTCACTCTTTATTAAATGTAGAAGACAATTCACAGGATGATGAATGAATTAAAGTTACTTTTGTAACATAGGGGACGTAATGATTAAATCAACAGATTTCGTTTTCAAGTATCTTTGTTTGGAAAGAAAAGGATTAATGCAAGCATTATTGACCAAATATGCATAATTTAAGTTAGTTTTGAATTTAAGTTTGTATTTTTAGTGTAAAAGATTTTTTCACTCCACTTTTTTTTTTAGTACAGAATTGATTTCTATAATTCATATTTTATATTATTTAAGATATTTTCTGTTTTCTTGTAAATAAATTTTAGCAAAGCAAGATGATTAAAGCAAAGAGAAAATTAGTTACAAGGAAATGAGATGGAAATATATTGAAAAAAAAAAAAAATATATATATATATATACATTTTTTTATGTTAATGTCTTCATTGGTTTCATTATGTTGGAATAAACAAAATATAAATATACATTTAAAATAAAAATATAATTTTTTGCTTCATGCTCTTGTCTTGATTGATTTCTTTATCTACCAAGTTTGAATTACTATTTTATTCTATATTATTATTATTATACAATTCATTTTTAAATGTGAATAAAGTGAAGACTTAACTCTGATTCATTGTGTAAGACTCAACAGGAGAATTCAGTTGTTCACCAAGAAATCAAAATCAAATGTTTTTCTTTTCAAATAAATTTATCTTATGTAGTAGTTTTGGATTTCTTAGGTGAACTATTAATTATTATTGTTTTAGATGTGGATATTTTTAAAATTTTAATTCTCTTTTTACATCTTAAGTTGTCTGAATTTCTCAGATAAAGCAGTTTCAAGTGTTAATCTTCATTTAATCTTAATTTAAATTATTTTAAGAAAATAAAATGTAAAATATACTAATAAAAAAATCATTTTTTTTTGTAGTTCTCTGGACTTTTCATGCAAATAGTATCTGTTAATTGGAGCAAGAGGTGAAGTGACAGCAAGTTTCTTTACTGTCCTCAGTTTTCTTTCTGATTTAAATATTAATATTGTTTACATGTTTTCTAGTTATTGGATTTTAAATTCTTTCAATTGTGTTGCAAGTACATCAGCAATGATAAGTACAATTATCACTTTTTGTATTATTTATTTTAAAAAATTGTATACTGATTACAAGTGTCTGACTTTTATTTCTAACAATTTATTAGCTGCAAGTCTTTTCAATTCAAATTGTCCAGAAACCTTGTCAGTATTTTTACAGACCCCAGCATTGCTGTAGTTGAGACAATTTTAGTTTTTATTCAAATTTCAAATTCTGCCAAATGTTTCTCTTTAATATTGCTTAATATAAATTGATAAAGTAAAGAATTTAAACTCACCAATATTAAATAAACAATCATTCAAGAGGGGTAGTCTGTACTGTATATCAATCTTAAAATATAGTGGCTTAAAATAATTAACCTATCAGCAACTTTTACTTTTGTATAAAATTAAGATAAGGTTTCTTTTTATTTTTTTCTACAAATATCAAAGATATATTTACAGTATAAGGAAAAACTAGGAAAAATATTTAAAATCTACTTTGTCAAAGGAGGGGAGAAGAAAAGAATTAATCTTGTGTTCTTGCCAATTACACATGTAGGTAGTTGGTAGATGTGCACTTGTCAAAGAAACTAAATTCTCTAATATTACCTCTGGTGAATAATAACACTCAGCACTGAATTCTTTGATAGCTTTAGCTACTTTCACTCAATGTTATCAAGAATGAACAGGATTTTATCTAAGAATTTTGCAATGCTTATTATGCATCAAGTGGGAGTAGGAAAAAACTTGACAAATAGGGTGTCATAAAGTTGGAAGCGACAGTTACATTTTAATCCTCCATGCACTAAACACTAGTTTTATTTGGAACTAATGCTTGTGAAAAAAAAGCATGCATGAATAAAATAAAGAAGAAACCTGAAACTTTACTGAAATAGTTCAGATTAAAGTTTGTGTGCACATATATATATATATATATATATATATATATATATATATATATAAAGTGAAATAGGGTTAGCCAAAAGATGAACATTAAACATGTTCTGCTGCCAATTGTTGAAATGCTATACAAGCCGAGTTCCAAACATGCCAAAAGAGGTTGTAATGCGCAAATTTACCTCAGAGTAATCTAATTCCATGAAAAAGAATTGATTTTCAAAAATGATTGAGACCACATTGGGAAAAGGACTAGATATAAAAAATGCAAACTGTCCTGATATTGATGCTTCTGCTTTGGAAAGAAATTATGTATAAAATGAATATTTCCAACTACTTTACAAGTGAATGTTTTAAAAATATAAACAACTATGGCAACCAAAGCTGGCTATCTTTGTGACTTGAACATACAAGAAACAATAATAATATTTGTTCACAATTTTAATCATTTGAGAATACAAGATCTTTCCTTGAAAGGATTTTTCCATTTAATACAGATTCAGAAATAGTCTACCTAGATAAAAGAGGTTTTGAATCTTCAAAATGCATTTCTTCAAACCTTACATACTTATACTAGCATCCTTCCCACTTTTCTAAACAATCTGCAGTTGTTTTTTTAATTGTCATTAGCTGCTTTGTTTTGGTTTTCATTTAGCCTTATTCTGCTGTAAGCTAATACCTGTTATATACTGATTAGCAAACTAGTCTAACAGAAGATTTACTTATATAAACAATTTGGGAAATTATGCTTTACTAAGCTTCACCTCTGTTTTCTCTATGTTCCAAATGTGAGCAGGAATTTTTGTTCAGACAGCTTCCCAAGAACTTTGTAGAACAGACTCTAGTGCGTGTACTTTTTTTATCTTAACCCCCTAAAGTCAAGAGTCAACTGTTATCTATTCTCCTGATCCTCAATCTCCACTTCTTACAACCTTCTCTATTTCACACCTTATTTATCATTTGAGTGGCACTCGAGCCTTGTATTAGATAAAATTTAGTAAACAAATGCACACATATGGATATATGAGAAAGTGATACACAGCCATCTATTTCTGAAATGTAAATGATTCTAATTTATATGTAGATATGCAAAGACAAATCCCCAGAAGGCTGTAGAATAGAATGGCCAAAACTTAATAGCAACACCAATAACATCATAAATCTTACAATATTAGCTTGCTGCTTTGGAATTAAAATATTTTACAAGATGGGGATGATAACTCAATAATTAAACATTAATTAGGTACTGATATTTTATTAGTAAGCAACATGTAATATTAAACAAAGCTAAAATTTTGTTTTTGCTAGAAATCATAAAAATTAAATGCATTAAGCTGATTATTTGTGTGTGTGTGTGTCTGTGTGCATGCAAGTATTATGTAAAATTGTGATATTAAATCAATATAGTTTTATCATTTATATCTCTCAGCATATCTCTTCAGTAGATTAGCAGTTCTTGCTTAATTGAGGTAATTAATTTGCATATTATGTTTTAAAGATCAATTTTTCAAGATAACTGTATTTACAGTTTGGTCTTTTGTAATTGTTGTAACCTCAAAGGTTACTGCATGAGCAATAACCCAAATGGAGGTTTGAAACAAATAGTAATATTTATTATACCATCAAATACAAGATTAGCAAGTTGCATAAAGTAAATAGCCACTGCTAGTAGAGAACTGCTAGACAGTAAGAAAACACACCACACCCTCTCAATAGACTCCAATGTATTATATAAAGATTGGGACATATCCATTACTGTCCATAGGTGTATACATAGCACCCCACTTTTCAGATTTACTCTGTGCAGAGTGAATTTCTTTTTTTTTTTTTTTTTTTGCTTTTAGTGTTGATGTCAGTCCTTTCCATAAGCCTTCTTTTTCTCTTAATACACCTTTTTCTAGACTTCTATTTCAGAAGCTTTCTAAGGGATGGGTACCTTAAATGTATCAAAAAGAACCTCCATAGGTTCAACTTTGTCTGGAGCATTGTTCTCTTCCATGGTATATCTACTTTTGATTTGTTTAAAGTGCCTTTTGTGCACTATTTCCAGCTTTATGATCAGATATAGCAACCTTCAGATTCTTCAGATGATAGTTCCAACTTCCCAGTATGTTTTTTTTTATACATCTGGTAAAAAGCCTTTTGTCTAATTTTATAAAAATTTATTTCAACATTTTGTACTGTATGATCATGTTTTTTCCTCTTAGGTATTAGATTGTCAAATACTGATTGTATTTTATATGAAAACATAATTCTGCTGGTGTCATGACCAAAGGCACATTTTATTTGGTGTAAGTCTATATACTTGAAAAAATTGCTGTAATGCTGCAATTGTGGATCCACCATGGTTTTTTTATTTTTTTATTTTTTTTTTTTGAGGCCTTTTGAAAGTCCTGGCTGTTACTTCTAGAATGGTAGGGGGCAATCATCGTGTGCTCTACCATAAACAATGTAAATTGTGTGCTGTTATCCGAAACAATCGAACCTGGAACTCTGAACCTCACGAACAGTTCACGTAAAATCTGAGTTACTACTTGCGTGTTTGGTTTCTTACATTTGAATATTTCTGGTCACTTGGAAAAACTGTCTACTACGATCAAATAATATGATCCATTCAGCGGACTAGCAAAGTCAGTGTGTAGATGTGACCATTGGCAGTTAGTTTCTGACCATGGATTGAACTTTATTAGTGGTGCTTTAACTACCAAAGTACAGCCTTTGCATGACTTTACTAACATTTCAGTGTCTCTGTCTATGCTTCACCAGTATATGTAACTTCTCATTATGCGTTTCATTCTGGGTATACCAGGGTGTCCTGCATGGAACTCTTTCAGAATTCATTTTTGTAGTGCTAATGCACCACCATTCTTTCACTGTACATGAGAACAACTTCACACATTGAATAAACAATGGAGTCAGTTTTACTCCTGTATTTTAGCTTTTTCTTTATTTCCATAATAAATTTGTCATCCAATACTTTCTTTTAATTTCTTCTAAAGTCATTAGTAGTTACTGAACAGTATTGTACCATACCTTTTTTGTCTCTTGCTCTGATTGTAGAGAAGCAATGACTGTGTCTTCTAAAGTTTCATTACTTTTTAGAATAGCTAGCAATGGTTTCTGATCTGTTTATAAGGTAAACCTCCACCTGTACTTGAATCTATGGAATTTTTTAAGTGCAAAGACAATCTCTAAATCTTCTTTTTCTATCACAGAATAAATTTTTCAGCTGGAAGAAGCATCCTGGATGCATGTGTAATCGGTTTCATCGAGCTGTCTTCAAATTTATGCATGATGCAAACTTCTATACCGTATGCACTAGCATCACTTGCTATGATTATTTCTTTTTTTTTGGATTGTAATGTGACAAAAACAAATCTGATGTTAGCTTTTAATTTTTTCAAATGCTTCCTGTCACTTCATTGTCCAGACCCATTTAGTGCTTTTCTCCAATAGTTCATTTAATGGAGCTTGCCAACAATGCATGTTTAATACAAAAATATTGTAATAGCTTGTTAATCACAAGAAACTTTGTAGGGAACTGACATTTTCAGGAGCAGGCATGTCTTTTATAGCACTGGCTTGTGTCGGCTTTAATGCATAGTCCTGAATGCTTTTGAAAATTTCAAAAACATTTTCCTTCTGTTCATCTGAGGTTTCACTTTTCAGCAAAATATCCTTAAGATATACAACTGTAAAGTCAATTTCACTCAGAATTGTGTCCCTGACTTGCTGAAAAATAGCTGGAGCAACCTTTATACCTAAAAGCAAACGATTGAATTTGTACAATCCCTGATGTGCATTTATGGTCAATAATCTTGAACATACATCATCTATTTGAATCTGAATATTTGCGACACTTACTTTGATTTTAGAAAATATTACGTTGCGCAAAATCCCCTTCTGGCCTGGAATTGTGTAATAACTTTTGAGGCTGTCATTTAAACCTGTGGAAAAATCTGCACAGACATATATTTCTTTTGACATTTTTTTATCTATATTGTAGGTGAAGCCCAGTTGCTATAGTTGACTTTAACCTCCGCTTTTTTTTTTTTTTTCTTTTTTGAGTCTGTCAAGCTTGTCATTTATTTGTTTTAATGATGTAAAGGACACATTTCTTTTCTTTTTAAAAACTGGTTGTATGTTTTCCTTTAGTGTGAATTTTGCTTTCAATTTATTACACCTTCCTAGACTACCAAAAAATATCTCTAGAAATTTAGTTTTCAGTTCTTTATTTAAAGTTTCTGTTTTGTTGATAGAGCTATTAACTCTCTGGCAAAATGAACTGAGTGGACTGTTCTATAATTTCAACTGCTTTATCCAATCCATCCCCAAAAGGATATTTGTATTTTTCATTACAGTCTTAACTTCAACTTTTTTTTATTTAAAGTCACATTTGTAATAAATTCTCCTTCAAATTTTATTTTCTGTCCAGTCACACTTCGAGTGATTTTTTTTTTGTAACCATTAGTGTTGATTTGCCAGTTTTCTTCCATATATATTCATTTATTATACTTGAGTTGGATCTACCGTCTGATTGCAATTTGGCATTTTTGTTCAGGACTTTTACTTGCACAAATTTTCTTGTATTCTGACCAGAAAATTCAGTTGTGTAATTATGTAGGTGCGTTGTGGTACAGTGGATATTGGCTCGGAACGAGAAACCGGGGAGCTGAGTTCGAATTCCAGTTGAATCCATTGTATTCACTTACACACAAATACCCTTGGGAAAGGTACTAATCCGTCTTCTTCCTTCCAGTTATGGGTTAAATAGCAGGACAGATTGGGTTCTATAGCCTTGGTTGGCAACCAGTCTACCGCAGAAAGCAGCAATGGCAACCTACTGCAGGATAATATTCTGCCCAGTCAGTCATGTCTCTTTCGAGACATGATCGCCCAAGCGTGTATCACGTATGGCACTTTAACTGACTGACTGAATTATGTAATTACTCACTTGTTTTTTATTTTTTTATTTTTGTCTTACAGTGACTTTATTATGTGCTTTTTTTTTTGCAATGAAAACATTCCTTATTTTTGAATGGACAGGCATTATAAAATGCTATTCTCCACTAAATATCAGGAATTAGGAGTAATGTCTTTTTCTTTCATTTTATTTTTTTTTTTTTGCTGTGCCTTTTTAATGTGTGACACACCACTTACTTTGATATCCTTAGCATCTCGTTAAATATTTATAAATCTTTGACGATCTTCAGCTAGGTTTTGTAAAGTGAGATTTGGCACATTTTGGAGTTTATTCAGAACCCTTCTCCTGATTTTGGCGTTTCTTGTTGACACCAAATCTTGAACAAATAATAAGCATTTAAAATTGTCAGCGCTTAATTCTATCAGTTTGACTCCCTCACACTGATCACTTACAATGCTATCGAACTTTGTGAAATCTTCAAAGTCAGTTTTTACCAAGTTCATACATTTCCTCCTTTTTGGAACAATGGTGCCTTTCAGACTGAACACTTCCAAAAGCAAAGTAATCATTTCTTCAAACCTGAGGTCACTAGGTTTCTTTGGTAATATATCATCATTCATAAATTTTGTATATACAACAGCATCTAGTTTTCTTGAAACAAATCTGACCTTTTTGTGGCTGAACCAATTTGCTCAGTCCATTTTGTAAAGGTCTTCGTATCTTTGAAAATATGACGAAAATGTTACGTCTTTTTTTGGAATATAATTAAATTCTTTATCTCATTTATGATAGAATCTTGAAAAAAGCGCTTGAATTGTTGTTCCTGTTATGTGTTATCATTTCCTGTTGTTCTAACAACAATTCACCAAATTTTTCGTGTCTTTGTTCTAAAAGTTCTTGGTGTTCTTGTTGTTTATTTAAGATTTCCATCAAAACTTTTCTAAATGCCTCCATTTTTACTTTTTACAAAAGTGTGTGTGTGTGTGTGTGTTGAATTTCGTAATTTGAACAACTGGTTGATATCCATGTAATCCTTGGTGAATTCTTGTAGCCTAAAAACACCTTGTAGCTTTGATACATTTTTTTTTCTTCACCAATGAATCCGTGTTGAATGTTACATAAAAAAACCCTTGTTCACAAAAGTTACATTTTTTCCTGTTAGTTTTGCTGATATTTTGCTTGTGGAAATATTGTATTCATGAACGTTTAGTTGTGTTGAGCTAAAACCTTTGTCACAGAAATGTTGTTTTGGTGGTCTTTTTCAAAGAAGTTGGTCAAAATCTTCACCACTATAAGTCTTTGGCACGAAAATCTACTTCAGCCAAAATGTTGTATTTGGCCATATCTTTGTCAAATCATCAACAGCCAAATCTACATCGCCGAAAATTCCAACATCAATATCTTTGTTGTCAAAATTCCAATAGCTAATTAAAATGAGATTCATATTTTAAGTTCCTTAGGCATAATACAATAGGACTTTGTCAGTGTTTGTTGCTGAACTATTAACATTTTGAATTAAAATACATCTTCAATAGTCTCAAGTTACATGAGTTCTGAGATTAAAAATTTTTTTTATTGATTCTTGAATAATTTTCTACATTTGAATAAAACTCTAAAAAAAATCTATCATGAAATTGCTTTATTAATACATTAGTTTGAAAGAAACTATTGTGTTAGAGGAAGAAATAGTTTATGATGTGGAATATGTGCAGCTGTCTTGACCATAAGACTAGAATTAATTTCATGGCTTCAATAAGTATAAATCTGCCAAAGATAATCACCATAAAGTAGAGTTATCAATTAGTATGTTATTATAATTCTGCTTGTCTCTGCCTTAGCATATATGTTTGTTATGCCTTGTCGGTATCTCATAAACTATTTTGTTTGATCCTTGTGGAAAGGAAAAAATACATAGTAAAAACTCTACTTGGTTTCAGTGAGAAAATAAAACAAAAAAGGAAGATAGAAGAGGCTATAAACACTCTGTTTAATACCTGTTTCATTGAAATAAAAAAAAATTGTCAATTTTAAATCTTTTCATTTATACTTACTTTAAATAATGATCAGCACTCATATTTATGATTGTTATTGCAATATTTTGTTAAAGTTGTTAAGGTCAAATATTTAACAATGCAATAGAGGAATTTTTATGGATAATTTATTGCTGAACTCACCATGAACTTATTCAATCATTAACTTAAAAATTAAGGTTCATCAGAAAATTCAAGTAGGAAAATCAGGAAATTTACACATGCATTTCTAGTGAAAGAAAATAGTATAGTTTGTTGAATTTTGAGACACAGCATCTTTTAACTGATATTTGATTTTTAACATATTCTGAGTCATTTTTTTTGTTTAACTAATTTTATGCTACTCGCTTTAATGATCCAGAAGTTATTCAACCAATATCCTTGTAATAAAGTGTAACAATAAAGTGGGGAAAACAAGTCAAAATATTAATAATAAAGTAGATATTTAATCAGTTCTGTTTGATTGAACACTAACACCGAAGACAATGAGAAAAGGTAATGTTTTTTTTTACTACTTCTACCTGAACAAAGCTTTTATAGGAGAGGTGTTTACCCAAATGCTGATTCACTTATTTTCTTTCATTGTGGCATACAAGAGATGAGATGCTCTGTTATCTAACAGTAGAAAGGGAATTAAGTGAATTCATGTTTTTTCTAATAATATTAATGCAAATTGATCATGAGCAGTTGCTGCTGAACTTTGAACTTGTTTTGTAGATTCCCTTCTCTGAGTCACTAATGCAACTCTGCAGGCTGGGTAGAATTAAGAAAAATGTGGAGAGCATGTTTGTTTTAAAATTCTATTTTCTGTTTGGATTTGAACACTGGTGCTGTTTAGAAATATACAACTATCTCAGCCACCAGACAAATCTCTATTTTGAATGAATCAAGCCTGTTCCTTATTCCATCTTGTGGTATAGGCAAAGCAACTTTGGATTTTCAAGTTCCATCCCCTTTTCTTTTTTTTTTTTTTTTAAGCGAAAAACAAGTTTAGAGGAAGAGTGATATACCTGATGCCAGAAAATACGCAGTCCTCATTTACAGAGTCCAAAGTTTTGATCATAGTACTATGTCTATAGCATATTTTTATGCAATCCTAACCTTTTTTAGAGAAATAAAAGCCACAAGCATGAAAGATAAGCACAAACTACTAATACAACTTCCACTGGAAGAATTCCATGTGTTTTTTTTAGATTATAGGAAATACGTAGTTTCTTGACCTTCTACTTAAATTCTGTTGCAAATATATATAACCATTTAAACTTGTAAAAGAACCAGAATGATAAACATTCTACTCTGCAGAATGGTTCTTCACATAAGGCAATTTTCTCGTCTCTTAATTAATATGATCATACAAGCTGTTTATGTAATCTGTCATATCACAGGTGGGATTTATTAAATACATGAAAAATTTTCATTCACTTGAATGATAAAAATTCTTTTTTTCTATTTTTCCTTCAAGGAAAGAAGAAACAATAATGATGCTTGTATTTTAGCAGCAACCACCTTTAAACCAAGTTTTTCTACATAATTCTTTAAATTATTACTCACTGATTTTACTGCTACTCCAAGACTCTTGAACCTTTGTTGTGAATCTTTTTCTGGATGAAGAAATTGAAATATTTCTGGTGAAAGAAGAGAAGATTGATGAAACATGAATGTTTCCTGTGTATTTTGTTTAAAATTTGTTTTGGCAAATTATTCAACTCAAGTGATACCTTGTATAATACAAATCAGAAAAAAGTATGATCAGGAATTATGGGAAACATGATAGCAGTAATAGGCTATAATTGTATAAGTTAACGATATCATAAATGATTTTGCAGTAGGAATGCCTTGAAATTTAAGAAGAAAGATATTTCCAGTGGTCAGGAACTAAACCACCATACTGACAGAATACAGATACAATATAAATGCATTGAAGATCAGTAAAGGGATTGCCAGTGATGTGTAGACTAATATTGATAGTGCTTTACTTACTAGTTCACCATAGTTGACAAACAAAAGTGAGATTTGAAGAGTGCAATATGATCCATGTCAGAATTGTTACACTATAAACTCATTTATTTGATTAAGGCTTATTATCTGCATGTGTTGGTTGGTTTCTTTTCATTTGTTATTTGATTTGTAAGAAACATGATAGTTAAAAGTTCAGTTCACAAGCACAATTTGAAAAACAAAGACCATCAGTGCTGTGTTTCTTGATTTCAGGGTTTTGATTTTGTTTTATTTGCTTTTTTATGTGTGTGTGTGTGTCTCGCTCTCGCTCTCTCTCTCTCTCTCTCTCACACACACTTTTTGCAAATCTTGTGACAAAATTTTTGTTAATTCCCTAGTTCAGGAACTCTCAGTAAATTTGGCTATTGTTATGGGACATCACATTCATTTTTATAATTTTTCTTATTATTTATAAGATATTGTTAAATTTACATTTTGAAAAGTGCGTTCTGCAGAGCTGTAGGACTGAATATATCAAAACTGTTTTAATGCTATCATTCTCTTAAAGATAGAATTTAAAAAAAATATTTTTATATCTTCAAAAAAAAAATGTTTTCCTTCTTCTTTCCTCAGAAAGTAAATATCTGTGTGTGTGCGCTTACACACACACACAGGGTGTGATGGGTAAATTGTTGCCACAATATATTTTCTATTTCATGCATATGCATTGTTTTTTGTTCTTTACTTTTTTCAACTGTATAGTATAGTTGGGCCACATCTGTGCAAAAAAGACCACCATAATGCAATTCACTCTGCCAGAAAGTTTGGAAATGGCATGCTGTACTGTTTGATATCTGTGTCAGAAGCTCCTATATGACTATCTATCTGATAATGTTTGGGTGTCAATCTGAGGACACTGCAGAGGATTCAAAAAGAGTTGGATGATATACCCAGTCAACATGTTTGGAGTGATCACTATTGATGTCAAGGTTATGCCTCCATCCATCTCCCTCAACATGGAGCTCTACATCAAATGCCTTGAAGAAATAGTGCTGTCCTGGGTTAAGAGAGTGGTTGCTGGAAGGCCCTTTATTTGGCAAAAAGACCCTGCACCATGCCACACAAGCAGGAGAACACAGTCATGGCTGTCAGACAATTCCTGCAACCACATCACCCCTTACACCTGGCCACCTAACTCTCCAGACTTCAACTCTTGATCATTATGTATGGGGCGCAATTGAGTGAGCAACCAACAAAAGTCTTTGTAATATGAAAGATGAACTGAAGGCAAGAATTATAACAGCATTAACCAACTTACTCAAGGAGATACTGAAGTCATTTGGAGGCTGTGGCTGAAGACAGCAGTAATTTTTATTGAATAAATTTACTCTTTAATATTTCAAGATATTTTAGTGTAATTTTGGAAAATATACCTGTTAAAATGAGATGTTGGTGGTGTTTTTATTTTTGGCATTTAATTAATTTAATTTAATTTATATGCTAATTTATCCATCGCATCTGCTCTGTGTGTGTACAAACAACTACAAAATTGTACATTTTGTTTTAACATTGAAAGAACAATATCTCATCAGCTAGTTAATAATGATGGTAATAAACATTTTATTGAAAAAAAAACACTACCTTATATTTCTTGAAAAAATTTTTTGTATATGGTAAAAAGACATTTTACTTCATACAAAAAAATTATCTAAAAATAAGACATTTTTTTTTCCAATAAAATGTTTATTACCATCATTTTATTAACTACCTGAAGAGATATTGTTGTTTCAATGTCGAAACAAAATGTACAATTTTGTAGTACTTTGTAAAGTTATAATTAATGATAAATATTCATTGCTTTATTTTTATATTGTGCACTGTTTTGAACATTGCAATTATATTCTTCATTCTTATCTGTGGCTGCATGAAATTTACTGATGCCTGCAGCATTTCACTTAGTCCTGAGCCTGACATATAGATGGCACCACTAATAAAAAAAATTGATATGATTTTTATGAAGTCTTAACCTTCAAATGGCATGTGAGAAAATTTGGGCCCAATCAGATTATTAGTTTACAAATTACAGTTATTTAAGTGAAGCTACTGTTGCAAATTTTCAAAACAATAGAAAAATCTGAATTTCATGTGTTGATAAAGCATTGTATTCTGATGGGGAAAAATATCTTCAAGCAAAGCAGTGGCTTAATAAGTTATTCAAACTCTGTCAGAAATAACAGTTAAGAGGTGGTTTGCTGACTTTAAATGTGGTCATACAAATCGGCAGTCAGCTGAGTAGACAGCAGCAGGTGAAAGTTGTCCAAAGAGACCAAAGATGCAAACATCTGCAGGCAATGTTTTGGCCCCCATATTTTGGATTTTGTTCATCGATTACCTTGAGAAAAGAAAACCATCAAGAGCAAATATAATATAGCATTATTATTGCATTTGAAGGAAAAAATTGCCAAAAAACGGCCACAAATAAAGAAGAAAACGCGATCTTTCACTAAGACAATGCACCATGTCACAAGTCGATTGCAACAATGAATTGCACTCCAGATTGCTTCTGCATCCACTGTTTTCTCCAGATCTGGCCCCCAGCGACTACTGGCTGTTTTAAACGCTTCAAAAGAATGCTCCAGGGAAAGAGATTTTGCTCTATTGAAGAAGTGATGTTGGAAACTGAGGTTTATTTTGAGGCTAAAGACAAATCGTTCTGCAAAAAGGCATTGAATTGTTAGAGAAGCATTGGAATCAATGTATCACTCTAGAAGGAGACTATGTTGATGAATAAAGTTGAATTTTGCCTCAAAGTTGTTGTTTTACTAGTTAGACCTGGGATTTATCGAGTGATATTCTGTTTAAATTTGGTGACTATGAGGACCAATGGCTGTAGACTCTTCTGAGAAGACTTCTGAAAAACTCAATTTTAATTCATTCTTTAATATTTCAGTTGCTGTATTGGCACTGGAGGTAACAATTTTTTGTTGCATAAAGAGTTAATTGGGAGATCCCAAAGAGTCAAATCTGTTCTAAATAAATTAACTGTAGTCTTTCATACAAACATCACTGCTTTTTTAGTTTTGCTAAAAAAAAAAAAATGTGACAGGTGAATTCACCAATAAAGTTAAATTTGTCTCCTGAAACTCAATGAGCAACATTTTTAGAAGTTAATAATCTGGGTTTACCCATTTTTCTCTGTGCCTGTTCATTTATGATGGTGATATCAGATCCTATATCTATTTGTAATTTTATTTTCATATTATTAATTTAAAAAAAAAAAACTTCCTCTTTCAGGATGTTTGTAACTCAGTTAGACACATTGTAAATATTGTTAATTTTTCTTCCATTTTTTATTTTTTTATTTTTTATTTTTGTATTTGCAATAAGTAATTATGTGTCCTACCCTCTGACATTCATAGCATTTTTTTTTTTGTTCTAACAAAAAAAAAAAGAAAGATTTTTTTAAAAATGTTCTGTTTAGTCTTTTTTTCTTAGATGTTCTTGTGAAATGTATTTTTCCTCAATCCTTACAATATCAGAATTTAGATTAACAATACATTTACACATTTCTGCTTTGTTCTGGAGAGTTAATTTGGGATCCATTTCTAATTTAGCAAGTATCCTGGATATTATTTCTGCGTCCTTATTAGAAATTAATCCCTTCATGACTTCTGCATAAGTGACAAAATCTTAATTGTCACACTTTAATAAGTTAAGACATTGCCAACATGTATTGAATATTGAATTTTCAATACTATTATTACAGTTTCATCAAAATTTATCTTACCTGGTTTTTTAAAAAATAAAATTTTCATATATTTCATGTTCAGCAGGGGACAATTTTCTTAATAATAAACAAACTTTCTTTTCATCATTCCAATGCAAACAATTCATTTTGAAGATCCCTTCATATCTTCTGTAATAAACTGGAAAAGTTATCCCTTTATTTGGATTGTATAAAAATTTGCTAATTGAATTAGCAACAGCATCTGGAGTGAATAAATCTGATGTTTTTTTTTTCTTCTGTAGTTTTAAATAATAATTATGAAAATAAAACTTCTGTTGTAATAATTGCTCATGTTGTTTTTGTTGTTGCTTTCATAGTGCCAACATTTGAATCATGATAGATTTTAGTTTACTCTGCTAATTATTTCACAGATCAATTTTTGAATAACTTTGCCTGGTTATTTCTCTGTGGTCCTGCAAATATAACATCTCTTTGATGAAGTGGTAAATATTAACTGAATATCCTATCACGACATGTAAGATACATATTTTTTTTTTGTTTCATCGTTACTTTTGTGAAGTCATATATATTAGAAATAATATCTTCAAAAAATACTGTCTGACCTTTTTCTTTCTGCCTTGTCTGCTTATGTATTCATACATATATATATATATATATATCTACACACACATCAAAACAAACTGGCGATCCATGTTCAAACTCAAATATATTCATCTATGATAATGTGTGTGTGTGTATATATATATATACACACACACACTATTTACTATCACATATTTATTGTCATGTATACCACATTTCAACTGGGTTTTTTCAGGTGCTAGGAATTTTCAACCAAACCTTTTATTTTGATCACTGGGGTATATCAATCTCATTCCATGTGCAAAACTACTGCTGGTAGTGATGTAATTATCTCAATTTAACTTAAGTCTCTAAGTTATTTGTTCATCAGCCTGGTACTGAACTCAAGATTCTTTGGGTCAAATCAAGAACTAACCAACGTTGATATTCACTAGGCCATTAGTATGTGAATTTCTGAGATTTATAAACCTAAAGTTTTGGTAACTTTTTTTTTTTTAACCAGAACTCATATTGCAATCTGTGATGCAAAGGGTTTTTCTCCAGCACTCTATTACTGGTTTCCATATTGTATTAATTTCTATGCTTGCTCGGTTTAGGAGATTTTTGTAGCCTAACAATAAAGATAAGAACAATGTAAATAGTATCAATGCTATCTCATTTCGGAAGTTTAGACAAATATAGAAGTTTTATATATATATAATATAAAACTTCTGGGTTGGAATTTTGAAGATGTTCTATAATATATATATATATATATATATATATATATATATATAATTATTATTATTTTAGAACATATCCAAAATACAAACTACTACTACAAAATTGTATATTTTGTTTCGACATTGAAAGAACAATGTGTCCAAGGTAAAAAGATATTAAAAAAGTGGTGAAGGAAAGAGGGAAGAAAAGGTCAGAAAATAAGATGAGAAATCAAGAAAAGAAAGAGAAAAGAGAAATATACAGAAGAAATTGAAAGTGGAGAGGAAAGAGCCAATGGAAACAGCTAAGAGAGAAATTTTAAATTTTGTCTGGATGTGAATTGCAGAGAGATATGGACATCAGTCAAATTACTCTCTCTTTGGCTCTTTTCATTGTCTCTCCCCTTTCTTCCCTTGCTACATTTTCTCACGCTTTTGCTTTTTATTTTTCTCTTCACTTTCTACTCCTTCTGTATTTTTTCCTCTTTCTTTTTCTTTTGTTTTTCTTTAGAGAAGTATAGTTGTTTTTTCTTTTTAATGCCAAAAGATTTTTGTCCAGACACAGTGTAACTTATGTCAATGTCTCTCTGCAATTCACTTCTGGCCAAAATTTAAAATTTCTCTCTCTTAGCTGTTTACATTGGCACTTTCCTCTCTATATTTTCTTCCTTATTTTCCTCTTCACTTTCTATTTCTTCTATATCTTCCCTTTTCTTCTTTTGGTCCTGGGCATGACAGTAAACTGCATTCGGCAGTAAGGCCTCTGATTGAGAAGTTGTTAGGAGCATGGAACCACCTCTTAATTGCTGTTGTTTTCAGGTCCCTCCTGACCCGGGGTGATAGCACCTGTTAGGGTTTATGGGCAAATAATTAGCCCTCCAAACAGGGGTCAAAACAATATTAAAGTATAAAAAGAGACTTATATGAAATATATCCACAAAAAATTTTTAAGGAAAAATATTATCGAGGAAACATTTTTGAAGGGAAAATGTTATCAACAAAAATACGTTTTTGAAGAAAAATGTTACCAACAAAAATACATTGGGGTCATTTAATGCTGAAGCATTAAATGACCCCAAGGAGTTGATATGCCGTGAAACAAACCAGACCTTTCTTTCTTTTCCTTTTCTTGATTTCTCATCATATTTTCTTCCTGCTTTCTTTCCCCATTTTTTTAATATCTTTTTACCTTGTTCAAAAAAAAGTGTTTTTTAAATTTATTTTTCAATAAAACATTTATTACCATCATTATTAACTACCTGATGAGATTTTGGTCTTTCAATGTTAAAACAAAATGTACAATTTTGAAGTAGTTTGTAGTTAGCACATGTTGTGAAGTAATAATTCTTAAGTAATAATTAATAAATATTCATTGCTCTATTTTTATATTGAGCACTGTAATTATTTTCTCTGTTATTATTCATTTGGAGATGTGTGTGTGTGTGTGTGTGTGTGTGTATATATATATATATATATATATATAAACAATTTTATGTGTGTTTAGGGACTAAAAATTTGCACTAAGGAGTTGAGGTTAATGATGCATTTATAGTGGGTAAAATACTTTAATTCTTAACCTGTCACTGAAAAGTTATGCTTATTCAGTAATACTTTGGATATAACTTTGGATGACTTCTGAAATATTTTTTTTTTTTTTCAGTTTTAAGTATATTGAAGATATGCATTCATTTTTCACTTTTGACTATTTTTATGCTATTTTTTTGTCTTTCCTCTTTAAATTTTTATTACAAAAAAATTACTGAAAACATATTCACATTATCTGATTGAAAAGAATGAGTTTCTATCCTTTTTTATAAAGGCATTATGCATTGTGTCTGGCTGCATAGAAAATACTGATGTCTGCAGTATTTCACATACATTCTGTTTAAATCTGGTGAGCATGAGGACCAATGGAGGAGCTAGCAGTAAGTAAAGTATTCCTGGAATCAGTTTTGTGTTACCTGTATACAGTGATGGTTATGTTACCTGACTGGAACAAACTAACACCATTGATGGTGGTAGAGGGACATGGTAAGCATAAAGGGATGCAAATGTTCTGCAATAAAATCTGTGTATGTCACAGCTGTCATGATAGACTCTAGTTTCACTTGTGATTCTTTTGAACTGCAGTTGAACACCCCCCACCACCACCACTGCTTTGTACAACATCCTGCTGACAGGCTGGATCCATAGTCTCATGTAGTCTCCTCCACATACAAATTTGGCCGTCTGCCTGAAGAGCTGGAAACATTGACTCTTCTAATCAGTCAACGCAGCATCAGTCTTTTACAGTCCCAGGGCAATGTTCTCTGATTCAGGTGAAGCATAGTAATAGATTATATTCTGTTATTAACATTTGTATTCTTGTTAGTCAACAACTACAATCTCTCTTTGGCTGACTGATGGGTTGTGTGGTACAAGTGTTGCATTAGAATGTTATTTGATTCAGTGTTCCTCTTACTTAAATGGTGACTTAATTCTTTTCTTACATCGCTTGTGGACAGCTGCAGTTTTCATAGACAGCTGAGATCCCTTTTAGAATTAATATATTTTGTGATATTCTTGCTCTCATTACCTGAAGAAAATCCAGAGCAGTTGTCACCTTGAAGGTAGTGCCTAATCCTCTGACCTCTAACAATTATTTTAAGATCAAACATTGATAAATCCTGCCTGCATTATGTCGCTGCTGTAGCTGCACTACCTTTTTGGCAATTATATCATGCATGTCATTCAGCTTAGTTCATTTGTACAGGTGGGTCATTCTGAAAACATCCAGTATACTAATGTTTCTAATTTTATTTGCATTTCACTTTAATGACCCTATTCTGTGAGGAATATTTCTTGACTACTGATTACTATTACTTGATTTGCAATGGAATGCTAAAATAAAATTTAGGCAAAATATTTTTGACATTTACTGTTTTCTCATCAGTTTGCTTTTTTCCTACTAGAAATATTTAGTTAGTAAAAAAAATAACTAAAGGAAAAATGGAATGGTTCAGCTATGACCAAAGCAGTGGACAGTTATAAGAAAAAACAAAACCATGACTAATGTCAACCAGGTTCATATTCAGTCAGTGTTGGAATATAGACATTATTATTTTTCTATCACGATACAAATTTAATGTCATAATTTACTCTGTAATTGAAAGTTTTTATTATTTAATAAATCCTTCACTCTTGATATTAGGAAGTGCTGATATTATAAAAGTTATCAGCACAGAAAATGAAATCTGTATGTAGAGTTCAAATTCTTACATCCAGGTAGACTTAGCTCTTCTATCTTGAGTGACAAATACTCTAGGACTACTCTGAATTCAGAACCAGGAAAAAAAGTAAAAGGAAACCATTCAATTATCTTGCCCAGTCATAGCTATTTACAGATAATAAAAGCTATCTGTGGATAATGATGGTCATTTATATCCTGAAAGGAGATGGTATGAAAAAAATATCATGGATTACATGGACAGCTTGTTGAGTAAATGAACTTTCTCCAGAATTTTTAAAATCAGTGGTCAGAGCATTGAATAGCAGGCTAATATGTTGATAATTTTAAATTCTGAAAGCTGATGTTTAATGACAAGAATTCATTGATCTGTTTAAGTTGATATTTGCATCTGATAATAAAAATCTTAAATTACCTAATTTTAGTTATGTAATATATGTCATATGTTTTTAAAGAGATATCCTAGAAACTCTTGATATTTACTAAGTTTAGTATGAGACAAGTCCACATTTTTAATACATGTTAAAGATTCAGTATACTAGTAATGGTCTGTGAGATTAATCTTACCAACAATTGCTCCATTGCAATGTGCTAATGATCATGTGCTTATTGATTGTAATTGCATCAGTAGAAAGAAATTTTATTTGAAACCAGAGGAAAATATCTCGCACAGTATTGTAAAACTGACCAAAGTTGGCTTTTACTTTCTGTCAAGAATGTAATCATTGGCTCTTTATGCACATCATCAGTTATTGTGGTGACCTAATAACTATTCTATTGATGAATAATCAAACTTTTGTTAAGCTTAGAGCATATACTTGTTTGCATGCATGACTGTCATTTTTTTTTCTTTTTTTGTTTTTATTTTATATCTAGGACCATTGTTCTGAGATTCAATCACTTATGATTTCTGACAAAGAAATGAGCATGATGTTAAGTGGGAATAAATTGGAGGAGAAAGAGGGAATGTTGGAGTCAAGAAAATGAGATACCAAAAAAAAAATTTGAAAAAAAAAACATATTGAGAAGGAAAATGAAGATAAAAAAATTATATAGAGAGGCAGGCATGTTGGCTGGATATCAAAAAAGAAATAATGAGTGAAAGATTGAAAAGCAGCTAGCAATAAGAAGGTGTGAAAGTTATGATAACATTAAAATTCTTCAGAGAGAATGCAAAAAAAAAATATTACTGCATTCCTTATTTTCATATGAAACTAATCTATAATTACAGTTACTTATAAAACATAGATGAGCAGTGAAAATTCGATGGATAAGGGTGGCATTTAGAAGATACAGGCAATGGATAAGGAAAGAACAGAAGCACAAGATGATGAATAATCATAATTATCAGTCAGTGGAAATTCCACAGATCCAGTTAGTTACAGATAATAGGGAAATAAACATTACCAGGAGCATTTCATGACTTCTTGACTTAAAAAAAATATGTGGGGGAAGTGAATATCTGCTGGCAGTAATGAACATAAGTCAATTTTTTTAATCCCAGCTAGGTTTTATTAGAAATTTTTTTTAAAGGCTGAAACATTATTTTTTAATCTAAAACATTATTATAAAACAGTTTTAATTGAAAGTAGCTTTGCAGCAAACAGGGTAATTGTCTCTGACACCATTAATCAAAGCTAAGGGTGAAGATTTGTCAGCCATGAAATTTAAATGCAAACTTCACGATTTATATAACAGAGGTGTTCAGTCAGCAGGCAAAAAAGGTTAGATTTTAATGGGTTTTTATATCAGGTGGAAATGTGATAAATTTTAATCTTGCTACAAAATGAGAAAGTGCATTTGTTTCAATTTATTTTACAGAAATATACATTTGAAATGTTTTCATGTTAAAATGAACAACAGAATCTTGCCTTTTACAACAAGATTGATGAAGTGCCTCTTTTCAGCTTAAAATAATCTTCCTTCATCAGAATTTATGAATAATCATTATAGATCCAAACTAAGCTTTGAGAAGACACACACACACACACGTGTGTGTGTGTGTGTGTGTGATTGATATTTCAGTATTATTTAAAGTTCTGTAATGAAGTATTCTGTGTGTTATTCAGGCAAGTATTTTGATTTTTGAAATCTTATACAAAGCATTTTGACTACTGTATACACTTGAGTATAGTGCAAGTTTTATGATCAGTTACTTATAAAAGAGTTTTATATGATACACAGTTTTTGTTGACCAGTTGCACTATACACAAGTAAATTTTTTTCTAGAAGGATTAAAATTTATGCCTTTTTCAGTAACCTGGTTGTCCTGACCAAAAAAAAGGGTCATTGAAAAGGCAATATCTAAGCAATGTAAATACTTGCAAAACGAAGATGAATACAAATTTGAGATAGGAAAAAATCTATTCAAGTATTTGTTCATTTTAAGTTGTATACATTGTGGATTAAGTTTTGTTCTTCATGTAACAATAAAAGGGAAGAAACATAGGCTATGTAAAAGACAGGCTCAAGATAAAGGGACCCTACCCTAGTCATGCAGGAATTGAAATAAAAGTATGGTAGGGTTAAAGCTTCATATCACATATTTTATGGTAAGTGGTTTTTCTTACCAAATAGATGGGCTTCATTCTTTTTGTCCAAAGTTACTTGAGATAACTTTGTATAAAAAAAAATATGCTACAATATTTGACTACAGTAGGCCTATTGGTACTGCTCAGAAGCTGGGGTTGCATTATACTTGTGCTATATAAAAAAAGATATTTTTTTTTCCACAAAAACATTCAGGGTTTCCATATACATGAACTAGACTTATACATGTGCATATATGATATTATCATCATATAATACTTGATACTGACTTTGCTTCATATGCTTTTATTGCAACAAATTGGGTCAAATCACTCTTCATTAATATCATAGGTTAGTCAAAAATAACAAGATTGTTTGATTATAGACTTGTGCATTTTACCTAGTATCCTAACATAGCTCTTTAGCATTTCTGCCTTGCTTAACTTTGCATTTGCAAGTTATTTTCTGCTGTTCAAGCAGCAAAACACCAGATGTGTCACTTGTATATTTATCCCTCAGTCAGAAATTTAGAATTAATTTTTTCAATTTTGTATGTCGCTATTTGACAGAGAAACAGAAAGTTATAACAAAATGTAATACTGTTCAGTATTATTTATATGATTTTGTTGCCAGTTTTATTGTATTTTTTTTATTGCGACTTTTCATTACAACATTCTGGTGTAGTATACTTTCACTCAGGAGAGCAAACAGTATAAAATTAGAAGTAAAGTAACAGCTTCCAGCAAGTTTAAAAACTGACATCCTCACACTTTGGAAGGTCATGTTTTTATGAATAGTGTATCAACCCAGAATATTACAATAAAAAAGAAAAAGAAACAATGCTAAGATGGAATAAAACTTTGCCGAAAATAATAGTATCTTCATTGCTTGTTCAGTGTTCTTATTTATTATGCTTTTTTGCCCTTCTCATGCGTGTTGTTTGTAATTTTGAAAGGACTGGTTGTTATTTTATGAATTATTTGAACTAGCATCTTAATTGCTGAATCCTGTGTACACATGAAGAAGGTCAGAAAACAAATCAACCATAATTTTGTATAGAATAGCATCAGCATTTACCACCACCTGGTTTAGTTATATACACTTCTTTTTTACTTGTTGACATCTCATCAATATATAAGAAACTTCACTTGCTAGCCTTGAATCTTACTTGTACCAAAATTAGTTAAGACCAATGCATCCTTATGTCATAAATAAAGTATATTTAAAATAAAAAAAAAATGAGTTCGATTGATTTGCATTGTAATGGTGAGTAAAAGGGCCATTGCTCTGTTTTGAAATTACTTTGTGACAGCTTTGGATTTTTATAATTTTGTTGTAGGTATTTCTGTCATTTGAGTTTGTTAGATTTTTCTCGTCTGCAGATCAATTAAGCAGTAAGTCACTGATATAATTAATTCTTCATGAACTAGTGTTATGCACCAATAGTATATTTTTTTAAATCACCAAACTTTAGTTGAAAATATAGTTGTGCGCGCACACACACACACACACACTCTCTCTCTCTCTCTCTCTCATGTATAGCCATGTTTAATATTGATTGTATGTGGTGAGACACAAGCAAATGATCAGTTGATTAAAATATAATACAGTCAATAATAATGTTGAGCTGAATCTTGAAGCAGGTTACTAGTGTACATGGATTCTGATTTAATACAGAGACATTCAGAAATACAAAATCATCAGCAGTTATTTAAATACAGGCAGACACAGAACCATAAGTGGTAGCAGGTTCATGTACATGCATTTAAATATACACACGCACACATCAATTTAACACTTGAATGTGTGCATATTCACATAATTGTTACCAAACCTGCTGGTGCACTTGCTTTGTCTAGATGTTTTAAAGTATCAATGACTTAATTTGTACAAGCCCTGCCCTCTCTCTATTCCTTCCCTATCCTAGCACTACTCAGGAAGGCAAAATACCTGCTTGTCGAGTACACTGCAATTGTTAGTCTTTTCCCTATTTGAGTGAAGAGGACGGTATGAGTTGGGTCAATTGTTAACTGGACAGCAGGCTGACTGGTTGGCTGGGTAAACCTATTGATTCCTTGCCAAGCTTTTATGAAAAGCTTATTTGTAGATATGGACAATGGCCATAATTTATTTATTGGATAAAAATGGGTAAAAATGATGTGTTTTAAAATGAATTAAGATTTCTTCATTTTTACATTTAAGTTTGCAAAGTCTACTGTTCAGATTAATGCTCTGAGATTATTTTTGATTTTACAAATCCACTTCAGCATTCAGTTTTCTGTTGAGACAATTTTATTTCTTTAGAAATAGAAGTGTTGATTTTTCTTAAATTTATCTGTTGCCTTAACCTCAATTAAACATTTCATTGTTTCTTGAAGATCCTCTTTGGAATATCTTGGGTATAATTTTAAAAACATTTGGACAACTTTTTTTTTTTTTTTTTTTTTTTTTTTTTTTTTGTGAGTTATAATTTAATAAGTCATCACAAATGTTAGTATCTTGTCCATAGCTTATTCTCTGCTAACAAATTAAAAACAAGGAGAAAATGTCTAAGAAATGCTGCTAAAATTTTATTGTAACTGCCATAAAACTTAATTATTTTTTATTTCAAATTTTGTGTGAAGCATCTATTTTTATTTCATGGTAGTTTTAGGGTAGAAAAACCAAGTTAAAAGAAAATATAAATTTCATTATCAGGAGCTTGACTCTGAACAAGAACAGTTTTCCAAATACACACAAGCAATCTGTTTCTTTTCTCACTAATAATTGAATCCTATACAATATTTTGCTTAATTAGTTGCACACATACTGAATATTAAATTTGACATCCTCAGTGATATAAAGGGATTTTATATTGTGTGTGTGTGTCTATATATATATATATATAGAGAGAGATATTAAATCACATAAAATGGAGTTTGAAAACAGTAAATGAGCATTCATTTAGCTAAAAGAATAATTTACAAATATTGTAGTAAATGATGCATTTGTAATCACAATGACATGTTTCAGAAGTGGGTTTTTATTATTCTATGAAAACTATAATAAATACACCTCATTGTTCTTGATTTTCAGTTGATTTATGTGAAATTTAGTTTTCCAGTTTTTCATGATTTGCTGCAAGACTCAGTTGTTCTTCAGTTATCTTCCACAGTGTTTTGCAAGTTGTCATCACTGATGACAATTGGAGCTTTTCCTGGGGATTCATTTTTAATATTTTTGATTAATTATTGGATTTTCTGAAAACCCTGTTGTATTGTTTGTTTAGAAGAAAGTTTTTGAAATAAGTTGTACTTGAACTTTGTCAAGAAATAGTTCTCATGTTGGCTTTACAGTAAATGCTTTTAAGAATACAAAATAGTTTCTGATCAACACTTTTGTCTAAAAATGAGGTTTAACAGTAGATTAAACACATTTAAAATATCAAATAATATAATAAATTGACTTTAAATCAAGTTTTGTTATCACTTATTAATGACTTTTTTTTTTACACATACATGTGAAAGCACAGGCAATACCCTGTCTTCATCAGCTGCCAACTAGTTTCAGTGGCTAAAGTGGTACTGCCATCCCTGGCACCACTAGCAGTTTTTGCCACCAGACATGGATCTGACATTTACATGGTACAAGTTTATTTAATTTTAGTAGTTAAATTTATAATACAAAATGATACAAGATAGCACAAACTTACTTAAATTTCTATGGTAATATTGTTTCCCTACAAGGAAATTCATTGCATTGAAATTCATCGACATCAATTGACCAAGTAGCCCGTACTGTTTTTAGTTGAAATTTATAAAATTTTTCTCTTAAAATGCTTTTTTTTTTTTTTTTTTTTTTTTTGCAAAGTCTTTATCACTCTTTTCAGTATTGATGGAGGTTTCCTTCTGAACATTCTATTTGAAGTAGTGTGGAATGTTAACATCTTGATTATGTCATTATTTTCTTTTTTGAGTTACATATGCTATTGATTTTAGTTGTTGCTCCTGTTGGTAGTCCTCAAGTGATGTAGTTTCTCTTATTTGGTACAGTTATATGTGATTCTGTAGCACCAGTCCACAATGTTTGAAGAAGAATGATCTTTGCCAAAACCCACAGGCTTTACTTGACCAAAGTCTTTTTTTTTATCATTGATCTTAGGAAGCAGTTGTATACAGCTGACAGTTTAGATATTTCTGAATGGGTTTAATGCCATACATGATATCCATATAAAAGTCTCTATCTGACAAGGCTATTTCAGAGCATAAGTCAAATTTTCAGGTTGATGCTTTGGTTTTGTTGCAATTTACAGTGTTGACTGAAACTATTTCTGTCACAGCCTTATTTTTGTTCTATTCTTTTTCTCCTATACTTAATGTTGTAGCTGATGTATGTGCCAAGATATTTAAAGTGTTTAGTATTTACTAATTCTATATCCTGAATTTTTATCATTATTTATTCATTACATGTACTATAATGATTTTCATTTCAGTTTGAGATTACAGTAAAACATGTTCTACTCGACTGCAGTGACTTTACATATATCCGCCAATCCCTCTATAATGTTAACAACCTGAAATATCTTTTCAAAAAAATAAACTCTAATACTATTTTAACCTTCCTCAAAAAGATGAAACTCTACAACAAAATATAATCTATGTAAAGATCTGAAGATCAAAAATAGATCTGACCCTCACCAGAGGGGAAAATTTAAAAAGTAATATAACTTGAAAGCAATGGAAAAGTTTAAAAAGCAAGATATCTTCCAAAATTCTGTAAAAATAATATAACCTTACCCCAAATCATTTGTTATGACCTTAAATGATCCCATAAAGATTGATAGGTCATTAAACCTCGAAACAAACAAAATCAGTTTGAGATCATAGTTACTATTTTAAAAAGCTTTACCATGGATCCTATTTCTTTGAACACTTTATAGAGGATGCTGATTTTCTATTCAAGATCATTTTTGTCCCAACTATGAACACCTATATCATTAGTATAGTTCTGCTCATCATCAGTACATAGGCTTCTGGAGGGAAAGCAGGACCGTTGACTTCTATTGGTAGAATCATTTGCAATGTAGTATATAATGTTCAAATGGTTAGTGCCTATACCACAGCTGTGTTTTTAAATGTGCAGGGCATAATCCAGAAAAAATTAAATGGGGCTCTCATTTCCTCCTTGTTGTACTCCTAATGAGATCTGACATGTTTCTGTATTCTTGCCAGACATGTAAGATTCTTTAGATTGGCATAGTTCCTCTATTAGTTCAATGCATTTAGTGGATTTGGAGCTTAGGAAGCAGTTTCTAATGAATAAGAAGAGGTAATCTCTGTTGAGGTGGGTAAATGTTGCTATGAGATTGACAAAGCAGGTATATAGTTTCCAGTTAGAAAGGTAAGCAATTTTTTGGAGTTGTTTGATGACATATATCATCACTGCCTTTCTTTCCAGAATGAAAACAAAGGTAGGTTGTGAGGAATTGACTTTTATAAAACGATAAGAGCCTAGTTAATATAATGTTCATTAATACATTCACAATGATGGATTCAATTGATATACATGGATGAGGGTCTTGAAGGATAACTTAATGCATGATAGAGCCCATATTTTGGAGGTGCATTTCTGATTCCAGACTACTTTCATGAAATAAAGGAACTTGTATTGGATTCAGGAGAAAAAGCAAGCTATTTTCAAAAATTCAGCTTCAGTGTTAGGTGATTTATTTTTTAGATTTTTAATAGCTTTCTTAATTTCCTCATGAATATGTTCATTATTGTTTATGTTTAAGTATGGTCTTTGTGATGGTTGGATCAATATTGGTATATGTTCTACTTGTATGGGCATCTTCAGTTTAGTCTGATCAGGGTTAAAATGTGACTCAGTGATTTTTGAAACCAGCACATTTTTTTGTGCCGTCGTTTTGAGTGTATGATATTATCATGGTTTTCTGCTTGTCTCCATGTTTCAACACATTGTCTGTGCCTATTTGGCTTCATGAATTTAATTTCCAGTTTTTCAGGGATACTAGTTTCTAACAAAACTGATTGTCCAAATCCTGATGAATAGAGCGAGATGCAGAATCAGGCTAAAGATAGGACAAGAACAGTGCGGTTTCATCAAAGACACTGGAACAAGGAATGCCATATTTATGATTAGGATGCTCTCTGAAAGGGCAATACAAATGAAGAAGGATTTATACCTGTGCTTTATTGATTATGCGAAGGCGTTTGACAAAATACGCCACAAAGAATTGATGGAGATGCTCGGCAGCCTTGACATATTTGGGAAAGACTTAAGAATAATCAGGGATCTTTACTGGCAGCAAACCACTTGTATATGGACAGGTAATGAATTCAGCAGATATACAAAGATAGAAAGGGGCGTAAGACAAGGATGTGTCTTTTCACCAGATCTGTTCAACTTGTACAGCGAGAATATTTTGAGGACCCTAGAAATTATGCCTGGATTTGTCATTGGAGACCACAATTTAAACAACCTAAGGTACGCAGATGATACAGTGCTGATATCAGACACAGAAAGAAAACTACAAGACCTCCTACAGAAGGTAGCTGAAGAGAGTGATAAGAAAGGACTACAAATAAACTGCAAGAAAACCGTATACATGGTCATCAGTAAAAAGGGCAGCCCAATATGTCAAATACAGGTCAGGAATACTAGAATCAAACAGGTACAAAAATTTAAATACCTGGGAAGTGTTTTAACAGAAGACGGAAAAGGCGACACAGATATCCGAAGACGAACTGGCATGGCGAAGGAAGCATTCCAGAAGTTCAGTAAAGTATTAAGAAACAGGACAATTTCACTCAAAACAAGCAAGAGAGTACTGGATTGCTATGTATTGTCAGTTCTTCAATATGGCAGTGAATGCTGGACAATATCATCAAAGATGAAGGAAAAACTGGAAGCAACTGAAATGTGGTTCTAAAGAAGTATGCTGCGAATATCATGGATTGAGCATGTGAGCAATGATGAGGTCCTAGAAATGATGGAAACAAAAAGGAAGAGACAGCTGAAGTTCCTGGGATATGCAATGAGGAAGGGGGGCTTGGAGAACCTGATACTAACAGGCCAGATACAGGGAAGAAGAAACTGGAGGAATCAATAGATAACATATTTGAAGGACCTAATCAGGTAGATGATGGAATGAAGGTTGCGTGGTGTAACAGGAGAAGGTGTGCTAAGGGCCACCACGGATAGGGAGAAATGGAAAGCCGTGATCGCCTATGTCCTGAAGGAAGAAGTTTCTCAAAGAATTCACTCGATTTTTTTTATTTGTTGTTTGGTATCTTCCTTTCAATATTTTCTTCTATTTGTTTCTTTCTTATATCAGGTATTTCAACACAGAGTTTATTACCCTATGGGTGTATATTTTTCCTTCTAGGTCAATAGGTAGCTCTAAATCATGAATTATCATCAATCTAACATTTTCTGTGTAAAGACTTGTGAGGAGCAAGTGAAATTATTAATATCATCATAGTTGGAGTAGATAGACTAAACTATCGCCTGGTTCATACTCCACCCACGTCTATTGAACAGGTGAAGAGGCTCATCCCTTGTTCCCTGTTTAGGATGTGGTTTCCGGCTTTCTCTTTTCCAATCTTTTCACTCTTACGTAGCCCCCTGCACATCAGTGGCGTTGCCGCCTTGCTCGGGGTGATATGATTAAAAAAAAAAAAACTCAACTCACTTTACTATTAAGCAACTTTTAACACAAAAAAATACTCCTCCCTCCTCACTGGAGCAATGAGGTGGTGTGGACTTAGGGAAGTACATTGTTTCTCAAGAGGACAATAGCCAACATGTCACTGGGCAAAATTGAATTTTTAAGCATTTCTTTTTTAAATATTCTGAAGGCAGGAAATATATTAAAGTTTGCAAAGTTAATTGGATATACAAGGAGGTGCTAAAAACATTTTTGATGAGAAAAACAAAAGATTGATGTTTGATCAGATTTTAAGAAATGAGTCATGCTGAGAATCTTTCAGCTTACCCTCATGTTAATTATTGGTGGGTATGTTGGATTTTTAAGCCCTCTTTGAAATTAATGTTTTTCCTATAAAGTGATTTCACAATTATCACCTGTTTGGTCCTGGAAATAGTAATGTTGATATATCTGAAATTTTTTGTTACTTGAGGCATAGTTAAGCCTTCAGTTAGTGTTTCTGATAGATTCTCTTAGAAATAACAAATATCAAATATTTAAATTATGCTTTTATAAACCATTGCATTAACAATATATATATATATATTGTAATTTTGTTACTACAATGGTTTATAAAAGCATTATATCACTACACAAAAATTTCCATGTTTCAGAACGATACTGTTCTTCCTCAAGTGATATTTTAATAAATGGTGAAAATGATTTATTTTAAAAATATAATATGAATTCATGGTTATTTAGAAAATTAGGGACTGTTAGTTGGAGAAAATATATATGTGTTTTTTATATATATATATATATATATATATATATATATATTATAAACAATGTCTTTTTGTGAATGAATTCACTCAGTTAAATGTTCTCTCTCAAACTTTAATGTCACTCTTCTAATTCCAAATATTATTTCCAAGTACTGAATGTCTAACTCAATTCTTTTTAGTGCTAAGCTTAGAGAATAAAAATATCTATTGCAAGACTTCTTAAGGAATGTATAACTAACCTTGGTTTAACTTAGTAAATTTTATTTACTTATTTTTATTCTAGACTTCTGAACTTCATTGCCTTCCAGTTTCCAAAAACCAATATTTTCAACATTATTACTTGTTGGATCATTACAGTTTGTAAAGGAAAACTTATGAATACTTTCTATCAGAATTTCTGTCAGTATCTTTTATCTTAAGATGAAAATGTATGCTTGTTTTTTTTTCTTTTTCTTTTCATACAAGAATTGAAATTTATCACATTTTAAATTTAAAAAAAAAAAGCAAGATGATGTATCCTTTGCAGAATTGGGACTATAAAAGAGACATTTTCAGTTTAGTATTAAACTGAAAAGGTTTGATTGTTTGGTATTTCAGGTGCCTTCAGTGGCATAGTGGCTATCAGCACAAAAAAACAGAATATGAATAAAGTTTAAATTAGAACTTAAGATTATTATAATAACTAAGAAAAAGTATAAACCCATCTCTCACTCTTTCTCGCTATACTTTTTATTGATTATCCAGACCCCTTCAGGAAGGGTTAGAAAAAAATGTTTGGATAATTCAAAATTCCAGATAGTTGAAAAACAAAATTATCAAAAACGTATGAAGAAAAATATCATTTTCTGAAAAAAATTTAACTTACATCATCAAATAACATTTTCAAATGCTTTCTTGAAGGTTTTGTCCAGTTTATTTTTATGAAAAGATGCAAAATCCATATTCCTTTGAAAGTAGAATTGGGCCAGAGACCAGAAATCTTTTATCCTGTTGCCAATATGAGATACCATCAACTTTATCAAATATTCCACATTTCATAGATTTGGATATTTCCAACTCATATTGTTTGTTTAAAATTTTTCAAACTTTTCTCGCTTTTCAAAATATTGGTGATTGGATTTCCTTCTATTTGTGGCAGCCATTATGCAACTGTACAAAAAAAAAAAGAGTTAGGGTCACACCATGTTTCGTTCATCATCGAGAGACCTGGGATTGAAACCAGCGTGGACTACTTGCAAGTGATAATCTTCTTTATTTTTATTTGCTGGCTGATGATGAGAATTCACTTATGCATATGATCACTGTTTTGCATAAGTGAATTCCTTGTGTTACAGAGTGAGGAAGAATTTTTGTTTCAGAGAGAAAAATTTCAACATAGCAACACTGAATCACGTGTAAATAAAGAGAGACGTCTTAGACACGAGCTATTTCGGCCATTTAATGTAGAGCTGATTTTTTTTATTACTTTAACATATAATGGCAGATGCAAAGATCGACCTGAAACTCATCCCCGAGTTTGACAGCTTCATGTGGTGGACTTAGATGAGAGGATAGGGCTAAACTGTGTGGGCACAAGCAGGTCAAATTAGTTATTCCCCTGCGACTAACAAGAGGTGCTCTGGATGTTTACCAGCAGTTAAGTGACAGGAATAAGGCTGATGTTGAGCTAACTAAGGCTGTGCTGTACAGGGCCTTTGCGATGGACCCTTGTACAGCGTACAAATGCTTTACCACCCGGAACTTATTGGCAGGTGAGACAGTGAATGTTTTCTTTGCAGCACTGAAGTACTTGGCTGTGCTGTTTGGGGGATAACCTGAACAGACTTTTGTATCTGCATTTGTGGCCAGACTACTGGTTCAAGTGAAGTCACTCCTGAGAGCATCTACAAGCATTGATGTCGATTGAGCAGCTACTTGAGTGTGCACGGGCCATCATCAGGGATGAAGCAGAACTTGGGAAGCCTATTGTGTTGGCTGTGCAGTCAGCCATGAGCAGCCACAGAGATTTCAGTCTAAACCTGCATTCCAAAGAGAATTGCTTTCGTTGTCATCACATTGTCAAGGATTGCAAAGAATGGGGGTGTATATGCTGCTTCCAGTGTGGCACCCATTAACTATTAATGGGTGGCACCAGTGGTCCCCTCAAAATGTAACTGTGAGCTCGTCAGATGATTTGGAGGTGGAAACTGAGGTGCACATCCCACTACGAAGGAGCACTTGGACTAAAATGCCATCCCCACCCTGTATCATGTGTGATCAGGAGATCAGGGGGAAGTGTGGCAATCATCATGCAAATCTATGAAGAAAGAGAGTAATGGTTGTGCCGTGTGTTGTCCATTAGGAAGAGACCCGGGATTGAAACCAGAGCAAACTACTTGCAAGAGAGAATCTTTTCTTTTTTCTTCTATGACAAGAATTCGCTTATTCATATGATCACTGTTTTGTATAAATGAATTCTTCATTCCCGGTGAAGAGAGAATAAATTTCAACACAGTGATTGAACCACATGCGGATAGAGAGAGAGACATCCCAGACACAAAGGAGGAGAAATTCTTAGAATATTTTGCTATAATCTTGATTTTTGTAATTTTTTTTCACACCATGTCACAAATGTTCAATTTCTCCTCACTAGGTAGCACTACCCTTTTACATTTTATTTCATCATTGGAATTGAAGGCCATTTCAATTTCAAAGTGTGGGCTCATGAAGTATAACTAAAAGAAGCTCATGTTGAAAAAAAAGTAAAAGCACAAAATGATGGGTCTTATCAGTCTGGAAATGTTATCATCTACATTCATATGAGAGGATTGATAAATCAGAGTACCAGGAAGTATTGTACAGTTGGGAAATCAGAGTCCCCAAGTGTACTGTGCCACTGGAAAATCAGGATACCTGGAAGTACTTTACAATTGGAAAATTAGTGTACCAGGAAGTACTATACAAGCCATTTTGACAAAATTGCTTTTTTAATGTTATTCAATAAATTTTGATAGAGTAGAAAGTGGATAAGTAAGCAGTTAGGCATATCTATGCAATCTGGCCAGGTTTTCTTTTATGTGCTGTGTCTCTTCTGGACAGAGACAATCATAGCTCTTCACAACTTCCTTTAGTTCTTTGCTATCATTCTTGATCGGCTCTGCTATTCATTCAAACAAACTTGTCAGATAGGTTAGTAGCTGTTTCCCTCTGCTTTCTCTGAGTTAAATTCTATGAGCCCTCTTTCCTCATTATGTACGCTGGGACCATTCATATATGGTATTTTTAAAATGGTATATATGAAACAATAGGGTGCTCAGTAAGTCAGAAGTTTGACATGTTAAGCTGAATTCAGGCGAAAACTTTCACTGTCACATTGACAAGGAAAAAGAAATGCTGCTGGTATAAAATAAAAAACATTTTTTACATTAAGCTGCATATTTATTGATATGTCTCTGATAAAATGACTGATATGAAATATCTGAATGAATTATATAAGATAAAATATATTATGTTTAATTTTGTTGCTTACATTTTGTTCAATAAGATCATCTGAAAAAAATGACCGAAAAAAATATGTATATATGTAGATAGTTCCTATACCTACATATATGTAGTTATAGGATGTTTTCTGAATCATTTTTAACTACTTACTGTTCTCCTAGAATTCTTGTTAGTTGAAATGCTCTGCTAACATTATAGAAAAGATTGACTATTAGGTTTTGTCATTTCCATCCCAATGCTTTAAACATTTTCTTTAGTCATAAATATCAATCATTATTGTTCTTTGTACCATATATAAGTTTTAAATCTGAAAGGTAGAAGAATAAAAAAAAAAAAATTAAAACTTCAGTTGCTTGGTAAAATAGTGAAAAGTCGATTGTCAATTTATTAGTCAGGTGTTGATTCTTTAAATAACAAGTTTACTAAATTCAGTGCTTTGATTAATTCATACTTTGGAATACCCTAGTACAATTTAGATTTAAATAACTTCTTTTTTATTTTTATTGGAAAATGCATTTGAACAGGTAACAAAGTAAAAGTTTCATTATTATTACTGTCGTCAAAGCAAGACAATGATGACTTTTTTATCTATCATGACCCGTTTAAATGTTGATGTTGTGGAAAACTAGATTTGACCTAACAGTATGCAACTGCTGCCAATGTTACTTGGTGTGTATGCTTTTCTATTTTATATTATCGGAAATGTTTACTCATGCCTGCCTCTTCAGTTATTCTGAAGTGAGCTTATTCATTTTCTTGGGTTAAACAAAGTTAATCTCATTCCACCAGCAGACCCTGGTGCTAATGAAGTGGTTAACTAATGAGTTCTTTGTTATCGTGGAGGACATGAATGACTATCATTTATAAATTAATGAAGCAGAAAGTGAGAAGGAAGAAAAAAAAGAAGAAATATCTGTATTTATCTTCAAAGCCTAAAAGTGAATATGAATAAAATAACATTTCAATATGTACAGGTGAAAACTGAGAGGCTCGGTGCCCCCCACCTTCCAACCATATCATAATCTCACATGCATACTCTCCAAGTGTGCACAAATCTTTCTCATTTAGCTATCTCAATAACAGATTTTCATTGATACAGACTTCATTAAAAACAACAGTCAATAATTTTTTCTTTAATTTTTTAGTTAACCTTACTTGAAAATGACCAGAAACAATTAGAAGAATTACATACAAACATCTGTACTCTTGTGATACAAATATATACTCTCTTGTAGATGACAAAAAAACAAAACAAAAGAACGTTTATTTTTTTACTTTGTCGCAAGCAAGTCAATAAAGCTGGTAAGATGCAAGGAGTTTCTAAGTGTGAGAGAATATAAGAAAAATAAACCGTTTTTAAGGAGAGAGAATAATAAAAGAATTTAAAGACAAAAGATAACAATTGATATCATGTTTATATTTTTGGAAGAAATTTATCCTTTTAATTCATCATGTTTGCACATACAGCTCTTTGAATAAATTAAAACTGACAATATTATGGTTAAGTTTTTGTCATTTTTCATGTGATCTTATGATTTTTTTTCTTTTCAGGAGATAAAGTATATAGAAAATGGCCAAATGTTTTGTTTATCTGAGCACTTTCAGTTATACTTTTAGCATTATTGAGGATGGATTTTATTTTATATGTAAAATGTTTTAACGTGTAACTGAATGTATGTAGTGTTATGTATGTTTGTAGAGTAGCATGTATTATGTTCCAAGCACAGTAAGCATTTTGCTAGTATGTTCATAGTTGATATTATTGTCCCCAACCCATTAATAATGCTTCCATTATTTTTTAACTTTTTTTTTGTATGTGGATCATGTGGATCATTTTGTATGTGGATCATGTGGATCAACTTTTTTTTTTTGTATGTGGATCATTTTGTATGTGGATATTTGTGTTGTCAACAAATATGTTACAGATAGGGTTTGGCAGGTTTTCATTTGTCATTAAATAAGATTGAATTGAGCTCTGGTCTGTAAGATGCAGCATGAATCTGTGTCAGTGACATAGTCATGTGGCCAATATAATAATTTACAAAATTGGGTGGATCAAGAACACAGTTTTTCAAAGGTTATGTAAATTTGTAAATAATATTGGTTCACTATAGTTTAGATCGTGCAGGTGAATTGTTATTTTTGACAATGATGTGAGGAGTTTTAAATTTTGTGTAATAAATAATTTAACTTTTTTGTTTAGTCAGTGGGAGTTGTGTATTTTTGGATGGTGTTTTGAAGTGAAGATTCATCCTGTTTATAATTGCTATGCATTTAGTTTATAAAAAATATTAATGTTATTGTTTTTATCAGTTGCTTAGTGTTGGTATTAGTTAGGTTTGAAAGAAAAAGTCTAATGTCAACCAAATAATTTGGAAATCCATTGTTCACAAATGTTTGTTTTGAGTTATTAAGTGCTTTGAAAAAAGTAAGCAAGAAGATGAATTTTCATATGCTTGTGTGAGGAAATTTTCTCACGAGAGCATATGAAAATTCATCTTCATTTGTCTTCTTGATCCACCCAATTTCGTTAATAATTATATCTGCCACATGACTATGAAATTGACATGAATACTCACACTGCATCTCTCAGACCAGAGCCCAATTCAGTCTCATTTAAACACACAGAGAGACCTGCCGAACCCTTTTCGTAACAAACTTGTTGACAATACAAATATCATAGCATTATCCACATGCAAAATAAGGCTAAAAATAATAGAAGCATTATTAATAAAAAAGAAAAATCTAACTCTCAATAATATCAACTATGAACATGCTAACAACATTTACTGTGTTCGGAACATAAAAGTACTCACTAATCTACAAACATGCATAACCCCACATACACTCAGTTACACATAAAGTAAAATCCATCCTTGATAATGGCTAAAAGTAAAGTTGGAAGTGCTCAGATAAACAAATACACACACACAAAATTATTGTTGCTGTAATATGGTCTTTCATTATATTTTTTATTTTTTTTTGTTTTGTTTTACATGTTTATAACTTTCCTCAAACAGTCCAGCATGGTTAAAAGAAAGACACTGTCAGCTGACAGCACCAGTGTAAGAGAAATAACTAGCATAGAACAAATCAAATTTTAAAAACAATACTACACGTACACTTCTCCAGCACACATACACTTCTCCAGCACACATACACTTCTCCAGCACACATACACTTCTCCAGCACACATACACTTCTCCAGCACACGTACACTTCTCCAGCACACATACACTTCTCCAGCACACGCACACTTCTCCAGCACACGTACACTTCTCCAGCACACGTACACTTCTCCAGCACACGTACACTTCTCCAGCACACATACACTTCTCCAGCACACATACACTTCTCCAGCACACATACACTTCTCCAGCACACGTACACTCCGCAGCATACACTTCTCCAGCACACGTACACTTCTCCAGCACACATACACTGCTGAAAAACTGTGGAACTAACTCACTTTCTAATTTATGTCTAAACACTAGAATTAAAAAAAAAATCCCTTTGTTGAACCAATAACTTTTTAAAACCCTCTCAAGTACATACACCCACTCATCATATACATGCACAAATAAATTAATTTGTGTTACATCTTGTATAGGTATCTTTTTAAATGTTTTTATAAAATTAGCATTTTATGTGTATGGAAATTCTTTTTTAGACTTTGTCTTTTTTTTTTTTCTGTGTGTGCGCGTGTGCACATATTACGTATTTTGTACATGCATACATCTGTTTAACATATGGTAATATACTGTCTGTATGGAATGTAAGAAGTTTGTGTTTAATATATGCCCACTAATAGGAAATGAGAACAGCCTCTCGGGTTTCAAACAAAAAGATATTTGGTTAGTTCAGATGCTTTTTCCCTTGGTCTGCAAAACATTTTTGTCTTTGACTTTGGGCATACGGTTTTAATTTGCATTCCATAATTTCTGCTCTATCAATTGGCATCCAATGAAGCTTGCCAAAACATGTATTTACAAGTAAACAAACTAACATGCAGCAGGTAAGAAGCAGTAGAAACCCAATGTGGGGAAACTACATTCATCTTAAGGTTATAGGTTTATTTGGCAATATCAGTCTTGATTATGTAGACATCATATAGAACTAATGTCTAACATCCTCTTTCAAATTATGAGATTATATAAATGATTATTCTTAGTTGGAGTAAAAATTCAAACCAGAGTTTAAAAGGTAGAGAGGATCAAAGATTACTTATGTTATGTCATAAACTGTTCTGTAGAAACATGATTATTTTAACTTCTATCATATTTTTGAGATTTTGTTGAACTTAACTGATTGAAATTAAAACTTATTTTTTCATATTTCTTAGGCATAGCATGGCATGAAGGGAAATGTGGAGCTCTGAAGATGGTATTATGCCAACCTTCCTTGCAGGATGTGCATGCCTAAACAATCAGCATTTAAAATCTTATATTTTACCTGGACTTGGATATCAATATCTTGCACAAATGAAAATACATAGCTATTACAGTCACAAACCAGGCTATCATTATTCATGAAGTTCAGCATAGTCTGACTCAAGGCTACAATTGTGTGGATCAAATTCACTGTTCTTTCAAAATGATTTTCAAGTTTTGAGTTATTAACCATTATGCTAACCAGTAGGCTTCCCCTCTTACAAAATTTAGTGTAGCATAAGGCTACAAATATAAAGTCCCAGTGAATAAACTCACTACAGTAGTAACTGTCTACAAGACTGTTTTGCTAAGAACCATTACCATGGTTTTAATCTTTATTCAAACAGAATCTCATCTGTAAATTAGTTGTTGAAAGAAAGTTTCATTTTTCTTCTCTTTAATTAAGAATTAAATATTGCAAGGAATTCTGTTTATTTATGTATTTGCATAGTGGAAGATAGATGACTGCTGAAGATAGGGAATCTCTACCCTTTTTCACAGTTCTTCACGATAGGAGATGCAGCAAAATCTTTTTGTCAGTAAATATAAAAACAATGGAGTTATACATTATAAAATGAAAAAGTTTTTACTAAAATTCTAAAATTTCTCAAAATGTAAAGAAATGTTCTATCAGCAATCTTTTTAAGGGTGGCAACTCTAATTCTCAAATGTTTTTTTTGTCTACCTTTTGATACTGACCAGTTGCAATGTTGCTTAACTTGTTTTGCTCAAATCTGTTGCTTTAATTTGATAAATTATCTTATTTACTTTAGCCTTTTAAATCCTTATATAGCTTTTACTTAAAGTGAAACTGTTATGGTGCCCTATTTACATTGGAATGAACTATTCCTCTTTCATAAATACCAACCTACAAGACTTCCTAAAGGTGGCAGTCAAGATGCAGTGCAACTTCATACTTTGGATAGACACTACTATCTACTGACTTAAAACACTCTTATTTTGTACACTGGTTTAACTTACCTTCTTCTTTTCGTGTCTTTCTTCTTGGCCCTTAACAGTCCACAAAAGAAACCCACTAATTTTTTTCCTCACATCTTTCTAAATTGTGATACTTCTCAAAAGAGTTACTTTGTATATTTACTTTTTATTACAGCTTTAAAAGTCATACCAAATAGGAATAAAGACATATTTTACAAAAAGAGAATAATTTTTCTCTCATATCACAGAATGGTTTTTCTTTTTTTGCTTCAACTGATTAAAATTTTCTAATTAGTTAGAACACAAATCTAGTCATATTACCAATTCTTCACAGTAAACATTGTTTTGTTTTTACTTCTCTTTAATAGTCTTACTATTATTTAAATTCTGAGAATGGGATGTTTTCCGAATTAATTCTTTAACTTTTTTATCACAACTTACTGCATTGAATGAGTTTGTAAGGAAAATTAGCTTTTAAAATAATGTTTTATACCTAAGCTTCATTGACCACTGAAACTGCTAAAAAAATGTACAACTGTTTTAGCCACTAGGTAGTCAAACAGTCTTGCTTTAGTGTACCAATGCTCAGCTGTACATCATCTAAAAATAAAATAAAGCAAACCAGGTAAACTTCAACAATGGCCAAGTGTATTTTGTTCACAAAGTTGTCAAAAATTGTTTACTTCTGTGTCATATACCTTGTCTAATTAAATCCTTATAAGGATACAAATAAATTTGACTGTTCCTCTTTAGTAATAAAAGGATAATCTTTACACTATGTTGATGTACTTAAGAATAAATCATTGAGTATAAGCTCACTGGTTCATTTGAAGTGATTAAAGAAATACAGATTAATTTCAATAATGAATGTAAAAATTTCTTGTCTGTCTTTTCATTTTTGCTGTTTGAACTCATGTGCTCTGATGTATGTTTAATTTATTAATTTATCTAACAGCATCCTTTATTTCATTCAGTGTTTTCAATAATAATAATAATAATAATTCTATTTAGGCAATATATATAATACAATATATAAGGGTATTTGCATGTATATGAATTCGTTGCAATCATATACGTGCAAATACCTTTGGGAAAGGTATTAATCCGTCTCTTTCTTCCAGTTATGGGTCAAATAACAGGACAGATTGGGTTCTATAGCCTTGGTTGGCAACCAGTCTACTGCAGAAAGCAATGGCAACCTATTGCAGGATAATCTTCTGCCCAGTCAGTCATGTCTCTTTCAAGACATGATTGCCCAAGCATGTTTCACGTATGGCACTTAACTGACTGATATAATACTGAATTTTGAAAACATTACATCCACTCAACAGGAGACTATAAAATAGTAAACATAGTATTGATTTTACATTCATCTAACGACTAGTTGTAATTTCTATGAAACAGAAAAGATAGTAAACTTTTTTTTTTTTTTTTATTACTATATCGAGCACTATAATTACAAAGACTACTTTCTTACAATTATGCCCTGGTCAGCCATTTTTTTTTTAAACACAGTCTTTGTTATTTATATTTTTAATCTAATTTACAATTTACTTTTTTGTGGGGGGGGAAGAGTGCTCGATATAGAGCATCTATAAGTGTAGACAGTGTGAACGTGGAAATCAACTTTGTTAGAAGATTGTTTCATTTGTGATACTGGCAGTTACCATGCGGTATTGATTTCTATGTTCACACAGTCCATATGGGAAATATCAAAGACAGTTTAGAAAAAATTTTACCTTGATATGTTTTGCCAGTGACCTTTTGTCATCAGAAAGAATTGCATATGTGCATACAGAATATATGAGGATAGGATGAAGAAGCTGAGAAGTTCTCATATCATCCCAGTTCCCAAAATTAGTATTTCAATGACCAAACATTAGAATTTGGGAATGACTGTTAGGTAAATAAACTTCCAATGTGGTGTCAAGTGTGCTGAATTGTATGTGATGAATATGTGAAATAACATTGACATTCCATGACTGAAGTTAATTTTAATGGTCAGGTTGAGAACTTCTCAGCATGCCTCTCTCTCTCTCTCACATTTCCTCCTACTGTAAATGTTATTTTATGGATACTCATATTTGAGTAGATACCCTGTTTTTTAAACACTATGAATTACGTCTACCAATCTGCATACTTGAGAGATTTAAGTATGTTCTTAGACAGAGTTTAGATTAGTAAGAAATAAAATAATGTCAGATAAAGAATCTAATGATTTCTTAAAATTACTTTGTTTGCTTTTGTATGTTTATATATATATATATATATATATATATATATATATATATATATCATATAAATCAAAGTTTCATGTACTATGTAATCATCAAGTGCATATTATGGACATTATAAAGTTCATAATATGCACCTGATTGCATAGTGCATGAAACTCAGTCATGCTACAGATGTAGGATTTAGTTGATATACATGAAATGTGGCGCAGTGGATATCGGCTTGGAACGAGAAATCGGGGAAACGAGTTCGAATTCCAGTTGAATTCCTTGCATTCACTTATGCGCAAATACCCTTGGGAAAGATATTAATCCGTCTCTTCTCTCTAGTTATGGGTTAAATAATAGGACAGATTGGGTTCTGTAGCCTTGGTCGGCAACCAGTCTACTGCAGAAAGCAATGGCAACCTACTGCAGGATAATCTTCTGCTCAGTCAGTCATGGCTCTTTCGAGGCATGATCGCCCAAGCGTGTATCACGTATGGCACTTAACTGACTGACATGAAAGAAATAAACGGTTATGGTTGTTCCTATATATATATATATATATATATATATACACACACACACACACACACACACACACACACACATGTGTGTGTGTGTGCGCTTTTTGACGATTTTTGGGTAGTTTTATTTTGAATTTGGTCACATATCACAAACTGATTAAAAGACAATTTAGGACCAAATTTTAATATATGTGAAAATCCCATGAAATTAAAAACAAACTTTTTTATCAAATTTTAAATGTCTTATTTAAAAAATGCTTGAATATACTCTACAATTTCAACTAAGGCAAGAGAGACAGGAGAAAGCAGTGTGTAACCTACCTAATGAGCATGTATAAATAGATGACAGAACAGGACTTGGGAGAGATACCAAAAAGACAAATTTTATAAAAAGCTACAAAGAAAACTAAATTATAAGGAACCATGATCATCAATATCTCAAAGGAACACAGCAGAGAGGAATTAGTTGCAAATTCAAAATTGCAATTTTGCTCCATTTGACAAAATAGAACCTGATATTGAAACATAAACATTGTCTTCAATTGAGAAGAGTGGAAGATGTTAAAGAATATACTGAGATCTGAACCAATCACTGCTAATTATATGGGGTCATCAAGGTTTATTATTTCATTATTAAATGTGTGAAATCACTCACTCCATAAAAAATAAATATTATTTCCTTTTGTATGTCTAATTACAGTATTAAAATGTGAGCAAATATTAATACTGATGTTAGGAACATTTACATTGTTTGATGACTATACACACACACACACACACACACACACACACCGGTTTTTATCCCTTAAAGCTGCCAATGTGTAAAATGGCTACTGCCAATGCTGGTTAGGCAATTATTGAAGAATGGATTGAATTTACTCATCTATTTTTTTTCTTGATATTTTAGTGATAAGTTCATGTTCAAGATGATATAGTGATAAAACAGCAGATCAATGTGAACTCATGCCTTTCCTCTGAGCATTAAAAGTGATTAAAGCACTCTTAACAAGAATCTGTATTCTGTTTACCAATTTTGTTCTCTGAGTTGATAAAAGTTATACTGCTTTGAGATTCCAGTGATCTTAGTAATCTGCAATAAAATGCCAAACAAAAAAAAATGTGTCTTGATAATTCTTTCTGTAAATATCCAAATAAGCAAAAACAAACAATTAGTATACCAGGAGAATATATTTATTATTAGTCTGACTCGTCTAGCATGTGGTGATTCTGTTTGCTGGGTACCCACTTCCAGCTTTGTCCTTTCTCCTTGAAAAGTATTCAAGGAGCTTAACTCGTGACTTAACACTGTCCATCCTCTAAAGCTAATCAAAATGCCACAGACACTAAAAAATTTACATGGCAGCTTCTTTCTATTTAGTAAAATCTTTTGCTGGAATAAATTTAGACCATAATTCCTAGCTTTAGATTCTAAGGAAAGCAAAGCATAAGAATTTCTGCTAAAGACCTGTATCAATAATAAATATTTTTGAATAGGAAATCTCTTACATTACTGAATATAATTAAGGATACCAAATTATCTAAACCCTAGTTTTTTTTTTTTTTTAAGAAACCAAAAAAAAAGAAAAAAAAATGCCTGCTTGTTAGGTTACCCTGTATTTCCTGTTCTTTTGAAATAATTGTTATATTATTTAGTCTTTTGATTAGTCTCATATATCATTGGTATAAGAACTGTCTAGTAAACATTGTTTTTAACATTGAAAAAGTCATTTACCTTCCAAATTTTTATGATTGTATGTAGTTGGTTTGGATGAATTTTCTTAGCTATTTTTGTTGTGTCGCCTTTGTTCTGAGAAAGTGTGCAATGGGTAAATTGTCGCTATTTTATATTTTTAATTTCACACATGCAAATTGCTTGTTTGATGATTTTTGTCAACTGCACAGTAAAATAGGATCAGTTGATAATTACAAAATGGTGCTCCTTTTATCTTTGATAAAAGGAGCACCATTTTGTAATTAACTCTCCCAGAAATTTGGAAATGGCATGCTGTACTGCTTATCATTCATGCCAGAATCTCCAATATGAACATTTTAGAGTGTTAAGGCGTCAATCTGAGGACACTACAGAGGATTAAGAAAGGTTTGAATGAGTTTAAAGGTGATTACAAAGGTGTTTAGAGTGATTACTAGTGATGTCAACATTATGCCTCCATTCATCTTCTCACAGGGCCTCAACACAGAGGCCTACATCAAGTGCCTTGAGGAGGTAGTATTTCTCTGGGTCAAGAGGGTGGCTGGCAGCAGGACTCTGCACCATGCCACACAAGCAGGAAAACCCAGTTATAACTGTCAGACAATTTATGCAACCACATCACCACTTTACATCTGGTCATCTAACTCCCCAGACTGTAACCCCCTGGATTATGTATAGGGTGCAGTTGAGAGAGAGAGAGAGAAAAACAAAACTCCTTGCAACACCAAAGATGAACTGAAGGCAGCTTTCACCAACTTAAACAAGAAAACTCCAAAGTCATCTTGAGGCGGTGATTGGCAACAATAGCTATTTTATTGAATAAATTTACTCATTAGTACTGCAAGCTATTTTGGTGCAGTCTTGGTAAATATATCTGTTAAAATGAGATGTCAGTGTTATTTTAATTTTTGTGTAATTTAGATGACAATTTATCTATTGGACCATATATATATATGAGAGATATCTTAACAAGTTGTGTTCTGTTTATATTCAGATTTTATTGAATCAATTGCTGAGTCTGTCACTAGGAAAGTTGGTACCTTGTGTCATACTAGACAGTTTTTCTTACAAGAATCTATCTTGCGTATTTATAAGTCTACCATTCATCTTTGCTTTTGCTTCGTCTAAATTTTGATCTGACATTTTTACTGTATACTATTCAATCTGTATGGTTATTATTCACGACTAAATTAAGTGCATTGACAATGAATATTGTTGAGAAAGAAGCATTTGTGTAAAATAATTTCTTCAAATATATTTTCCATCATTACTATGCAGATTTATTGTTGTGCCTACATTGATAATGGATTAGACATATACACTGGTGTTAGTGCTGAAATATATTCTAGTTTTATTTAAGGACTCTGATTTTATTGATAGTTGCTAGTTGAGCATGAGACTATTTGACAGGAGAATTAAATGAGGATGAAAAGGTTATATTGTGTCAGTCAACCTACTTGAAAATCAGCATTAAAAAGGTTGGTCCTTCCTTCCACTTGAACAATGATACTAGTAGTAAATATGCAACTGTCCCATCTTTTTTTTTTTTTTTTTTTTTTTTTTTAATTGCTGCTGCTGTCTGGATAATTTTTGCAGTATGTTTTTTAAAGCAGTGATGAAGAAATGTTATACTTTTTTCAGAATTTTGACAGCTATTTTTTTATTTTTATAGATATTCAAAATTTAGTATTCCACATGAGACACATTTTGAAGAGTAAACTTCAAAATAGTAGGAAACTTCTAAATCATAAGACGTCTTTTACTTTAATTTTTTTTTTTTTTTTTTTTACTTCACAGCATACAGCATAAATGGAAATCATGGCATAATAATGATAAATTAGATTTTTTTGTATTGATTTGAATTTTGCTAAATAATGTTTTTCTGACTTAGAAAACAATTTCAAACTTGAATTTTTTTTCTGTGTGCCATCTCAATGAATATATAATGATTGTATAGGGGTAGGTGAGTCTCTTCATAATAAGATTCCAGCAAAACATTGTAGAGTTACTATTCATTTAATTCACTTAGATGAAGTGTGATTAATCAGTATATACAGCATATATATATCATAACCACATTAAGAAAAATAAACGTTTTTTTTTTTTATTATGTATATATAATAAACGAAAATAACCAAGATCATGTTGGAGAAGTAGATGTGATACAGAACTCAAATTGGAATATTGAATAATTGAGACCTGAAAAAGAATCTGTAGAATTTTCAGAATCAATAACATTGGGTGTTAGGTAAGAGGTTGATGAATAGATAAGTAAATTTATTAATATTATTATTATTTCTTTCTATTATTTTTTTCCCTTGAAAAAATATTTGTAATTTTGACAATGAATCAGTGAAGACAAGCCTGTGTTAAGTGTAGTTAAGTCAAAAATGATATAACATTGTGATAATTAGGAATGATTCTTGAAATGATTTTTATTAATATTGATTTGATGTGGTTTCTGTATGTAAATGCATTGAAAGTATCTGTAAAGATGTGAACATGATATCTTAATGATAATAGTTAGGAAAGAATAAGTAGATCCTCTTTTAACTCCCCTCCTTCAACACTTTTTTTAAAATTTTTTTTAATATCAGTGTAAAACAGCATGTTTCAATGCAGGGTTTATGCTGAGTTTGTGTGTAGAGGAGGTGGGAAGTCCTTATCTAAGATGAGCACTGAGATGTTGGAATGTGTTCAGATAAGTAAGAATCAACCAACACTGAAACCTGTACTATGGATTAGAGGGGAAAATATCTCTTATAAAGATGTGGATGATGATAAGTAGATGGATAGAGGGGTATGCTGTAAATTTGGCAGCATTTTTGCTGCTTCTATCTCCTGGATTTTGGAATTGTCTTCAGTATGATGCAAAATGATACTCCTTTGGATCGATGCTGTTCTAAGATTAAGAAGGTGAGAAACTGGTGTATCTCACTAGTTCCCACACACCCTCCATCTGTTTTTTTTTTTTTTTTTTTTTTTTCTCCACTCAATATGTGTTATGCATTAAAGAAATGAAATAATATTAACCTATTTGACAAGATTGGGTCCTTACTCCAGCTTGTTTTTTTTTGTTTTGCAGTGAATGATTAGTGATTTCTGACCAAAACTTAGCATTAATGTTTTAAAATTATCATCTTGGTTGGTACTGGGGCCTTGTAAATAGTATAGAGCCTGAAAAAGTAGGTATACAGTAACTATTGTACCAGTATTATGTTAATGGTTATAGGATTTATTTAATCCTAGAATTTGTTAAAATCATCTTTAATATTCTTATTATTTCCTTAATTTTTATTGTCATACATTTATTATAATTTTAATTTTTTAATAAATAATGATAATAATGTTTTGCAAGTAGAGAGGAGTGTGTGTGAATCATATGAACAAACAGTTTGAACATTTGCAGGAATATTTTTATATTGATATGGTTATATAATCAATACATGTTTTTTTGTTTTTTTTTTAATTATTTTTCATTCCTGTTTACCTTCTTCTGCATTCCCTTGTATTTTCTTACATTTTTAGAATTTTGATTTAATGAAGGAATGAAAAGTGAAGTGGTATTGAAGTTAATTTATTAAAAGAAATAAAAAGAAAAGCTCACAGTTAAATATTGTCATATTTCAACAAGATCTTTCTTCACATCATCCAGAATGAAATGATTATATATTAGAAAAATAGTTTGAGATTTTTCATGCAATCACACTGATGAAAAGCTTGTTTGCATTTTTTGTGATTTTTCCCAAATTCTGCAAATGGTTAGAGAAATACAAGCTACACACACACACACACATATGAGAGTATGGAAAAAACAGTTCACAAATTATGCACTTTAATTTTTTATATTTTTGGTCTACTTGATTAGAACCGAATTGCACATAAAGATTAGTAAGTGCTTACTCTGATGCATAATTATTAGTTGAATTTTTATCTGAAATTTTAATTGTAAATTGCTTGATCTATAAGATTAATGGGGATTGATAGATTTGTTTTTTATAGCTTGTCAACTCTTAGTAGGTTATTTAAAGCTGAAATATGTTTGGGATTATAGAAATTATATTATTTTTTTGTGGAGGTGGCTGAATATTGCATTAACAATTTTTTTGAGAATAAAAATTGTTTTACTAATGCTATTTAACCATTAGCTGGAGGGGAGGAGGTGGATTATTTCCCAAGGGTATTTGCACATAAGTGCATGTAAATCCCAACTAGAATTTGATCTTGGCTTTCCAATTTCTCATTCCAAGCTGCTATCCATTACACTACCTGCACATGTGATTAATGGGGAAATCTTTGCTTGGCTTGAGTTCATTGACGAAGAAAAAGGTTAAAGAATAAATGTATTAAATAAATGCTTTTTCCATCATTTGGCCATTAAATAAATGGGCTGGTGCTTGTGTGTGTGTGTGTGTGTGTGTGTGTGTGTGTGTGTGTGTGTGTGTATATATAGAGGGAGAGAGAGGGAGAGAGAGAGAAAGGGATGAATCTGAGTGAGCAACAAATGTTCATTCAAACAAGTTTTGATCAGAAAAATGAACTTGTTGGAACACACATACATGAGAGATTCTGAAAGTAATATTGCTTTTTTATTTATAGATACAGGGACCACAGTACCACTGCTCACATCCACTGTTTGGTCCTCATAAATGTTTAGTAAGTATCTACAAATATCAATGGGTGCAATTTTTTTTTTATATATGGAGTAATTCAATCACACACTTTTACTTTGTATGCACTTTCATGTTTAATGTCATTTTGCAAAACTGCTGGCATTACTTTCAAAACAACTCCGTGTGTGTGTGTGTGTGTGTGTGTCTGTGTGTACTGTCTATACATAGCTAAATATGCAGACTGACATAAGCAAGAAATGTCTGAGTTGCCTTTTGAGAATTAATTGTATGTTACAACAAATTCCTTAGGGAAAATAAAAATTAAGTGAAAGTATTCAGCTTTTTATAGTTTCTTGAGGGATTCATGTAATAAATCCCAAACAGCAATCTTGTTTGCAGATTTTTTAGATAAACTGTTTTAATTATACTGAAATGATTTTTTTTTTCTTATTACTCTTGTAAGTTAATGTTTGGCATCACAAAACTGATGTCATGGTTTCTGTACCTGATGAGTTATTCCTTGTTCATGTAATTTGTACACAATCTGAGATCACTTTGTCATATAAATGTTAATGCATCATTAAATTCTTACTTTAAACCAACAAATTCTTCAGCTTCCTTAACTAAAGGTCAGGTATAAATTTGAGTGTATTGATAAAGCAGCAGCAGACATTAGTTATATTTTAGGTAAAATCGCCTCTTTCACTTGAAATGATTCTTTCTTTACTCTTCTATCAAAAGTTATTTACAGATCTAAGTCTCAAAGCCATAATTATAAAGTCAAAATGTCAGCATCTTTTTGCTATAGTTTATTTCTCACAAAAGAAATCATGCCTGGTGATGTATTTTGATAGAATCCTATTAGCATGCCTATAAGGTAAATGATCTTCAGAATAATGTGTTGTAAAAGTGTGTGTGAATATTCAGCATTAAACACTTGAGCTTTTTATGGACATTACCAATGATATGGATCAAATGATATTTAAGAATTGTGTATATATATATATATATATATATATATATATATATATATATATATAGATAGATAGTTTCTAATTATTCAAAATTGTAACAGCACTATTTTTTTTTTTTTAAGAAAGTTGATATGTCGTATAATCTTGTAAATTTACCAGAGAGGATTTCAAAACTAGAGCATGTTCAATTTATTTTCACTTCAATTAATTATTTTACCTTTTGATTAAAACTGCATTTCTTATATCAGAATAATGGTCAGACCTCTTACAAACAATTGAGTGAGTGTATAGTTTTGTCAAGAATCCCTTTTGTGTTCACGCAATCATTTAATCAAATTCTTAGATATTTTCCTGCTTCAGGTTCAGATCTAATGTTGTTAGATTCTTTTGTGTTAATCTTATTGTTTCTGAAATAGTTGTAGCAATTTTTAATGTAAGAATTTTAATAAATTCTGTTCAATTATCATAATTATTAAATTATTGATAGTATAATGTGTCTAGTTTTAGCAAGAATATTTCGATATTCTTTTTAGTTTTTGTGGATTTTGTATGCTTTTTTCATTGTATTGTATATGAAATAATGTGGATATTGGAGAATTTTAGAAATATTTCTTCTAAGGACAAAATATCTTACTTGGAAGTTTTTTTTTATAAACACATATATAAGTGAATACTGAAAAGTTCTTATCCAACTCTTTTTCAAAAATATGACAAAATGGTCAAACATTTCTTAATCTCTCTTCATTGGACTAATTGTGTGTGTGTGAGTATATATATATGCATATGTTGTATCCTTTGTAATATAGTTTTGTCATAAATACTCAGTTTGAACGGCTTCTGACTACAATTTCAAGAGCAACCACCTTCATATTGCACTAAACAGGAGACAACTATCTCACAAACTTCTGTTGTAAGGAACTGACACACTCTTCTTAAATATATTGTGTCAATCACTTTCAGTGGTTACATTCTCCTATCTTATTTTTAACTTAGTATATAGAAAAGCTATATTTGCACTCCTGTCAAGGTTGATAATGAGTAGTAGCTTTCTGCCGAGATTGCATGAACAGGTAATTGGTTTTAGTAGAGTGTTCATGTTTTTTATTTGCAGTAGTCATTGTGGAATACTAGTGAAGAGGAATTTTGTCAAGATATTTGGTGAAAGAACAAATCCCAAAAAGGAATGGATTCATGCCTCATCCCACAGACATTGGGATGAAGTATGCAGGAACATTTTCAGTTGAAAAAAAAAAATTGAACTCTGTTCATTGATGTTATTTTCCTTGCAGGTATAACTGCACACTAATTGAATTTGGTGTAGAAGGTAGAGAAGATACTTGCTGAATGTGAACAGTCAATGTAATAATTCAGTTTCCCTTGTGGATGTCATTTTCAAAAACATTTTTTTTCTCATGAATACTTGGACAATGTTGAAATAGTGTGTAAATTTTACATATTTTTTTCTTTTTTTTACATTTTCATCAATATACAAATTTTAAAGCAAATACGTTAATGATTTGAATACTAAGGGTGAGGAAGAACGTTGTGTTGCAATAAAGACAGCTTGTGTGTTTTAGGATATGAACTTTCAAAATCCTATTTTTTTTCTTAGCAGTCTTTCTCATTAGATTGGAACTAACATGTATCAAGAAGACATGAGTATAGACATTAATTGCTACACAATATAGATTTCTTATTAGATAAGAATTAACAGATACTTATTCCCCTCGCAACCATTGATTTAGTTATTGACACATCACTAAATAAATCCCAGGCCTAACAAATAAAATAACAACTTTTAGTAAAAATTCCACTTTATTCATCAACGAAGTCTCCTTCTTGGGTGATACACTGATTCCAACGCTTCTCTAACAATTCAATGCATTTTTTGTAGAACAATTTGTCTTTGGCCTCAAAATATACTTCAGGTTCCGATATCACTTCTTCATTCGAGTCAAATCTCTTTCCCTGGAGCATTATTTTGAGGTCTGCAAACAGCCAGTAGTCACTGGGGGCCAGATCTGGGGAATAAGGTGGATGCAGAAGCAATTCAAAGTGCAATTCATGTAGTTTTGTCATTGTTGCTATCAACTTGTGACACAACACATTGTCTTCATTTGTGGCCGTTTTTTGGTAATTTCTTCTTTCAAATGCACCAATAATGCGATGTAATATTTGCTACTGATGGTTTTTCTTTTCTCAAGGTATTCAATGAATAAAATATCTTGCGCATCCCAAAATATGGGGGCCAAAACCTTGCCTGCTGATGTTTGCGTCTTTGATCACTTTGGACGGCTTTCACCTGCTGTTGTCCACTCAGTTGACTACTGATATGACCCCGGAGTGAAGTGGTGGATCCATGTTTCATCCATTGTAACATATTTACACAAAAACTTCTTGTTGTTGTGTTAAAACAGTTGAAAACAACACTCTGAATCCTCAATACGGTGTTGTTTTCGATCGACTGTGAGCAAATGCAGAAACTACTTTGAACACAGCTTAATCATTGAAAAATGTTCATGCAAAATGGTGAATGCACTGCCTTCTGATATGTTTAACTCCTCTGCTATCTCATGCAACTTCAATTTCTGATCAACCAAAACGAGTTTGTAAATTTTTTTGTTTCCTGGAACAACTGCCGATTTTGGGGGACTTGAGCATTCAGCATCATTTGTGTCTGTACAACCTCATTTAAAGTCAGCATACCACCTCTTAACCATTATTTCCAACAGAGCAGAGTCCAAATAACACTTATCAATCCATTGCTTTGCTTGAACAGTATTTCCCCCCCCCCCACCACCACCACCATCAGAAAGCAATTTTTTATCAACATAAGATTTTTCCATTGTTTTAAAAATTTGTAACAGTAGCTTCACTTAAATAACTGTAATTTGTAAATTAATTAGTTGGTTGGGCCCAAATTTTGTTACATGCCATTTGAAGGTTAGTACATCAAAAATCGTATGGATTTGTTTATTAGTGGAGCCATCTATATATCAGGCCCAGGACTTATTGTGTGATATGTTAAAAAGTCCTCTCTTAAACTTGACCTTTACAATCTGTGCTTAAACCGGAGCATAAATTATGACCAAGAATAATGATGCTCATGCAGTGAATTACTGAGTTGATTAGTTCACAATTAAGTGATGTGTTGTTAGCTTTGTGCTAAATAATTGACACCTTTCTTAATGAAGAAGAAATTGGATCCCAGCTTTAATTACTAATTTGCTTGATTGTTTTCCAAATGTGATTTCAATCTTGTATTCAAATATGAAAGAAACCAATTTACCAAAAAACAAAAAAGTTTCTGATTTGCCACCCACTTCCCTTTAACTTCTATACTGATACTTAAGCACACTTGCTCATCACTTTTGTTATTGCCTCAAGCAATATGTACTTGTTAAAGACTTTGACAATAAATCAACCATTATCAATGCAGTCAGGTGAAATTTAAGTAGACAATGAGCAAAGAGGGAAAATTAGATGGTTTGCTAGAAAACAAATGATATTAATTACAGATAACTAAACTTCTTCAGTGAATAATTGAGCCCAAAAATATCTATTGAAAGTGCTTGTATATAATAATTTTTGTGAGGGGGAATGAAGATATAGGATATATTTTATATAAAATTCAAACACAATCTAGATGGATTTCAAGGAAAGGAAAAATTAAATTGGGGTTTCTCTTTTATGTTTAAAAAATGAAGGAAGTTGTTTTATTTATAAGAATATTTTGTTTTTTCTTATGGAACTTGACTGCAAAAAGTGTAAAACTTTTTTTTTAAAATTTCAGAATTTTGCTGAATTTTCATGATTGAAACTAATAAAGGAATATTAACATTTTGTATGTTTCCAAATTTATTTTTCTTTCCAATTAATTTACAGTTTTTAAATAAACAAAAACAAAATGATTGGTTACAAGATAAGCTGTAAGAATTTAGGTATTTTGAGGATGTTTATCATGATTATTCTATCTTTTTATGTAACTTTGGATACCATTCATGACATTTATTAAACAAATATATCAAAACTTCTATTTACTATAACAAAACATCTTACAACAAATACTGAAAGCATTTCAAAGTATTTTGCATTAGAAATGCATTGCAAATTATTTTCATCCAGGATTAACCAGTGGTATCATGGCTAAGATTTATTAACCAGATATATCAACACTTTCAACATGCATTGTAACAGATTGTGATGGTTGTATTTCAATGCTGACTATATTTGAATTGGGTATGCAAATACAAAATTTGGGCTATTCTTATCCATGGCCTATTGACTTAAACACAATTCTGTCATTCACTTACATTCAATTTACATTTTCTACACTAAATACTTATGGTGTTAAGAAAATATTGGCTTATGAATTGAATTTTTACCTTTTAATAGGTAAAATGTAGGTACCTCCAAAGAAATCGCTGAAAAAACAGCATTGTATGAAGGAAAAAGACCCCAAACTAAATAAAAACAAAGTTTTATTGGCAACATGTTTATATTATCATTAAGAGGATAGATCAAAGAATTTTTTAATTACTTTTTAAATTTTTTAATTATTTCTAACACGTTTGAAATTTTTGTAGAAAATCTTTTTTCTTCTTATGTCAGTGCCAGACCTAAATTGACGCATAGTTTATTATGTAAAAAAAAAAACGTAATATTACGCAATGCACTTTTTTGACTGTGAAAGCCACATTAATTTGGAAATTCTTGCAAAAATCAAATAATGGTTGTATTTTGATGAAAATTTCAAGACTTATTCATAATTGACTGAAATCAATTTTGAAATAATTATTTTTTATGAAGTACTGGAAAAAATATTTTTTTTTTTACATATGTTACCCACCACCAATAAATTTCCAGAAAAGCTTAAAAATTTGACATTGGGCTCCAATAAACCTAATATAATTAAATTCAGGAGTTATTGGGCAATGCTAATCAACTGTTTTTTTTTTTCTCCAATAGTCCCCGATTTTTTAAAAAGTAAGTCTGAATTGCGAAAAATGCAATAACTATGCCAATTTTTATTTGGATAAACTTTTGATTGCTTTCTTGAACAATATAAATTAAGCATATCATTACCTGAAAAGAAAAAAAAATTTAATGAATAATGAACTTTTACAAGAATTATTTTCATTTTTTAAAGTATTTTTTATAATAATATATATTTTCAAAAATACTTTAAAATTTCTTCCTTAACTGCGTGGGCTAGGGTATGAAATTAATCTGTGAAGACTACATTTAATAATCGAAAATTGAAAAGTTTAAAACAAATGATTTACCCCGTCAATTTTTAAAATAATTAAAACATTTTAATTGTGTGCATTTTGATTGTATCTTATTTATACGGATGGCCGTACGTGATATTTAGCATTAAAGTAACTTTTACATTTTAATTCCTAATTTTCTAATTTTGTTAAAAAAATAAATAAATAATTGTGAAATTCACAATTTGTGGAGGTACCTAAAAAGAATATAAAAAATAGATATTACAAATAAAAATTAATAAATGCCATAAAATTTCATAAATTATTGAGTGACCTCTACTGTTATTTTCATTCTGTTATTAAATTGTACAATTTTTTAAAAGAAAGTTTTATATTGTTTTAATTTTTATTTTTCATAAAACATCTTCAAATGTAAGCCTACAAAGCTAAACTAACAAAAATTCCATAAAATATTGGATAATTGTTGAAAACTGTGTTAAATTTTTAATTTTAACATAGTTAAAAATAAAAAAAAACAAAACATTTGTATGAATAAGATTTATACCAAATTCGTCTTCCATGCTTGGCATTTTTTGGCCAGCTACTGTAAATCATATCATTAATGCCTCCTTGACAAGTGTTGACAGATGCGATAACAAAGATACCATAATTGAGAAACACTTTTTTTAAAATATTTCAGGAAGTAAGTAAATAATTCTTGTTTCAAGTCAGTAATTTGAATAAAATAATGTGTCAGCTAGGCGTATTTTATTTTTTAAAGATTTTTAAAAACTTTTAAAATGCCTTCTGTTTACAATCGATGAAAAATGGCAGAAAATTTGAAATTTTAACAACTTTTTTTTTTAAATCTACAAATTTTTTTTAATTCTGATCAATATAATTTTGGTTTGAAATACACCAGGGTATTTTGCTTACTGTAATTAGTAAATTTAATCACTTGGCTTTCAATTAAAGTTAAAATTAAATCTTCAAGAAAACTTTTTTATTTTTAAAAATTAAATTAAATTTAAATTGAGGTATCGAAAATGAGTGGAGGTACCTAGTAAAATGTGTGCATGTGTATACATATAAGCTTTAACACATATATACAGACTGAAAAGAAAATTTAAAATGGTTAAATTCTGAAAGGTTGTGCTAAAGTTTTATGCATGTTCTTTTTTATTTTTTTTTCTTTATTTATTTTTTTTACACATATAAACAATAAGTTCCTTCATAATTGCATATCAATCATATCACAAACAGCCAAAATACAACTGTTAGCATGAGACAAATAAGAATAAATAACAAAATACTATGCAATAAAGAAAGACTCAGAATACATAAAGCTATGAAAGAAACGGTCTATATTAAATAAATACTTTTGAACATAGAAAATACTGTTTTAAACATTTATGAAAAGTTTCAAATGTATTAGGACCTTGAATAAGTTGTCACTGATTTTTCATAAAAAGTAATGTATTATTTACAAAAATTAGTAAGAAATGTGTCACTGACTGTATTGTCCATTGCTAGCCACTACTTCTTCCCTTGTTTCTGGCAGCATTTGAATTCAATGTTAGAAAAACGTCTTTTGAGGTTAACCACGAGTCAACCCATTTTTTGGCATCTTCATAAGAAACTGCTGCTCAGCCAGGCCATGTGTCATCAATTGGAATAAGTGATAGTCGAATGGGGCGATATCTGGTGAATATGGGGATGGGGTAGGACTTCCTATATAAGCGTTTCAAAGTAGGTTTACACCCAAGTTGCAACATGTGGCCTCACATTGTTGTGTTGCAAAATTACTTTGTCATGTCTCTGCTCATATAGCGGCCATATTTTCTTCAATGCTCTACCCAAACACATCAACTGTAATCAAAAGCGATTTCCTGTGAGGGTTTCGGTTGGTTTGAGCAGCTCATAAAAAAACTAGACCCAGATAATCTCACCAAATGCAGAGTAGAAGCTTTGAACCATAGATATTTGGCTTTGCTGCAGATGTTGATGCATGGCCAGGCTTACCTCACAATATTCTATGCTTAGGGTTATTGTAGTGTATCCACTTTTCATCGCCAGTCATAATATGATGCAAAAACCTTTCTTTTTCTATCATTAAAACAGCTGCCCATAGGTGACAAGATGCTGTTCAATGTATCTAAGCTTCAACTTGTACAGCATTCAGTGTGCTTGTTTTTGAATCATTCATAATGTTTTCAAATTGTTGTCTGATCAATTTCTAATGATTCTGCAAATTCAACTTGCACCTGACATGAATCTTCATGAATTAATGCCTTCAATTCTTCATCTTCAGACTTTTTTGGTGCGTCAGAACATTCTTTATCTTCAACAAAATCATTATTTTTGAAGTGTCTAAACCAATCTTTGCATGCTGTTTCTGACAGAGCATGGTGACCATAAGTCTCAACAAGAATTCTGTGTGCTTCAGCTGTAAATTTCCTTTTAATAAAGTAGTCCATTAAAATTTCCCACAAGTACATTTTCTTTGGGATGAAATCTAACATGTTTAAGGCTATGAAAAACAGTTATTTACACTTCAGCAAAATGAAATACACTGAATTTCAAGTTTGCTTATGGTACTTCCTTAGAGATGCATTACCATCTGAAACTACACATATGCCCTTTTCGAAATGCCATCTGTTGGAAAACGGCAAGAACTTATTCATGTTCCTCATATATAAAATAATTACAATAACTGATTTCCTAGTGTTGTCAAGCTCTGTGAAACCTTACATCACTTATGAAATACCATACAGATTTGAAATTAAAATGTAGTATTCCCACGTCTATTGAACAGGTGTACAGGCTCATCCCTTGTTACCTGTTTAGGATGTGGTTTCCGGCTTTCTCTTTTCCAATCTTTTCACTCTTATGTAGCCCCCTGCGCTTCAGTGGCATTATCGCCTTGCTCGGGGTGATATGATTAAAAAAAAAAAAAGTTGAAAGTATTCAAAGAAAAAACAGATCAAAAACATGATGAAATTTGGATAGTTTACCCACAATTTTGATCTGGTTGTTCATCAACTATAGGAGATGCTACAATAAAAAAGAAATTGAAACAGAACTTGTCAGTTGAATCTAATATAACTTGTTTACTTATATAAATTACCATAATGCATAGTAAAGATTGTATAAGATTGATAAAAAAAAAGTTTGCAGTGTTATCAGGTAGGCTAATGTTCGCTATGTCAACACATACTACCAGTATTTGTATGCTGGCCTGACATCTCGTAATATTAAATGTAAATATGTAAAGGTCTTGTACACCATCAAATATACCAAGTTATTTGGCAGGGAAATCATGGCTGAATATAAACTGCACATTTAGCACTGTTTAGTCTTTGTGTTTGATTTGGTTGTAAAAGTTCAGAAGGGATAGGGCTAGTCAATGGTTCATGGTGCAGTTGTTTCAAGGTGATAGTGCAAATAGTTCATAGGAGCAGATTTTGATTTTAAAAAGTGGAAAATAGTTTAAAAAATTGAGAATTGAAAAACTTATGAAGGATCATTTGAAATTAGAGGCAGCACAAACTTTTGTAAACTTGTATCAATCAATTTAATATATTTGTAAACTTTAGAAAAAATTCAAAGACAAGGAGAATGGTTTCATCTCAGACTCATAAAAAGGAACAGCAATCAACATTTAAACACTTTGTCATTTTTTTTTCTTTTTTTGACATTTTTAGACAATTTTAAACAAAGGAAACTTTCTATCATTTCACTCCAAGCAAGGTGAGAAAACCACTAAGATGGAGATGGATGATAACAATTGACATAGTATTTAAACTTTTGAAGGTAAAATTTTATTAAAATGCAAGAACCCAAAAGAGTTTCACATATAAGAAGTGAAAAAAGAAACTGTTAGCATGAAACTTACAGTGGCATTTAGAAAATTTAAGTGTAAAATGATGAGACCTTGCCACTAATCTAGTACTGTACTTGAATTCGTAATCATCAGAATAATTAACATGAATGTATTTATAGAGAAGAAATAGGATAGCTATGTTACAGCTGTGGGAAAGTGACTGAAGACAAGATGCCAGGTTAGAACCAATAACATTGCAGATTTTTCTTTGGATATTATAAAAAAATATAGCAGAAGCACCAGACTAGATATGGCAGACTTATAAAGATAAAAAGATAGATTCTTGTAAGAAAAATTGTCAAGAATGATATAGAGAACCCACTTTCCTAGCAGCAGGCTTAGAAAGCTGATATTGAATCAATTTTTATTTCATGTTAGCAGAAAATATTAGCCTGAAAAGGCACAATGAGTAACTATCTTAAAGGTTAGCATCAGCCATGCTGATGAAAGGCAAAAAAAAAAAAATACTCAAAGACAATTAAAAGAAAGCAGTTTTATTTTGGAGTGATTTCTTATCCCAATTAACAACAGATTGAAGTTTTTTCTTTCATATATATATATATATATATATATATGAGCTGCTTTATCAAACCTATCAGACTTTTTGTTAAGATAGAAGTAAATAGTTATCATCAATATCGATACTGAATCAGGAACTGATGAGATTGGGAAAATCAAGGATGAAAATTAAGAACAAAGGTTCAAGGAAAGAGATGTGGGAAGCACCTGCATTACTCTAAACAGATCTAGAAGAGTGGCTGTTAAGATAACTTTCATTTTACAATTTGATAAGATTGAATCAAATTGAACATTTGTTTAGAAATACCCTAACTCTTCAACTCGTGATAAAGACCAGCAAACATCTTTGAGATATCTAATGCAACAGCATAATCTTCACCATTCTCATCTCAAGTTTGATAGATTTTTTCATCAATCACTGTTAGCATTTCAGCAGTTGATCTAGATAAGTGAAAGCCATATTATTTTTACAAGTTGAGATGTTTTGACTTGATTAGGTCCTGTACAACTTTGCCAAAAAAAAGGTAGAAAACTAATAGGTCAATAGTCAGAAGGATTAGACAGTTTGCCTGGTTTCTTAAAACCAAAAACTACAGAATTTGTTTTTCAGTAAGCTGGAAAGCCAGAAACAGCAAGGTATTTATTGTGGAGTTCAGAGAACAGGAGCCAGTTTAGAAGCACATTTCTACAGAAATATTGTAGGGATACTGTATATAACTGATATAATTCCATCCAGGACAACATGTAAGTGAAATTGACCGAGAACAAAATGATCTTCTCTGTTTAGTAGGATTTAAAGAGAAATTTTAATTCCTAAGTCAAACTGCTTCTGTGCAGTACTGCAAAGAGCAGGTGGCTTGTTTGAATGATACATTGAAGTAGAAAAAAACATTTTTCTTTGCATGAAAGTAGATTGGGGATTATGTTGCAGGACAACAGCTGTTTTCTTATTACATTACAGCAAATAATCATAGAGAAAGTTTTTTCCACATGTGGCATATTTTCTAAATTTGTTTTGCTCCATGGTACACTTCTTGTCTGATCAGCAATTCCAATGAGTTCATGAGATTAAAAGTTGCTCAAAGAATATCTCAAAGCCAAATCAGAAACATTATTTCATGGAATACATAGTTCATATGAAAGGTGGTGTAAGCCAAGGAAACTAAGTACTTTGATGACTGAATCATGATGCCATGAATTAAAATTTTTATGAATAAAAGATTTTGTCAAAAGCAAATAAATACTGAATAACTAGCTGTGTATCATATTAGCAAAAAATTCAGCTGAATATTTTGTTGTCTTTTCTCATACTATTTAGATTCAAAATTTTTATTTCAGAAATATCCTCAGGAGTGGAAGAAATATACCAATTTCACCAATAAGATTTGTTATCTTGTTTGAAATAAAAAAACAAGAAACAATCTTTTTCTTTATTTACAAACATAAGATTTTTAATTTAAAAGAATGTACTTGCTGCTATATGACCTACAAAGATGCATATCTGAGTAATCATATTGAAACATTAAGTAAATTTTGACTCTTCACTGCAGTAATTCTATGTGCCATTAATTGAGTTAGTGACACAGATTCTCATAATAAATGTTAGTTGTCAAAAAATACTATTTTAATCATTAATCAATGGGCTTATTAATGTACGTACATGTTGAAATTTCTTAGAAAATAGTATTCATCAATGAAAATTTATCATTTTAGGCTGTATAATTTCTAATTTCTGTTACGTGCTTCTAACTTTTATGTGCTATGTTCTTTTAGCCCATAGGGTATCATGTATTTTTACAATTTCTTATCATTTGTAGCTATAAACATTGTTAGTTCCTTTACTATCCCTTCCTGTTCTGCAATTCATTAACACAAACTTGTTAGATAAGATATTTTCAATTTTCCTTTGCTCTCTTGTCTTCAGTATATCCTATGGGTATCAAATTCTCCAAGCTTTCTCTCTGCTCATTGCACCAGAAATTTCAGCTATCTTTTTCTAAGCAAAAGTATCCTTTTTATTCCCATTTTCTTTAAAACATTACTCACATATTGCATCCTCAGCATCCTCAGCATTCTATAGAATTATATCTCTGTTGCCTCAAGTCTCCTCTTTATCTGACGAAATTGTTCAGTATTCATTGCTATATAAGAGGATTGATATTACATTGAAGTTCAGCGCTGTTACCTTTGTTTATAATGAAATTTTCCTATTTCTTAATACTTTGTTGGAAGATAGTGCACCTTAAGATTTCTGTCTCACATTTTCGGTTATCTGTTATAATACTTCACAGCTAAAATTTTATACTTGTTTGATTCTGACATCTCTAATTCATAACTCACACCTTGCTAACAACCATATATTCTGTCTTGAATTGACAATTAGTCCATTCTTCTTTCTTTCCTTTACAACCTTATCAAAGAGTTCCTTCAGCATTCTTTCTGTGTCTACCATCATTTAACCTATACAGTATGGAAGTCCGACTTGGATTTATTATTGGTTCTAATGACAATGTTGAAGTCATGATTGAATACTCTAAAGAGTAACAGTTTTATAATTAACAAGTAGATTTTTATGTAATGGTCAACAGATTTTCAGTAAAATGTCTGATAAGTGTCAAAGTACTAAAATAACTCAAGATTGGTACTATATAAATGCTATTTGTAGTAACTTTGTCTCTCTTAAACTGGCAAAAGGACCACAAATGTTTGGCACTCAATGAGGAACAAACTCACTATAGTTATAATATTTTAAATTCGTTGATTATCATTTCTTCACAGCATGATAGTTTTGCTGCACAACTCTTACAAATATGCAAGAAAGTTTTATATCAGCAATTTCAAATTTGTGCACCTTGTTCATCTTTTATACTGAGTTTTCTCTCAAGTTATTAAAAAGCTAGAAAAGAAAAATCTGAAATCATTAGTTTTTTTTTTTAAGTTTTTGAAACTGATATTTTTTTCGCAAATGCTATCACTTAGTTGGAATTAGCTTCTTTGAAGACTGATTGTTGAAATGATCATAAACTTGTGCCTTAATTTTGCTCATGTCACATGAACTCTTCAGAAAAGCAGTCCTATTTATTCTATACCATGTTCTATTTCATTTAACATGATCTCTGTGAATATCCTAACCTTGATCCCAAATTTTCAGTTACATGAAGGTAAGCTGGTTGTTGATATGATGATGTAATAATTCTTTCTCGGTAGCTGAAATAGTTATTCATTTCCACTTGGTGTTAACTTGGAGTTCAAGTTCAGTTAAAAGCTGAAGTAATAAAAAAAAAAGTCTTGATCTTGCTCACTTTCAAAGCAAGCAGACTCTTCTAACTTAAAATCATGGTGTGTTTATGAAACTGTTTCTTGCCCTGTTAAGGCAGTGAGCAAATGAAAAGTAAAATTAAAGAGAAATAAAATCTAACAGGAAAGGAAAGACAAAAAGTTTAGTGTAAGTTAAAGTCAGGATACCTACGTTTAGCAAATTAGAGCTATTGATGTGGGGGAAGAAACTCCATCCTACTTCTTTTTCAAGGGATATAATTTTGTGGAAGCAATGTTGGGGTTGAATCTTAAGGCTCAAGTTTTGGTATATTGATAAAAGGTTAATTAGCAGTTACAGTGGGAGTGTTTCCAAGCCCCTGTCAAGGGTGCCAAATGTAGATGTTTCAGCAAAACTTTATGGAGGGTGGAGAGAAACAAAACAAAAATGTAGGTGAAGTATCTAAGTTGTGTTTAATACACAGAATCCTGCTTGAAAAATTGGCACAACTCAATCTTTTTACTCTTTTTCAGCTACAGATTGTGCTATTATAAACTTAGTAAATATTGATATCATGCCAGCATATGCTGAACCACTGATGGTTTGATGCACTATTATAAATGTTAACAAAAGTGAATAAAGATTTGTTTTATTGTATCTGTTATTGTAAAGTTTTAACTTTAGATTTAAAAATCAGAACTTTGAAATTTATTCATTTATTAATCCTCACAGTTATTAGTAATAGTGAATAAGTTTTTCTGCATTTAAAGCTGTAGAAAATATCAACCTTAAATGTTGCAATAAAGGTGGCAAAAAGATGAAAATTTCTAATGAAAATACTTCATCTCAATATTTTCATACTCATTTTAAAAATTCAGCAGAAGACTCTGAAAGAATTTTTAAGAATGAATGATTGAATTCAAGAATTATATATATATATTCTAAACATATACTGTTAAATATAAGAGACAATGAATGACTATTATGTTTAATCATGAGCCGTTCTAAACTTTAATTTGGCTTTAATTTCAGTTGAAGATAAAGACAAAAATTCTCCAACATTTGGACAATTTCTTATTAAGCTGGTTCTAAGCTTTCGGCTCACATGAGCCATCTTCAGAGTGGTTATAAGGACGGTAACACAAAAACATCCACCATCAGCGATGATTTTATCTTGTGTTGACATAAAACTCTGCTAAGCAACAGCAATAGTTACCAAAAATAACAAATGCAGTTCGCAAATTTGCAATGTGGTTCTATGACATCACACCGCATGATAGCGCAAAATGACAACAAAACCATGTATTCAAATGCAATGTAATGTGTTATGATCAGATTTAAACTTTACTTTAGAATTTTTGTCTTTATTTTCAACTGAAATTAAAGCCAAAATACGATGTTTGGAACAGCTCATGATTAAACATAATAGACATTCATTGTCTCTTATATTTAACAGTATATGTTTAGAAAATTATTTGCTGCCTCGATACACTAAATATATATATATATATATATATATATATTCCTTGATTTTTAGCTAAAATTTAAAATAAATCAACTATCATAGATGAATGTATGCAAAAAAGTAGGGGGTCACACAGGTAATTTTTGTTTTGAAGTAGCTAAAGATCATAGCGGTCAGTTCCACTAAACATAGGTAAATTCTTTCTGGAGGGGGTTAAAATTCATGCAAAATCTTAGTGTTTGTATTATACATTTTTCCCCAAGTCATAAGTACATGATAAATATAATAAAGAATTTTGCTCCAACTGTGAAAAAAATAAAGTTAAGGACAAAAGAAAAAAATAAAGTCATGGGAAATAGTTTGTCACTTGGGATATTCAATGATGTTACCCACATCTTTCTGTTGGTATATTTTTTCCTAACAAACATAAGTAAATAAGTGTTATTTCCTGGATTTTCTCTAAAATTACAAATGAACAATGAAGCATTCTGTGAGTTGTTTGAACTAATATTCCAATTTAACTACTTTTTATCACTACACTTGAAGTGATGAATTCTTTAGCTTTCTTCATTTAAGAAGAATAGAAACATTGCTAAACACATTTATACAAGATAAAAATCTGATTTCCATATCTGAATTGCCTGTAAATCTTTTAAACAGTGAAAAAAAACATTCATTAGACAAAAATATTAATTGAACAAATAAAAAAAAGAAAAAAAGCAAACAAAACACTTTCTCTCATGAAGAGAATAGGATTCAGGTCAGGTAGGAAGTTCAGTATGAATAAAATGTTACTATTGCATGTCATTGTTTGGTTCCTGAATTTGTTTTTCTATCCAGATCTTGCATGTCTGTTCTCCAGCAAGTCAGCTCAGTGAATATTTCTGTTATTTTGATGTAATCCTCTTTGTCTCGAGAGACCTTAACTCACAGAGGGATTTAATCATTGATATCCATGTGGGACAATTGGCTGTACTGAATTTGTAGATAGAGCCATGTGTTATGTCTCTTTGATTTTGTTGATCTTTCTGCTGGATCTTTATTACAAAAGAATGGTCTTTGTGTGCTTTATCTGTCCTTACACATGTGTACACATTTAAGTATGTTTGATCACACCACTGCACTTGGCAATTATTGCTTAGTGGTTGAGAATTGAATTAAAAGCCATTAGATCTCTGGTTCAACTCTTATAGAATAGTATCATGATCATCTGAGATAAGTGAATGAAAATTGAGTAGTAAAGTATTTAGAAGAAAACTATGAGCAGAATTTGAAGTTTTCATTCACTAGTCATGGGAGGAAATCTTGTTAGAATGGTGACAATTTAACACTTGGAGGATCTGAAATATTAAATTGAAAGCTAAGAGTTTAGTACCTTTTTGGAAGTAGAAGTCTATTAACTGAAATTCATTTAGGAAATTCCAAGTAAGGCTCAACTCTGCCAGACAATTCACAAAACAGTGACAGTTTCTGAAGGTCACTGATTTCAATATGACTTCGTTATGCTTTTCTGAGTTTTTCAATGTTCATCATTTTAAAGTTGGATCCCCAGGCAACCTTTCCACATTGGTATCTAGAAAAAATCATTAATGTTGTTCATCCCGAAGCCCTATCAAACTAAGAGACTATATTTCTTGTCTTGTGCATCTGTATATGTTTTAATAACGGATACTTTTTCATCTGTAAATAATCTTTCTGTTGTTTAAGTAGAAATATATAAATAAACATATTTTTGCTTATGTTTGAAGTTACATTTCCCAGAGCATTGCTAGTTAGCAGATTAACTTACTAACAAGGTTATGTAAACATGTGTAATGTAATTATTTTATAATTATATTACAGATAGATTCATGATGTACAAACCTGTACATAAAATGTCCCCCAAATATACATATACACACATATCATATTTTTCACCATTTAACAAACACATGTAATTTAGTACAATATATTTAGGGGGAAAATTCAACTGATCCTTACTGATATATTATTTAAATATATTGTTTTCTAATTAGAATTTAATCATTTCTAATCATATATATTTCATTCTAGAGTCATTCAAGAAAGAATGAATTAATCAAATGTTTAGAAGTTGTTTTTCTGCTGGTAACTCCAACATCAATATATGAGAAAAGTTTTTTTTTTTTTTAGAGGAGGGTTTACTGAACTTTATATTGCAGAGAATTTACTTTTTGTAATATTAAGTACAATTATGTTATTGCACAAAAATTAAGTATGTCAAGAGAAAATAATTCTTCAAACAACTTCTGTTGAAACAAGTCGTCATATTTTTGATAAGTTTCTTGTGAGATGAGAAACCCTGCGATAAGCATCAGCTATCATATTTTATGCAATTGTTATTCTCTTAAATTAGTCAATTTTTATCTTATTTCGAAGATTTAGTCATTTAAGCATCAATATCAAACACATCTATATTTAAACTTTATTCTAACATTTATTTCTGATGAAAGTTTAATTAACTTTCATTGGAACATTGATAATTTGTACTGGCAGAAGAAGTATACATCTTTTTTTGAAGATATTCGTTAGTGAGTAAACTCTAAAGTTGGGTAACACTGTAACCTAATGTTTGTTTTTCGTTAACAATTGTTATTTCTTATTTGCTTATGGCTAGAAAGTATAAAAAATGACTAATACTTCATTCAAACTTTACTTTCATAACCAGGATAATGGTATTTCTAAAATTAACCTTTTTGCATTATGAAAAGTTGTGAATGTGAACATTCTTGTTCACACAAAGTAGGAACAAAATGACATATGGTTCAAAAGTAGCATTTGGTTATTCTAGATTATACAAGAGATGACTACAAAATATTTAGAAGTGAGTAGTTTTCTGCAATTTATGCATATACTGTAAATTACTTTAATGAATAAGTATCCAAATATAGTGTCCTATCACATTTCGTTATTCAATTCATGTTAGCAGTGTTCAAAGTCCAGTATATCCTGGTGGAAACACTCGCCTTGCTCTTTTGAGTATACCCACACGTTCTCCTTGAATTCATCAAGATGGGCTTTGAGGAACATCATGCAGCCCATTTTGCTGTAGTTCTTCATCAGGATCTCAACATGTTCCACATAGTTTTTGCCCTTGCAGTTCCTCAGGAAACTCTAAACCACTGTAACAAAGCTGTTCCAAGCTGCTTATTCTGTCCTAGTGGCCTTTTTAGGGAATTCTTTGCACTCTGATCCTCTTTATTTGTGGTCTGACAAAGATACTTGCTTTGGCTTTTGCCACAGACAGCTTAGGGAATAAATCTTGATAGTTTAAGGCTGCAAACTTCTTATATAGAGCCGTTACAAATTGTTTCATAGGGCCTAATTTTAAGTGCAGTGGTGGAAATTACTTTCTGTGGGGTCATTTGATATTGCTCTTCCCTCCACTGAACTTGATCTACTGTGGTCGATCTCATCCATGGTTGTGTGCTGCAATGTCCCTGCTGACCTTCACAGCAAGGTAACACAAAATCTTGGTAAAGCCATCTTGAAAACCCATCAGGAAGTCCATCTTTTTGAAGTCTCCAATAGCCTCCAAACCGTACTCTTAATATTTCAAGGTATCTAACAAAATTTTGATACTGCTGTATTTCACTTTCAGCTGCACCAAGTGAGCCAGGGGAAGAGATGATAACATGTTCCTTGTATGAAGCAGCACGGCTTTGAGGCTCTTTGATGAGCTGTTGATGAAGTAGTACTACTCACTGGGGTTACAGGCAATTCCAATAGCCTCAGACTGATCACATTGTAGCAGAAGCAAAGCCCATCTTTATGGGTGAAAAAGGTTGAAAAACACTATTGATGCTTTCTTTAACCTGTAACTTGCACTTTTTTTATCTAACAAATTCCACTGTTTGAGTCAGTCATTGGCTTTTGTGAGACTAACATCTCTTATATAGCTGTTGAGGTCTTTTTGGTTGGGGTTGTAGAAGTTTTTCTCCTTATCTGCACCTCTATAATCTGGATCAATGACCTCAAACACATCTGAATTTCCATTCTCTTCTGAAGATAGCTGCTCTCTCTTTAAAGGAGTGGGTATAGGGAGCTCAGGGCAGTATAGCACTGGGGGATGGATAAGAGAAGGTTTGAATATATGATAACAGGCACATTCTTGCTAGCTTAACATTTGGAAAGGTCTACCATGCAGAAAGAGCAATTCTTTGAGTGGTCAGTTGGTTCCCTTCAAATTTGTGAGATTGCTCTACTTTTTCCTCTGTCCAAGTCTCAAAGGCAATGTTTAAAGGAAATATTTGTCATTTCTTTTGCTTTCAGAAGCAATTAGGAAATAACAGTTACTAACCAAAGACAAAAACAAAAAAATCAGCATTTTTTTTTTACACAGTGAATAAAAAGAAATGAAGATAAGATTTTATTGTCATTTTTTGTCTTTTTTAAATAATTTTACCCCAAGCAAGGTGATAATGCCACAGAAAGTGAAAGAGAATGTGATGACTTTATTGAGAAGAAAGGGCATAAAACAACAGATATCAGGGAGACAGAAGATGGTAATTAGCATTGCATTTACATTTTTTAAGATTGTAAGTCGCAGAGATGCAAGAAATCAGAATGAAATTCTAGAGGTGAAATGCACAAGAAAAGAAAATATTAGAATAGAACTGATAGTTGCTTCTAGGTAGTTCAACAGTGAAACTGTGTGAACTATTTGCCACGCTAGTAGCAAGCTTGAAAACAATTTAAAATCTGGGATTCAGGTACCCACTCTCTTGGAGATGTGAAACTGTCTTAACCACCAAACAGATCAACTCTGTGCTTGGATAAAACACTGATGATAAAGATTACTAGTTATTGAAGACAGTAGATAATTCTTGCATGAAGGTTTAAATGAGATTGCATGACCATAACTAAAAGTAAAAGAGAATGATGTATCAAATTTTTGAGATGTTTAATAGAAGCAGAAAGATGTCAAGTTCATTTTCAGGTGTGACATAAAAACTCAACTTGGAGTATCGTAATGATCAATTAAAAAGCATTTGCAAACAATAAAGATTGTATGCTCAAATATGCAACATACTTGTTTCTATTTAGACATTCATTTTCTTTTTTAGAAAAAATAATAAAGCTATAAAAAAAATAAAGTTTATAAGGATGATCTGGATTTTCTTTATTATTACATATTTAAAAAACAATTAAAGACAATGTTTGAAATTCTAGGATGAAATAAGTAATTTTCATTATTTCAGAGTTGTACAGCCATGTCACACTGAAACAGTGGTTCTCTTATGATCCCCAAAGTTAAATAATGTTGAGCCTAGTCAGTTCCTAGCTGAATAGCCACTTGGAAATACTAGGTTTTGTAAACATTGTGTGTGTGTGTGATGGATAATGACTCTGACTTTGAAATCGGAGAGCTGAGTTCCAATCTCAATTGGGTTTGTTATCTGTACTTATGTGCATATACCCTTTGGAAAGGTATTGATTCACATCTCCCTCCATGGATGAATTAGTAGGACTTGTATCAGTAAATCATTGTCTTCAAAAGGTACTTAAAATCTAAGAATATTTTTTAGCTTTAAATGACATATAAACAGTTGATAAGTCATAAAAAAACTATCAGTCATTAATCATTTCATGAGTTGTCTAGACTAATATTCTCATCCTTGTTGGTTTTAACATCTTTTGGTTGATGTATAATTTGGACTTCTTTATTCTGACTAATATTCTCAGACTTGTTGGTTTTATCATGATATTTCTACAAGTCTGAAGAAGAGTAATTTCTATTAAAAAAATGATTGATGAAGGAATTACTCATAATTTTTCCCAGGTGGTAATTATAAGAATTTGAAAATACAACTTCATATATAATTTGAAAGCAGTAAAGGACGATAATTAATCAAGGTTTTATAGCTCAGCTGTGGAGACTTAGGTTTGATACTACAAAAATTATAACTCAGTTTTCAGTACTGCATTGTCTAAATGTTACTTGTTACTCAGAAATGTTGTTCTCAACTTTATAAAATAAAAATAAAAATGAGAAGCAGTTTAAAGACACTTAACTGAAATTCTTCAAAATTAAACATCAAAAGTTGAATTTTAATCTTTTCGTATTTTAGTTGTCAAACTTAATCATTATCTTCGATCATTTAATCCAACATATTCATCAATTACTACTACTCAACAGTGACAGTTGATAATTATCACTAATTATGTTTTTTGGTTTTGTTTTTTATTTTAAAAAAATGAACTGACAAAAAGTTCTATGAAATTATGAGATATCCTTTAAACAGGATTTTCAGAAATTTGTTTTGAATGGTGGGTGCTGAAATAGACTTTTTCCTCATGATATCTGTTACATTGTCAACCTCAACTTTGATATAAATCATGTATTGCCAGGACATTCATTAAAAGAAGTAAATTTGTTTTGTTTGTGTCACATAACACTGAAAACCAATTCTTTTGTTAAAAAAAATAATTAAACATGACTCTCTTGATTTTCAATAAAAATAAACAAAGTGAAAAATAATGTTTGAAATTCTAAAAGGAGTCATCATCATTATTCAATGAATTGTTTGACTAATATTGTCATCTTTTTTAGTTTTATCAGCGCTTTGGCTGATGTATTTGTTGCCATTTATTAATATCTAAGAACAGTCATTACTTTATTAACTGACATAAATTTGTGAAGGTTTTAATTTAAAAAACTAAATATATGAAATTTTCTAAAAGTATTAAATTCAAGAGATTTTAAGAATGTTTTTTTTTATCAATGTTGTGCCAAAAGTTGAAAATATTTAGCTTTCTAAACTTCCCTATTTTATTTTAATTTTCCTAAAGTTTAACAGTATTTTAAGGAAAAAATCTTCTTTTGGTCTAAGAACTTTACAGCATCCATTCACTCACACACACACACACACACACACACACACACTAAAATGTTGATATGTATACTTATTGGAGTTGTACAGAAGTTTATTTTTTAATAGTTATGTTCACCCTATACAAGGATTAGGATCAAGAGTCATTTAAGGTAGAGGGTTATTGAAGGATTTTGTTATGTGAATAGTAAGGGGTGCAGTTTATGAAGATATGAGGGAAAGATAACAGCTAAACCTAGACTTGAACAAGTTAAGATTGAAGTGGTTGGGGAAGTATCCTCTTGGGTGTCAATTTTATAATGTAGTGATTAATGGGAAGAAACTGTTCATGTGAAACTTACTTCTCATTAACGAAATACAAAGTGAATGTTGGTGGTTTGCTACAGTATACAGCTGTGAAGGTTAGAATTTGTAGAACTAAGGAATGTAGCTTGCCTGAACATTTTTCCATGGAAATGGTGATAGAGCAGTGTATTGTGTGTTTGGAAAAGGAATTGCAGGGTATAAAATAATTCATCACCTACAAGGACATGTGGATGCTTTTTGACTAGAAAGTGAAGATGAGGTAGCTCCAGCCCAGATATGACAGCAGTTCTGTATTTTCAGCTTGATCTGGTTCTTGTAAATATGGAAGATAACAGGAGTCAAGCACTTACTGGAATGGTACAGGAAACCAACTATTTTTCCAGTATCTTTAGCAATACAAGTTCCACTTGAAGCCTGGGTTGAACTCAAGTTCCAATAGGCATTCAGGGCAAGGGTCCTCCTTGAGAGAACATCCATTCCACTTGATAAAGAAAAAGTCAGTTTAGTCAGTGATGATGCAACATTACCAGTTTGGTTTTTGAAGTATTAGATGTGATCAGCTACTTTCCTCGCTCTCATTGAGTTTTTAGAGTGAGGTGATGTCAGTTTTAAAAGTTTACTGCTTCACTCACCTGCGGTCAATTAAAAAATCTCGCAATGAAACATGTCCCTTCAAATATAGGAAAAGGAAATCTGATTCCTTTTACAACCCAAAAGTATGTCATTGAAGATTCACAAGTTACTTAGAATGACCTACAATGACCTTATTGAACTCTTTGGTCTTATGCCTGGTGCCTGATTTACTTCGAAATGTGTGGTCCTGCAATCATCAAAGCAAGATCTGACAAATGGAATTTAGATTGACAAGCTCCTGTCTCACTTGTATTGTCCTGGTCAGCGTAAACATTTGTTTAATTAACACTTCCAGAGTGGAGCCAAAATGTCTCTGTCGCCCAGATTAAAGACACTCACAGATTTTTAGAAACTCATTTGGAAAAATATTATCCTTGACTCAATATTTATATTTCCTCCCCGCTTACAATAAGTAAAAACGAACATGTGAAAGAAAGAAAAACCACACACAGAAAACCAAATTATACAAGTAAGTATTTTTTTTATAGAAAATTGTTGAGAAAATCAGATTTGTTATTTTTTTTATCATCTATGAGCTGGAGATTGTAGTCAAACAGAAGAAAGAAACTATGAATTTAGGTATCTCCACTCAATTGTCAGGAAAAAAAAAAAAAAAAAGACAGCATATTATGATGTTAAAAGAGCTCAAACTTAATAAAAACAAAGTTTATGTTATTATTAAGAGGAAAGATCAAATTTTGTTATTTTTTTTAATTTTTAAAATCCTTTCTAACACGTTTGAAATTTTAATTAAAATCCCATTTTTTGTTTTCTGTCAGTGATTCACGCTATGTTTATGTCAGGCAACTATTAAGAAAATGGAGTCGGTCAAGTAAAATGATTTTTGTGTGAGTAAATTTTTCCTCGCTCTCGACTGCCAGTCAAGTGATTTCTTCTTCAAATCTCAAAGGCTGTGCACCAATATACTATTGTATACCCTGCATAGATATCCATAAAATATTGGATTATTCTTAGACAGATTATTAATCTATAGTAGAAAGGAAGTTGGATCAAGAAACAAACTGAGAGGTCTGCATTGATCATGTGATGAGTTTAGTATAACTTGACTCAGCTGTACCAGCTCAGCATCAGTACTATAAATTTGTTTTAGTGTAATTATAACCAGTTGTTCAATCAGTCTTGACAGAATTAGGAAGTACATTATCATACATGTACAATACATATAGATATATGTGCGTGCATGTATATGCATGGGTGGGTGGTTAAAATGTCAGTATTCCAAGTAAAAATCCCAACTTTGGATCTCACTTTGTCTAGTATATGACTTCTTGATAATATTAGCCTGGGGAAATAATTCCAACAAATGGGATCATTAGGAAATGGTTGAAAACCAGATCATGTATGAATGAAATTGGTCAGGAGAAACTGTTCAGAAGCTGTCACAACTTATGACTGAATGTTTGAACATTATGGCTTTGTTGTTGAGATGCCAAATTATGCAGTTTTTCTCAGAAATTGTCATGAACATCTGCTCAGTTTTATTGCAGTGTAAACTGATGGTTGGCTCTGTGGATGTTGAAGAAACAGGAATGTGCCTGAGCAGGTACCTGCAATAAGGATTTGAAAGCCACCTTGGCAGATGGGTGTACTCAAATATGAGTTACCAGTCATTATTATGTTACAGGCATTTTAAAATTAACCTATCATAACTACTTTTCAGTAAAGTAAGGATCAGTCAAGTAACTCTGACATATTTAACAGAGAAAATTTGAGTTTAAACAAATGATTACAAAAACCAATTATTACAATGCACCTCTCACTACCTACAAAAATAAAGTATTCATTTTTAACCATAGCAAGTTCAGCTTTAAAAAAGGACTTTTCTTTTTCCTTTCTTTATCTTCTTTCTTTTCTTCTTTTTCTTTTTTTTCTTAAAGTTTTTTTTTATTTGAGAATATTGAGATTTTTAGTTAATACGAAAGTGTTTAATTATAGTTAAAACATTTCTGTAGACATATACACACCATCTTCAACAGTCGTTGTTACTATTCAGAATTACACTGTGTACTTACAAAATTGCACTAATTTTATGTTACCTGAGAATAGATAAATAATAATTGTAATTACTAAAGTATAATCTTGATATAATCAAGGCATTTTTATTTTTTATGGATACTATTTTCATATTTATTTTTATAAACTGATTTTGAAGAATTTCTATACAGTAGGAATGAATTTGCAAAAAAAGATTTTTAGAAATTCTCTTTAACTGTTATTCCTTCTTTCTGTAGGTCAAGGTTTGGAATCAATGGTTTCATAGTTTGACAATTTGACAAGATCAATAACAGCCTTTCTCTCAGCCAACCATTCAACTTGATCTGCCTTAGAGCAAATCAAAATGCCTTATCTCAGAAGAAGTCGAGATAGGTTCCTTGCTTCATATAACAACAAGGTTACTACTATATCCTTTTCTGACTGGATGTCGATCGCTCTCTCTCAGCTTTATTTTTTTTTTTTTTTTCTTATGTTAACTTCCTAACTAATGTTTTCTTTTTTTTTTAGTTTTTACTATCTTTACTCAGTTTTCTCTCTCTTTTTGTGTTCTGATTTCTTTACTCTTAATCTCCATTTCTGAAACGGTCTCTTCTTTCTCTCTCTCTCAGATTTATTTCACAGACACATACACTCTCACTCTCTTTCTCTCTCTGGGATTTATTTCACTCTCTTGCTCTGATTTCTTTTTCTTGTTTATTTCTCTGATTTCATTCTCTTTCTAATCTCTCTCTCTCATTTTTGTTTCTTTAGCTTTTATTTTGTCTCTTTATTTTTCCTTTCTCTCATTTAATTTTCTCTCTCATTTTTTCTGTTTCTCTCTTTTTTATTCTCTTTCTTCCATGTTTATTTCTTGTTTATTTTCGTTTTTCTCTCTCCTCTTCTTTCTCTAGTTTCTCTCTTTGTCTCATTTAACTCTGTCTTTCTCTCTCTCTATATATATATATATTTTCTCTCTTCCTGTTCTTGTTTCTTTTTTCTGTTTCTGCACTGCTTTTTTTTTTCTTAATTTACATTACTGATTGCTTTCTTCTAATATCTTTTTAAAAATTCTTATGACTTTTTACACTTATTTTTGTACAATCATTTCATCTTGCTTGTACTTTATCCAGAAGTTTAAAAATTCTTTCTGTTTTATGAACTAAAATTTATATTATTTTCAGTATTTACATAATTTAGACTATTGTCCTCGTCTTTGCTACCATTTGTACGACGTTTCAGCTGTTGTACGCTCTGGCCTTCTTCAGGTACTAGGAATTTCGAACCGAACACTTTATTACAATCACTGGGGTATATGAACTCCATTCCTTGCATAAACCTTCGATTGGAAGTCCTGAGTTATCTCCCTCTAATCCTGCAAGTTACTTGTTCACCACTGCTGTAGCCTGGTATTGAACTCACAACTCTAAGAGTAAAGTCAGGAACTAGCCAACGTCTATATCCACTGGGCCATATGTCCTTAAGAACACATGGAGTCTACATATCCCAATGATTATAATAAAGGGTTCCATTTGAAATTCCTAGCACCTGAAGAAGGCCGGAATGTACAATGGCTGAAACGTTGTACAAATTGCAACAATGATGAGGACAATAGTCCAAATAATGTAAATACTGTAAATACTACCTCATCTCAGAAATATATGATATTATTTTGTCTTGTATTCAACTCCTAAATCCATTTCCCCTTTTAAGAACACAGTTTCCACTTAGCATTGATTAGACAAAAGAAATAATATCTTTGAACAACCTCTTTAGTTGTCATAATATTTTCAGTGGCAACTCCTTTTGCTTAGAATTTGATTTAAATGTGAGTTACTTGCTAGAAATCTTTGCGATTTTGTTTTATTGATTTTTTTTATTAATGTATTCTGGAATATTTAAGTGGTTATAAATGTAAATGCCTGTTTTTATGCTTCAAGAATGTATACTACCATTCTGATACTGTAGTACATATTCAGTCTTGTTTATACTTGGTGAACAATGTTGGTTGTAACCAAAACTGTTCTGAAAAGGTCTATCCTGTCATTAGAAACAGTTTTGTAAAATTCAAATATCTTATTTGTGATCAGCACAACTTTTTTTTCTTTAGAATCTTTTACCATAAAATAGGAAAAAATTAAATTTTTTTCAAGTTTAATGTCCATCAATTATATCATTGACATGATGTAAGGGAGCGATGGATAACTTGTCATCTTAATTAGGCAAAAATAAAAATGACACTGACATTGCATTTTAACAGATATATTTACAAAAAATATGCAAAAATATCTTGAAATACTAAAGAATAAATTTATTCAATGAAATTGCTATTGGCTTCAACAACAGCCTCAAAATGATTTTGGAATCTCTTTCAACTCTTCTGGATGGTCTCCTTGTTTAAGTTTATGAATGCTGCCATAATCTTTGTCTTCAGTTCATCTTGGATATTACAAGGAATTTTGTTGTTCTCTCACTCAATTGCACCCCACACATAATAATCAATGGGTTGCAGTCTGGGGAGTTAGTTGGCCAGATGTAAGGAGTGACATGGTTGCAAAAAATTGTCTGACAGCCATAACTGGCTTTCCCTGCTTGTGTGGCATGGTGCAGAGTCCTGTTGCCAGATATAGGGTCTTTTAGCAGCCACCCTCTTGATCTAAGGCAGCACTACCTTCTCAAGTTACTTGTTGTAGCCCGCCATGTTGAGTCTGAGTTCCTCACCAACAAATTCAGGAGTTCTTTTCTTATTAGAACAATTAGTGAGTTTTCTGAGCTGTTGGACCTTTATAGTCACAATTAGACTCCTTTAACTCTTTCTGAATCTTCTGCACTGTCCTCAGATTGACATCCAAACACACCAAAACTTCTGTATTAGAGCTTCTGGCATGAACGCTAAGCAGCACAGCATGCTGTTTCCAAATTTCTGATGGAGTGGATTGTATCATGGTGCTCTTTTTCTCACAGACAATATCCAACTGACTATACTATACTGTGCAGTTGACAAAATCAAAAATCAAAAAATTAATTAAAAATATAACATGGCAACAATTTACCCATCACACCCTGTATTTCAGTTAGTCTGATAGCTCCAGTTTAGATCTTGGCTATCTCACTCTTGATACATACTGCAGACTCTGTGCTTTTTATAATCACTATTTCAACTTAGATTACATATAATGAAGTACCTCCACACATTTTTGATACCTAACTTTTAAAGTGAATTTTTCAAAATAAAAATGTTTTCTTGAAACTTTTATTTTAGTCTTAATTGAAAGCTAAATGATTAAATTTACTATTTCTTCTAAGCAAAATACTCTGGTGCATTTCAGTCAGAAATTATATTGATGGGAATTTTAAATTTTGAGATTTAAAAAAAAATTCAATTTTTCGACCATTTTTGAGCAATCAGCACATTTGTAAAAAAAGTTAATTCTCAGTTTTAAAAATCTTGCAAAAATAAAATGTACATATGTGACTAGTTATTTTTAGAAAATTAGCAAATTTAAAGTTAAATTAATCTGATTTATGCAAGTATTACTTATTCATAGCTTGAAATTTAGAATAAAACTATTTTTTAATCACAAAGTGTTGATCTTTCTGACCTTTCCCATATTATTTGACATGTGACAACTGCCAGAAGCTAAGTGTATCGCGACCAGAATTGACAAAATTGTCTAAATTTTTTTCCTTTATGGAAAGAAAATGTAAAACATGTTTTTTAGTGTACACACAGAAATTACCATACAAAATAAAAAACACTTTTAATACACAAAATAAAAATTAGAAATTACTTTAAAAACATAAAGGCAAGACAATTCCTATTAAACTTTTCAATTTTTTATTAGTAAATATAGTCTTCACTTGATAACTCACCAACCCAACATCTTTGAAATATTTTAAAAATATTTTTGAAACTTTATAAAGTATTATAATTTAAAAAAAAAATGAAAACAGTGCTTTTAAAATGTTATTATTAATTGAAGAAAATTTTTTCTTCAGACTATAATGTCCTTAATAAATATTATTTATTAAAGCAATTAAAAGCTTATCAAATTAGTTAATGTCATAGTTTTATTGCATTACTTATTTTATTATTTGGAGCAGATTTTCAGAAAAAAAAACTAAATGTTTGAAAAAAATAATAGATGGTTTATATTCTCTAATGAATCTTGCCTTTTTTTTTTTTTTTTTTTTATAAGCGTTTCACCCCGAGCAAGGCATGTCACTGCCACTACTGTGCAGGGGGCTACGTAGAGTGGAGAAAGTCTGATTAAATATAGGAAATAACAGAGGGTGGGTGATAGGCGGGTGAGGATACCGAGAATGAGGGTTGGGTAGATGAGAGTGTTGTGAGAATAGTTGGGAGTTAGTGTGATAGGAGGTGTCTATTGACCCTACATTTAAACACCTGGAGATTGTAGCTGTCGGGAAAGCAGACTTGTGGAAGGGAGTTCCACAGGCGGGAAGCGCGAGAAAAGAAGCTGTTGGAGTAGAATTTACGGTTACATCTTATCTGTTTAACTGTAAAAGGGTGGGACCTAGTTGCTAATCTAGTATCTCGTGTAAATTCGTGCTTAGGCGGCACCAGTGATCTAAGCTCATCGGAGCAGAAGCCATGAAAGTACTTGTAGAAGAGGCACAGGGAAGCTACATCACGCCGGTGTGAGAGCGGCTGCAGCCGGTCTGCCAAGTCAGTATCAACCACGTTTGTATTTTGTCAAGAAGCCCAAGGAGAGCAGCAGGGGCACCCGACCAGATATGGCAGCAATATTCAATACACGGGCGGATGGTAGATTTGTATATGTGCAGAATAGTTTCAGGTGGGAAAAAATTCCGGGCCCTGCACAGAGAGCCCACTTTCATAGCAGCAGATTTGGCAATGGATTCAATATAGTCATTCCATTTGAGGTCCGCCGAGAGTGTAAGGCCAAGGAGGTGTAGTATTTTACTCTCTGGGAGGCTAGCCTGTCCCATGCTAATGGGATGTAGATGCGATTGTCTGTGGTGGTTAGTTGATAACAGCTTTGTTTTGGAGGCATTGAAATTTACCAACCATTTCCTACCCCAGGTCACTACGGATTGGAGGTCCCTTTCAAGTGCGGCAGCGAGGTTCACTTTGTCGTCCAGACCTGGTTTCTGATCGATGCGGGAGTAGATTGTTGTGTCGTCGGCATACATGCCAACTTGGGATCTAATGGTGTCGGGGAGATCATTAATGTAGATCAGAAAGAGCGTGGGACCTAGGATAGAACCTTGAGGGACGTCCGCGTTCGTATGGTAGTTTTGGGAGGCATGCCCATTTAATACCACCTTTAATGTGCGGTTAGAGAGGAAAGACTGGATGAGGTCAAACAGATGTCCAGTTATCCCATAGCTCCGCAGTTTGCACAAGAGGCCAGCATGCCAGACCCTGTCGAATGCTTTGGAGATATAAAACCAATATTCAAAGCAAAATTTAATTATTTGAAATTTCATGAATTTACCATGTAAAGAAAAAAAAACTTTTACCAAGATTTTTTAGAAATAATAATTTCAAAAATAATTTCATCATTTATAAATAAGTCCTGAAAGTTTTGTTATGATCTAACAATTATTTGATTTTTACAAGAATTTCCAAATTAATGTGTTTGTCATCAAAAAAAACTGAATTATGTAGTCTTACATTTTCTATTGCAAATTCTTGTAATGATTTGGTTACCCACTAACAAAAATCAAATCAAAATTTTTTACTAAAATTTTGAATGTGTTAAAAAAGATTGAAAATTTTTTAAAAAAATAATTAAAAAATACTTTGATCTTTCTTTTTAATAATAGCAGGAACATTTTGATAGAAAAAAAAAAACTTCATTTTATTAAGCTTGAGGCTTTTTTTTTTCGTTATACTATGCTGTTTTTTCAGTTATTTAGTGGAGGTACCTATATATAATGCATTACCTATATCTATTATTGAAGGAATACAGAATTTGAATTGAATAGTAGAGGAATTATCTACCTAAATGTTTGGTTTTTCTTGAATATCAAATATTATCTTACTTGTCATTATTTCACCATGCTAATTATTATTAATAATAATAATAGCTATTCATGAAAAGATTGTTTTGGATATATACTGTGTTCCTCAAGTTTGGTAATTTGACCCTTAAAAAAATGTCTTACTCTAATACTTAAGTTTTTTTTTGCTGTGGCTGTCTATGCATTAATTTAGAAAATACATTTGTGTATGCTGTTCAAATTTATTAAATTTATCTTTTAAGCAGCACCTTGTATAAAAAGAAATTCCATATTTTCTAGTTTATAAGATATTTGCTTTTTTGCATTGTTTTGTTTTTGTTTTGTTTTTTGTTTTTTATATAACTGTTCATTGAAACTCCTGAGATGACTGGCTTGAGTCATTAGTGTTCAGTCTTGTACCTCCAGTACTAGTGTATAGGACACAGTCATATTTATTTTATTTTTTTTCTTTCTTCTCAAATGAAATATATTGTATAGTTTGGCAAAGGCAATAATATTGTGTTTATTTCTTTGTATTGATTTTTTTAGTTCTATATGGATGATAGATATTTAAATCTCTTTTCTCTTCATTTTATAAGATCAACTTTAAGCTTGAGAGATTTCAGGCATTGAGCCAATAGCAAGACTGGCTCTCATTTATTTCCTTAGTTCATCATTAATTTTTTATAAAGATGCAATTCGTGTAAATCTTTCTCTCGGCTATACAAGAGGGTGATGAAAAGTTCTTAGCCTAATCAAGAAGAAATTAAAAATAAATTTTATGTTTGATCTGATTTTGTGAAGTTTGTCAGGCCAAGAATTCTTTTTTCAGCAACCTTTTATTTAACATCTCAATTGATATTGAATATCATTAATTGAAATTTTGGTTGAGATGAGATACATGCAGCTATTTGGAATACAAAAATGGTGTTAAGATACATAAACACTCATTTTATATAATTACCTGGTTTAAGCCTTTTTATCTCTTTCAGCTCATTATTTGCCATGAACATTCTAACCTCCATTGGACCTTTATTTCAAGTATTGCTTTAATTGCAAAACATTGTGTATATATAAATGTTATTTTCAACTCAATTTGATTTTCTTGATTTTATAATCATTTATGACTTATTGTGGGCTATCTTCCACAAGGCGAAATTCCGTTAACCTGCAACAGTATACAACTACCCTTCACTAGAATGGAATCCTGGTACAACTAGAAAAAGAAAAGATAAGCAACCTGCTATAACCTTGCTGATGTTATCTAGGCAGAACATGGCACATCCCAGCCAACATCTGCAGTGGCTAATGCTCTAAATTTGTAGGTGGAGTGATATAGCTACTGATGTTTGTTTAGCAACATCTGATCTATTGACATCTAAGAAAAACTGAAATGTACCTCTACATTGTTAGATTATTTTGAATCTGTAATATACTTAATACCAAGAAAGAAGTGTCTACATATGAGTATGCGGGAGATGCTCAGGATGTAGCCTGAGAACTGATGAGATGAAAAACTTATGAAACCTCTTATTTATATCATAAATCATTTTGCTGTTTCTGTGAGACAAATTCATGTCTGGTGGTCACTTTAGATTTCATCATTCAGAAAAAAATTATACTGAATTTTTCATCTTTGGGAAAGTGCGATTTATACAAAATATTTGGATTCCATCCGAGATTGATTTGTGACTCCCTTCTTTTCCAACCATGTAACATTGGTTGGGAAGACCTTAGGAATTTATCTCTTATGTAGTGATCTGTCTATATGTCTTTAATTGCATATAGAAAGCAATTTTTTTTCAATTGGAGTAGATAGATCTATCTATCGCCCGGTTCACACTCCACCCACGTCGATTGAACAGGTTAAGAGGCTCATCCCTTGTTCCCTGTTTAGGATGTGGTTTCCAATCTTTTCACTATTACGTAGCCCGCACATCAGTGGCGTTACCGCCTTGCTTGGGGTGATATGATTTAAAAAAAAAAAAGTTAACGTTTTTTTGTTTTTTTTTTTGTAGCAAACTTCATTTATGATTGCATTATATTTGCTAATAAGTTAAATTAATTTTATTTCAAAATTTCTATCATGTGCTATATTCGACACTGTACTCGTTAGGAATACCTACACCCGACTTCCCACCCAGAACTAAGGCTCAACTAAATAACGTCCACATTACACCCTCGCTGCTTGCCAAGATAATTGCACAACTTGACCCACACAAAGCAAGTGGAGGTGACGGAATCCCAGTCATAGTACTGAAGAAATGTGCCCCAGAACTCTCCTCTGTCCTCTCTAAACTCTATAGCCTCTGCCTATCTGCTTCCTGTTTTCCTGCCTGTTGGAAGTCCTCCTGTGTAGTTCCTATATTTAAGAATTCTGGCGAACCCTCAGACCCCGCCAATTACCATCCTATTAGTCTCCTTCCGATCTTTGGCAAAGTTTTCGAAGCCATTATCAACACCGAGGTGATTCAGCATCTCACGGCCCACAGGCTCCTCTCTGACAAACAGTATGGGTTTCGCTTCACCAGTTCTACTGCTGATATGCTAACGACCATTACCGAGTACATATACCGGGCACTTGACAAGAATGGCGAAGCCCGAATCGTTGCCTTGGATATCTCCAAAGCGTTTGACAGGGTCTGGCATGCTGGCCTCTTGTGCAAATTGCGGAGCTACGGGATAACTGGACATCTGTTTGACCTCATCCAGTCATTCCTCTCTAACCGCACATTGAAGGTGGTATTAAATGGGCATGCCTCCCAAAACTACCATACGAACGCGGGCGTCCCTCAAGGTTCTATCCTAGGTCCCACGCTCTTTCTGATCTACATTAATGATCTCCCCGACGCCATTAGATCCCAAGTTGGCATGTATGCTGATGATACAACAATCTACTCTCACATCGATCAAAAACCAGGTGTGGGCAACAAAGCGAACCTTCAAGGACCTCCAATCCGTAGTGACCTGGGGTAGGAAATGGCTAGTAAATTTCAATGCTTCTAAAACGAAGCTGTTATCAACTAACCACCACAGACAATCGCATCTACCTCCCATTAGCATGGGACAGGCTATCCTCCCAGAGAGTAAAATACTACGCCTCCTTGGCCTTACACTTTCACCGGACCTCAAATGGAATGACTATATTGAATCCATTGCCAAATCTGCCGCTATGAAAGTCGGCTCTCTGTGCAGGACCCGGGAGTTTTTCCCACCTGAATTTATTCTGCACATATACAAATCTACCATCCACCCGTGTATTGAATATTGCTGTCATATCTGGTCGGGTGCACCTGCTGCTCTCCTTGGGCTTCTTGACAAAATACAAAGGAGGATCTGTAACGTAGTTGATACTGACTTGGCAGACCGGCTGCAACCACTCTCTCACTGGCGTGATGTGGCTTCCCTGTGCCTCTTCTACAAGTACTTTCATGGCTTCTGCTCCGATGAACTTTGATCACTGGTGCCGCCTAAGCAGGAATTTACACGAGATACTAGATTAGCAACTAGGTCCCACCCTTTTACAGTTAAACAGATAAGATGTAACCGTAAATTCTACTCCAACAGCTTCTTTTCTCGCGCTTCCCGCCTGTGGAACTCCCTTCCACAAGTCTGCTTTCCCGACAGCTACAATCTCCAGGTGTTTAAATGTAGGGTCAATAGACACCTCCTATCACTCTAACTCCCAATTATTCTCAGAACACTCTCATCTACCCAACCCCCATTCTCGGTATCCTTACCCGCCTATCACCCACCCTCTGACATTTCCTATATTTAACCATTCTCGGTATCCCTACCCGCCTATCACCCACCCTCTGACATTTCCTATATTTAATCATCCTTTCTCCACTCTATGTAGCCCCCTGCACAGTAGTGGCAGTGACATGCCTTGCTTGGGGTGAAACGCTTATAAAAAAAAAATATCCCTGCTAGATGTGGGTGATCAAAGCTCTCTCCACAATTTTCAGTTCTTCATAGCTCTAAACAATATTTGCCCCTTTACTTTTACTGTTTCTGTTATCTATTTCTCTTTGCCTCTGAGCATCTTATGAGTGTCAAATTCTCTAAGACCTCTTTTCTCATTATGTCTCCCAGAAACTTCAACATTTTTTTATTCTAAGTACAGGTATCTTTTTTGTTCCATTTTCTTTAAAGCTTTCTTATTGATCATGTTATGCCCATGGCATATGTCACATTTTCCCTCATCTATTATCATACTTTTCCCTCATCTTTTATAATACTTTTCCCTCATCTTTTATAATACTTCCCAGACAGACAAATTTTTGTATTTGCTTAATTTTAATGCTTCCAATTTGTAACTCATATCTTATGCCATTTTTCTTGCTGATAACTGTACATTCTTTCTTCTTAGAATTGACAGTGAGTTCTTTGTTCTTATTTTCATTTATTACCTGTTCTAAGAGTTTCTGTCTAACCTATATTAAGATTGTATCCACTAGTAGTAAATACATCTCTTAAGATTTGTCTTGCTGCATAGGTTGAATAAATACAGCGGGAAGACATGTCTTTGTCTTATGTCCCTTTCTGTTTTTATGCTCTTGCTCAGTTCATTTTTGTCCATCATGTGCTTACTAGGATTTTGTAAGATTTTACCTTCAAAGTTAAGCAATTTATGGGTAAGTGTTTTGCCTGAATACCCATGTCCCTACTTTTAATTCTCTCAATCATCATAACGTGTTGATTTTAAGATATTTTATCAAAATATCTGATAATTATCCAGTGCAGTGAGAAGTTAATTTATGCCTTTCCCAACAGCATTATTACAAAATAAATATAATTTCAATTGGAATTCATACTTAGTCTGAAAATTCCATTTTTCTTGCTGATAACTATTATGCCACTTTATACTGTTAACTACTGAGGAAAAGAATGATGCACCCTATCTATCCTGTTGCTAATAACTTGTCATTGGTATGTCACAATGACTAATGGAAAAAATGATTAAGCAAATGAACTCTTTGGGAGCAAACCACTCTCTTTTAACTATAGTGTCAGTGAAAAGCTCTTACTCCCATAGCAAACCTTGATCCAGTATCAAGAAATGGGTCTCATCAAATAGTTTCTGTTGTGGACCTCAGTAGTATCATCAGTTTGACTCATTAAAAGAAAAATGATGGTCAAATGACAGCAAGTCTCCTCATTATTTTTATATGCATTTTTATCCTTTATATTTTTCACTTCTACTTCTTCCCCTTCTTTTTGCTTCAATTTTCTTTCTTCTCTTCAACTTCTGATCTCTCCTTCTTTGTTTTCTTCCATCTGCTCTCCTCTTCTTCCTTCTGCTCTCCCCTTCTTCCGTCTGCTCTTCCCTTGTGCTCTCTCCTTCTTCCTTCTCTTCTCTTGTGCTCTCTCCTTCTTCCTTCTCTTCTCTTGTGCTCTCTCCTTCTTCCTTCTCTTCTCTTGTGCTCTCTCCTTCTTCCTTCTCTTCTCTTGTGCTCTCTCCTTCTTCCTTTTCTTTGTTCTGCTCTCCTTTTCTTTCTTTTCTTTGTTCTGCTCTCCTTTTCTTTCTTTTCTTTGTTCTGCTCTCCTTTTCTTTCTTTTCTTTGTTCTGCTCTCCTTTTCTTTCTTTCTTTGTTCTGCTCTCCTTTTCTTTCTTTTCTTTGTTCTGCTCTCCTTTTCTTTTTTTCTTCGTTCTGCTCTCCTTTTCTTTCTTCTCTTCGTTCTGCTCTCCCCTTCTTTCTTCTCTTCTTCTGCTCTCCCCTTCTTTCTTCTCTTCCCTCTGCTCTCCCCTTCTTTCTTCTCTTCCCTCTGCTCTCCCCTTCTTTCTTCTCTTCCCTCTGCTCTCCCCTTCTTTCTTCTCTTCCCTCTGCTCTCCCCTTCTTTCTTCTCTTCCCTCTGCTCTCCCCTTCTTTCTTCTCTTCCCTCTGCTCTCCCCTTCTTTCTTCTCTTCCCTCTGCTCTCCCCTTCTTTCTTCTCTTCCCTCTGCTCTCCCCTTCTTTCTTCTCTTCCCTCTGCTCTCCCCTTCTTTCTTCTCTTCCCTCTGCTCTCCCCTTCTTTCTTCTCTTCCCTCTGCTCTCCCCTTCTTTCTTCTCTTCCCTCTGCTCTCCCCTTCTTTCTTCTCTTCCCTCTGCTCTCCCCTTCTTTCTTCTCTTCCCTCTGCTCTCCCCTTCTTTCTTCTCTTCCCTCTGCTCTCCCCTTCTTTCTTCTCTTCCCTCTGCTCTCCCCTTCTTTCTTCTCTTCCCTCTGCTCTCCCCTTCTTTCTTCTCTTCCCTCTGCTCTCCCCTTCTTTCTTCTCTTCCCTCTGCTCTCCCCTTCTTTCTTCTCTTCCCTCTGCTCTCCCCTTCTTTCTTCTCTTCACTTCTATCTTTCCTCATTTCCTTCTTTGTTTTTCCTCTTTTCATTTATTTTTTTCTCTTATTTCTCTTCCAAAAACTCCTAATGAAGGTGAATGATCAGAAAATTTTGACTTTTATCATTTTTTAACCTTAGTGTATTTGATTTACACAGATTCAATGTTGACTTTTGTTTGAAGCCAGGCAGTTTGATATTGCTATGATAGGAAACCAAAATTCATTTACATAGACTATTTGACATGTTTTCTATTAAAAATACTTGAAATTTTTTTTATTGATTGCTTTTTACTGTGATCAGATATCAGCTGACTCTTGACAATTACTGAGTAACTGGTTTAAAGAATTTTCTCCAATACTATTGTATTATCCTTCTCACTGAGTGTTTCATGCTTGTTTAGGCTGAGTTTAGTAAATATTTGAAGATTCACATGGACAGTGTGAATGTTTTATTTTGGATTCATTTCTAATGTCATATTTTTATTTATGGATATACTCTACAGTTCAGTGCATGTTTGTCTTGCAGTGTCTCCATTACTTATCAAGGCAGCTCGACTCCAGCCACTTTCTCATCAGCAGGATGTGGCTTTCCTCTGTCTCTTCTATAAATATTTTCATGGCTTCTGTTCTGACGAACTTAGGTCACTCCACAAGAATTTACTCGGGCAACCAAACTGGCAACAAGGTCCCACCCTTTTACAGTTAGATAAACCAAATGCAGGCAACAATTTTACTCCAGCAGCTTCTTTTCTCATGCTTCCCACCTGTGGAACTCCCTTCCATATACTTGCTTTCCTGACGACTACAACTTCCAGGAATTTAAATGCAGAGTCAATTCCCATCTTATCCACTTAACTCCAGCCCTTTCTATATCACCTCATGTATCTTCTTCTTTTCCTTTCTCTCGACCTTCGCAAATGCCTTCACTCCTCTGTTCACATCCTTCTCTTGCCCTTTCTCTTTCACCCCCTGTAGCTGGTTCGTCTTTGTCTTCATTCTCCTCCTGCCTAAAACTTTAACTCTCTTATGTAGCCCCTTACACATCAGTGGCAGTACTGCCTTGCTTGGGGTGAAATGATTAAAAAAAAAAAATGGCTGGATTGTCTCTTGTCTAATTGAATTTTATTTGGACTCAAAATGAATGTTATCTCAGGTGACAGATCTTTAGTTTGGGCCAATACAAAATTTTAAAAAAATTTATATCTATTCTAAAGGCAACTTAATTCTTAATCTAAATAAATAAAAAAACCTTTTATTTCCACTAGTGGCAGGCTTTTAATAAATGGAATGTACTTCTGCATACACAAACAAGCAAAAAATAAAACTTGAAATGCTTTTGTTTTAAACTGGTGAATAAAATCCAAGTGAAAAATAAGTTGAAGTATTTAGATATTTTTGTATCTCTAAATGTGAAAAACATTAAGAGCTAATTGTAAGAACTAATTTTGCTTTAAGAAACAAACCAAGAAAATTGTCAGTTCTTTGTCAATTTTTTGTTAAAAAAAACCTTAATGAAGCTTTTAACAGATAAGATTTATGTGGTTCTCCTTATCATTAAACTCAAATGAAAACACAAGTGAGAATTCGAAGAATGATAAACAAACGGAAAACTTACTCATGACACCAAGCAGATAATTGTAAATAAGATTTTGTTTTTGTTTTTTTAATGAAGATTTGATAACTAATTTTTGATTGAGAATAATTGGAATATACCAATATGCCTTATATAAACAATGAATTTAAAGTAATAAGCATGAAAATGAATTGATAAGAACATTTTCGAGTAAAATTATTTAACCAAAATGTTTAAATAAAAATAAAGATGTGATTTTTATAAAAATTACAGTAAAATTTAATAACTTTTTAAATGTATTTACATGAAAACTTTAAATTTTAACTTTTTTATTTCCTAGATATTTTGATGGTGCTTCTTTCATGTGGTTACTAATAATTATAAATGATAAAGTTAAGAAAAGGAAAGAGAAGCAACATTCTGATTTTAGGAGAGTTTAAAATTTCTTTCAGTCTAATTAAAGCTGTCTTTTGGGACAATTCCAGGACAATAGTGAAAAAGTAAGTGTAGTATCCAAGGCACCATCCTCCAACTTTGAAAAGAACAAACATCCCTATAAATACAAACAAGGTTTTGTGTCCTATTGATGTTTTTATGCTAATTTGATTAGAATATACAGCAATATAGGAGGGAGAATTCTGTAAAAATAATAATTGCTGTCAGTCTTGCCAAAATGTAGAATGTGAAGATGTTAACTTGGCATGAAGTTGTATTTATATTGTCTTGAATATAAATTCTATAGACAGAAATTTGCAAATGTTTTTAAACTTTCCATTTTGGTGTTGGTGAAGTTAAAGATGAATAATTGTCCCCTTTCCTAATGCAACAGATGGAATTAGCTGTTATACATTTTTTTTCTACTAAAATTTGATATCAGCTAAGAATTTTAAGTGTCTGTGGGCTGGAGAATAAGAAAAATGATAGTTTCTTAGTTTCTACAAAGACTCTGTCAGTTTGCACATAGGGTTTTAATTTCTATCTGGATTTCATTATGTATGTTTTCGCCTGAGGTTTTTTGAAAACTAAAGCAGATTAGGTCAGCAGATAGACTGACTTGATTATGTTAAAGCTCATGCTCTGTTGTTCTTTTATTCCTCCCCTCCAGCTCTGAATTCCAGTCTCTAAGAAACTCTTTCTGATAAGAGAGAGACTTAACCTCAATATTTCAGGAGATAGATCCCCTCCCACCTACCAATATTGCCAACTCTCAGTACACAATAGATTTCACTTGAATTACTTTTATTAAGCCAAACAAATAGCATGAACAATATTAAAAAAATAGCATCAACAATATTAAAAAAATTAATTTACACTTAGCAATTCCTCCTTCTGTCCCTTGACCAGTTTCCATAAAATGAATGCAGTATCAAAAACATGCAGTAAAACTCAAGAGGCCCTTTTTCTTCACGTTCACAATCAGTGGTACATTGATGTTAGTTTGTTACCATCGTACTAACTCGGTTCTATACAGTGTTGATAACCTTGTCTCATCTCTTCAACTCCATGTTTGTAATATCAAGTTTCAATTACAAAAAAACCCACCTTGTCAGAGTTTACCTTTCAAGAGTTTAATTTACTTATTGCATGGTGTCTACCATTGAAAAATGGTAAGCAGGCTTGTCTCAAAAGTTGGTTCTGGTAAGTTTGATTTTTGTGTGTTGGAGCTTTATAATTGACTGATAGGATAAGTAATTATTTACTTAGTTACTGACTGTTGTATATAGCAAATATTGAATATGTGTTTCTCTTTCTTAGAAAGAATTGTGTTCAGGACTATCAGACCTTTTGATCATTGTAAATGGATTGAACTATCATAAATTCGTACAAGCTGATAAACTTATACAATTTCAATGACTGGGAGTTTTTGAGTGAATAAAGTAGAATACTAAAATAACTATCAAAGACAAGTTTTACAAACTTGGGTGAATGTGTAAAACTTGCTGTAGGGCAATATTTAGAAAGTCATTTGCAAGCAATTTATTAATGAATACATTTCTGTTTGAGTGCTTCTCTGTTGTGACTTGACACTAGTTGAGACTAAGTTTTGTAAATATGTCTATGTCAAATTAACAAGGGTCTGATCATCATTGACACAGAATTTTTTTCAATTTTTTTACATTTATAGAGCTTCATGATACAAATTGTATGGTACCTATTTAACATCTCTGTCAAAGGGTTCTCGAGATATGACCCTGTGAATTTTGGAAAATAGTCTCAAAGTTTAAATATCAATATCTCGGTTGTTTTTTCACCTAAAATACTTGGATATATATAAAAAGTGATTTATTTATTTTTTATTTAAAAGTCAAATAAGATAATTTGACCTTAAACTTCTCAAAAAGCATAACTTTAATTTTATTTTATATTTGACAAATTTGTCTACTATATGCAAACATTTTCATATCTCCCAATATGGTCAAGTTGTATATTTATTGATATTCATGTAACAACTATTATAAAATCAACAGAATTTGTGTTGTTTGTGGTTAAATGTTGACCAATTTAGTTGAACATAAACAACTTTATTTTTGGTTTTGCTAACATTTTTATTAGACAATTTATATGAAAAAGTGAAATAATAAAAATAATTATTTAAAAATGTGTCATGAATTAATGTTACAATAACATAAAATAATGTGAAAATAAGTAGCAATATTAATGTTTTACAAATTTTTGTTGACATTTGACATGGTACACTAAATAAATGAACAAACCAATCAATTTTTTAGCTTTTATATATATATATATATATATATATATATATAACACTTACAAGTGAACTCATTGTTCCTAAAATTGCATAATTCTGTCTAATGCCTAAACTATGATTGTTTCATTTTAACTTTTTGGTAAGTCAAAATATATACTGGTTTTATCATAAAAATATTTTTTATTCAATCAACATGAAGAAAAAAAACTTACCTCAACATGACTTTAAATTGGCACCTATAAACCTGGTCTTCTGAAACTAGTCACTTGTTTTTCAAACTATGAAGATATTGGTGACTTTTCATAGTCGTTAAGATTCTTCACCAATAGAGAAAAAAATCTAAAACAGTTGTAATAATTTTTAATATCATATCCAGATTTAAAAAACATTATCTTGATATAATGATACAACATAATTAATACTGATAAATCCTCAGTAGGGGACATTATTTACTGCAAAACAATGAGATATTTTTTGAGACATTTTATAATTTTGGTTTTAATTTATACTCATGATATAAATAATTATGTCAACTTTTATTGCTAGAATATGAAAAAGTACTAGTTTATATTTTAAGCTTTTTCTGAGCTTTTATTAGTAATTTCAATTGACTATTCTTTGAATGACTATTAAATTTACATAGTTTTTTTCCTTATAAGAAAATTTAATTTGTTTAATTTCATTTTGTATAAAATTTTTGAAAATTACAGAATAAGTAATTTGAAAAATTTTTTCAGAAAGAATTAATGACACTTTCTTTTCCAAGGAGATAAAATGCAAGACTTTTTATAATTTAACAAAATAATATTTTCAAAAGCTGCCATGTTCTCTAAATTTTTTTTTAATACTGTTTCATTTGTTTTTAATGTCTGACTTTTTTTGTAAATTATTACATTTTGCTGAGATTGTTATCACAAATGTAAAAAAAAGTTATTTAAAATGATTATAATTTTTACAAGATTTTCAATACAGTCTTGTATGTGCTCATAGAATGGGATTTCAGAGAAAGAACATGTCAGAGAAACATTTACTATCTTGTCATAAAATTACAATGAAACACTTATTATATGCAATATAATTTTGTGTTTTAGATAAAATTTTCAGACTAAAATATATTTTCTGAGACATAAGATGGAAGAAAACTCTTGTTTCTTTATTTGTTGAATCAAAATAGAAGTATCAACCAGACTTTTATTGAATAAAAGATGCTGGTTCAAATCAAACAAGTTAAATTGACCCCTGGTAAATAAAAAAAAAAAAATTGCACTTGTCAAATAAAATTAACAGCATTACCCAAGTTTTCTGAAAGTACTTCAACATCAGCTGAAGTTATTCAGATGTTTTTAGTTTAGTTGGTCCAATAACTAACACTAAATGAACTTATAAACTTTTGAAAATTGGAATGGAAGAAGCTTAAAATATTTTAGGAAAAAGAATTTCTTGAAATTATCTTAAATAAAGATACAAAGTCAGTCATCAGAAAAAGTTTTAGTGAATAAATAAGTGGTTTGTATGTCCTAATTTTATTTTATTTTTAAACATGTATTCCAACAAGCAGAAAAATTAAGTTTGGTTGTTAATGTTAATCTTTTTGTAAATGCTAAGAATCTTTCTTAAATATTAATTTCAATGCATTACATTTTTTAGATTATAACTTAATTAAAAAAATAATAATACCTAAAAAACTGAAAGTTTGTCAAATATCAACAAAAAAGTTGTTAACCATTGTGATTTTAGATAAATACCTTTAATCAATTTAAATTTTAATAAAATCTTTTAGGCTTACATAAAAGTATTTAAGCTTATCTTAGGATTAAACAAGAGCAAATTGGACTGGAAAACTTGTGTGTCTACTTTGAGAAGACCATGCTTTTAATTTAGCCTGAACAGCAACTTTTGACATTAGTAAGACAGGCACAACTATGTGGCATGATTTTACTACTTGAGAAACATATTCTTAAACTTTTCATGGAAATTAAATTGAACAAGCAGATCTCACAAGTGATTGTAAATGAGTAAACTCATGCCAGGTTGCTTCACTATTGTGGCTTCATACTAGATGATACTAAATCTATCTATCTCGATGGTCTTTGTTTTTAATCTTGTTTTATAAAATTTAATATTCTATTGATTTGAATGTCTTGTCTGCATAAAATCTATGGCAGCTATTTCAGCACTATTAAGAAACCTGTTGCTTTTATAAGTTGCTTTTGTGACTTGTTCAATTCAATCACTGTTGTTAAAACGAATGCTTAGAATTATGTACATTAATCACACTTGCATTTCATCAGTACTTTTTTTTAATTACTTATAAAAATACATAACTTAGTTTGGTCAAATCCACAAGTGTGGATCAACTATAAGAATTAAACTTACTGCAATAGTTAGTCTTTGAGACTTGTTTACTATTCTTGACTTCATAGCTAGGTGCTTCTAACTTAGCACAAGGTCAAAAGTTAGGAGCACTTTGGGAATCTTACTTGCATATCTCAAAACATTAATATCAATATAGCATCTAAAATATTATGAATAGTGAATCTTGCGCAAAGCCTCAACTGGGATAATCAATGGGAATTCAACTCATATCTGAGATTTATTTACTCACTGTTGTTTCACAGTAAAGTGCCCTTCACTACTCTTTGACAAAGCACTATTGCTTTTACCTAAAATTTGATATGAAATTGAAAAAGATGTGCTTTTAGCCTTTTATAGATGTTAATATAATTTCACTAAAGGAAAAAAAAAAGAAGAAAAACCAGTCTTGTCAGAGTAATATTGTGTTTAATGAATATAAATGTTTAGTCAGTAGATTATTACTCAATTAGTTCAAGATACTTGGCTTAAGAATTAGTTTTATTATCAAAAATATGTAACTTCTTGTGAATTGAGAGGAAATCATTAAAGTTATTAAAAAAAAATCTAAGATCAGTCACAATATTTTGAATCCTACTAATAACAAATAAATTTCATATGATTTTGCAATCCTAAATTAAATGTGGATTTGTCTCATGAATTTATATGATATTCAAAGCAGTTATCATTATTTTTGTATTAAAAGCAAGAATGTTCAAATTTTGATTCTTAAACTGGAGAATATGTAAACCTAAATTACATATGAATATAGTAAAATTCTCAAAGGTGAAGTATTTTTAAAATTTAGCCTTATGTCAGATTTTGTTTTTTGCCTAATGTTCAGCATGACATGTTAGTGTTATATATTTTTTCATATCTTCTTTCCTCATTATATGTCCAAAAAATTTCAACTGTTTCTCTGTAGTTTGTATTCTTACAACTTCCTCATTACTCACATTTTCTGTCCATGGTATTCTTGGCATTTATTGTGAGCAACATACTTCTGTTGTTTCAAGTCTATTTTTTTTATCAACGAGAAGAGTGTTCAACATTCGCTGCCATAAATAAGTTTAGTCCCAAATTTAGTTCACATAATTGAAATTCTGTTGAATTTAAGCAGCATCATGAATGTGCATTTTGTCGCAATAGATATCAGCTAGGAATAAGAAATCAGAATGCTGAATTCAAATTTTAGTTGAATTTGCAACATTCACTTACATATATAATACCCTTGGGGAAGGTATTAATATATCTCTTCTTCCTCCCGCTATGAGCTGAATAGAAGGACAGATTGAAATCTATAGCCTTGGTTGATAACCAGTCCACCACATAAAGAAATGGTAACCTCCTGCTAGAAAGTCTTCTACCTATTCATTCATGTCTTAAAAAAGACATGATCACCCAAGCATGTATCATGTATGCCACTTAACTGATTGATAGCACATTCATTCTGCTTTTCAAATCAGAATTTCAATTTTTTTATTGTTCAACCAGTATTTTACCAAAATTTTATTAAGCCTAGGTATTCTATTGTCTGTTTCTATTCTTATATTATGTTGGTTATACTTGACTGTGGAAATTAACAATGGTTTGCAAGGAAAAGCCACTACCCTAATTTTAGATGAGAAAATATCCTTCTTTAGTAGAATTTGTTGTTTGGTGCTGAGCAGCTTCAAGGATTGAACTTGATTTGCAGGTCCAGTGTGAAAAATAATTTTTGCTTATATGTTGATGTTTAATTTTTTACTAAATAAGTTAAGTATCCATAATTTGATTTTCTTTTTACCCACTGCTTTCTTGTGTTACTTTATACAGTAAGTCTGTGAAAAAAGCCAGAAGGTTGTGATGTTGAGGAGCAACTAAATGTCCTTGCATGTGTGTCTTCTGCTTATCCTCAAGTAGTTGCTGGGTTGGGGAAATCCATTACTTTAAACTTGTTAACCTTAATTACAACTCTATTAATAGAATTAAATATGCAAAGAAATGGAGAATAGCATGGGTAAGAGGAAAGATGGGTAGGTATGACCTGACCTCAGTGTGCAACTTGCACAAACATGATGTTGCTCTAATTGCTAGGCCCTGAAGATAAGGGTCTGGTAAAGATTTAAACTTTGTTCTTTCTCTTTATATTTCTCCATGCTTAATTTGTAAGCTACAGTTTTTGCTGAGTGAAATATTTAATGTGTCACTTGCTGAGCATATCTATGGCTATGTGTATGTGAATAAATGTAATTTTGAAATGAACCTAAGACTATCTTTCTTTGTGGAATGGTAAATATAATCTGTCTATTTTAATGTGTGTGGAGAGTTGGTCAAATTGTTGATCATGTAGAAAGTGGAATCTTTTTTAAGACAGTTTGTATAAACTTTGATTGAATTCTCTTGGAAAAACATGAATCCATTCCTGACAATATATTGCAGGTACTATTTAATTCACATGCAATATGTTACTTGGAAAAAATATGGAGATCCTCTCTTTTACCTGAGAAGGTAATTGCATGTATAGGTATGAACACATACACATGTACCTCCATACAAGTATAAATTGATTTCTTTTAATGGTTCAAATACAGCAATATGAACTTTTAAAACTTAACAGTTTGATGGAAGTGGTGCTGTGTTATTTTAATAAGGCAGTGATTGATTTATCCAATGAATGTAGAGCACAACCTGAATTTGAATTAACAAATATGAATTTTAGGGATCAACTTATGTACCATCATATATACATGTGGTTATAAAAGTGTTTTTTTTTTTTTTCAAAAGCAAATTTTGAAAGTAATATTCAGATGTTTGTGCATAAACTCATTTAGCCATATATGTATCATTTTGTTCCACTAGATTTTGCCATCTTTGAGGCAACTTCAAAATTCACTCCTCTCTAAACTTGACATTTTTCTTGGTGATGTAAATATATTTCAGTTATTGTTAAACAAAATCAGATGTTCAAACTCCACCTATTGGAAAAGATACTCTTTTTTTACCAGAGTTCATATTGCAATTTTTTTATGTTAATGGTCAGTATAAGCAGTACCCTACAATGAAACAATTATCCGGGGTACATGACAACAATTCCAACATACATGGAAGGGAGGGTGCATGAGGATAACAACTCTCAGAAAACAGCCTCGCTCTGTCTACCCTATGTGAAGGGGTTATTAAAGAAGATACAAAGGATCTGTGGTCTATATAACATCAAGACGATCTTCAGAAGTGGTTCTACACTTTGCATGTACCTCTGCCAAGTAAAACCCTCGACAGAGAAGGACATGACTAAGGACTGTGTATGCTATTCCATGTAGTTGTTGAAAGAAATATAAAGAAGAGACAGGCCGCCCCTCTAAGGTAAAGCAACAAGAACACTGCAAGGCCGTAACACAAGGGGAGATAGAAAAATCAGGCATAGCTGACCACATATGGAGGGAGAAAGGGGATCAATATTTTTGTCTCAGATCAAAATGTTGCTCTCGAAGCATCAGAATGTAGTAACTGTGCATAGGGAAAAAGTATTAATAAAATATGGCTATGCCATACTCATATTGGTGATAATATTAAAGTATATAATAATAATATACTTATTATCAGCTTCAATGGACAGTTAAAAGTGCAACTGAAATTCAAAGTTATAGACTAATACCTTTGTTCCATTATCAGATATTTTGACAAAATGTCTTGTATGTCATTATGGTTGTTATTTGCTAAGCTTTACTAAGACTGACACACAGGCTTCAGATTGTAAACAGTACCTGCTCTTGCTAAGTAGTGAAAAAAGGGTTATCACGGCTTAACTTCGGTGATTTGATTTCAGCATGACTTGACCATAAGCAGGAACACAATATTATTGGTTGTTACTAAAAAAAGAGGTGTATAAGAATATGAACAAAGTGTTTTTTGTAAAAAACCAAAAAAAAACCCCAAAAAAACATAATAATAATATCATCTTTGATGGCATAAAAAACACTTTCCTCATTTACCATTTAATATTACTGCATATATGAGGTACGATGGAGTAATGGATATCAGCTTGGATTGAGGAATCGGAGAGCCAAATTTAAATTTCTGTCGACTCCATTGCATTCACTTACATGCTAAAACTCTTGGAGAAAGGTACAAATCCATCTCTCTCTCTATCCATTAACAAATATCTAAGATCAGATCAGTCACATGAACAGGCAGGTTTAATGAGGGGTTATTCAATAGTACATCTCTAAACAACAGATGGATTGAAAAAAAATGAAGCAAAACAATTTTTTGGCTTTATTAACTATGAAAAGTCATTTGACTTGGTATTAACCTTTATAAAGCCAGAAGATTAATAAAAATTACACAAAAGCAATTAAGAATATATACATTAGCAATACTGCGATATTTTAACTTGACAAAGACCTACAATAACTGGAAAATGAGTGAAATAAAGGAATACAGTTTCACCTAATTGATTTACGACATGCCTGCTAAAAAATGAACAGATAAAGAATAACCATTAATAGATGATATGTGAACTGTGTAAAGTTTATTGATAATATTTTACTTGTTGCATGTTCATTGAATGAATTACAAGAAATACAAAATGACCAGAATAGAGAAAATCAGAAGATAGATTTAAAAATGAATAGAAATAAAACAAAAGTAATTTTTTAATTGTGATGTTTTGAAAAATATTTTAAAAATAGAGGATGTAAGACTGGAAAAGTCCAAGATTATCTCTCTTTAGAACAGGTGATAACATGAAAGAAAGATGATGAAAATGAAATAAAAGGCTGCATTATGATAATTGTAAAGCAATTAATAAAAATGGACGTAAAGAAAAGTAACCTGTCAATATGATTAAAACATCAAGTTAACTGTAAATTTATAATGTCAACTTGGTTCTGTGGGTGTAAAACACAGAAATTAACAAAAGTACTTCATAACAAACTCAATACAGTATTAAATAGAAGAGGAATGCAACAATTAACTTTAAGATAAAATCAGCATGAATTTCTTAAGAGATTGATAGAAAGGATATCCTAGAAGTGATTAAGTGACAAGAACAAGTGGATAAGACATTAAGAAGAAAGGATACCAGATGGAACAATAGTTGGTTGATTGGTGCCAGAAGACAGACAGAAGATAGAAAGATAACATAGAAATATTTACTGGTAGGAAATATAAATGCATATCAAAACTAAGGTCTTAATAACAAGAATTGGATGAGGTTTTAGCCAGCTAGAGATGTGTAGTGGCTGTTGTTGCATGCATGTACACACAAGGGTGCTGAAATGTTCTTGACTCAATCCACTTTCTAAAATTTGACCAAGTTACCAAACATCAGAAAAATAATGGGAATCCCTTTTTGGTTTGAATAAGAATTTCCTATGACCCTTTTATTCTTTATATTTGAAAGACAATGAGTTCATATTTTAGTTTTTAAATACATACAAATTGTTTTAGTGAATGTGATAAATATGAAAATGTTATTTCTACATATATGCTAAACTGAGAGTAAAATTTCCTTCAGTTCATGAGTGTGATTGTCTTTTGCACAAAATTTATGCACATTTGACATTTGCTTTTGTCTTTTTCTTTTAAATAATATCTTCATATAGATATTTTAGTATTGAAAGAAAGAAAAACATCCCATGAAGTTTTTATAACTTCTTATTGTACCATTAACACTATTTTATTCTTTCTTTGCTCATATTTTAATCATTTAGCATTCAATTATTCAGCATACTTAGTCTTTAAAATGCTTTGTCCTTTCAAGATGAGGGTGATTATGGCTCTTCACAACTTCTTGTTTTCCTGCACTAAGGAACCTTTTACAACCACACATTGAAACACCAGTTCTTTTCTGATCACTGGCTGAGCAGAAGCAAGCCTTGTTACTACCTAGATGGTTGACCACTTTGGAATAACAGGTGTTGTAAGCTTGCATCTGTTGTACTGGATAATGGCTCAAAATTCTTAATCAGAGAGCTGAGTTTCAATCCCTGTCAGTTTTGTTATATTCACTTACATGCAAATATTTTGGAGAAGGGTATGAAATTACCTATTCTACCCCTAACTATGGGTTAATTAGAAAGACTTGTATGACTAAATCATTATTATCTAAAAAAAAAAAAAAAAAACAATTCTTACAATCTAGAACTATTTTCTGACTTGAAATAACTTGCAAAGTGTTAAGCCATAGAAAATAATTCAATTAAAACTATCTAAGGAACTTTTGACACTTTGCCATATCTTTTTTTATCTGTTCTAATATCCATTCACACACATACTTAGAGAGATGGCTGTTTCCTTCAGTTTTTAATGTCCTGCAATTGGTAAATTCTTTGGGTCTTCTTTTCTTGTGATGTGCCCCAGAAATTTTAACTCTCTCTTTCTAATTGTAAGTGTAACTATCATTTTAGTTCATATTTTTCTTAAAATGGTCCTCTTGTTCAATCCATGTTATTCTCATAATCTGTTATTAGAATCGCTTGTATGTTGCTGCAAGCCTATTCATCTGTGGATAGATTGTACAACATTGACTGTCATAGAAGAGGTTAGATATTACATAGCAATTCAACACTCTTATTTGTTTCTTCTGAAATTTTTTCTTAATACTTCAATTAGTTTCAGGAAGGTATCCTTCACTATTCCTAAAGTGTTTCTATTCTCTTAATCTCTTTCTCTTGTAATCAGTATCAGCACTGCAAATCATTGCAAAATGATCTCTCACAAGTATAATTTTTACATTTTTGTATCTGTCAGATGAAATTCTGATTTTTATTCTTACATTCCCTGGTTTAAATTGTTTATATATAATACACATCACTCAATAAGTCCCAAGCATGACATATAGATGGTACCATAAAAAAATCCATGATTTTTCATGAAGTACTAACCTTCAATTGGCACGTGACAAAATGTGGGCCCTATGAGATTATTAGTTTACAAATTACAATTATTTAAGTGAAGCTTATGTTGCAAATTTTCAAAACAATGGAAAAATCTGAAATTTATATGTAGATAAAGCATTGTTTTCTGATAGTGGGGGGGATATTGTTCAAGCAAAGCAATGGATTGATAAGTGTTATTCGGACTCTGTTTCATCGGAAACAATGGTTAGCAGGTAGTATGCTGACTTTAAATGCAGTTGTACAGACTCAAATGATTCTGAATGCTCAGGTCACCCAAAATCGGCAGTTGTCCCAGAAAACACAAAAATAAATATCTATGAATTCATTTTGGCCGAATTGAAGTTGTATGAGATAGCAGAGGTGTTGAACATATCAGAAGTCAGTGTATTCACCATTTTGCATGAACATTTGTCAATGAGAAAGCAGTGTTCAAAGTGAGTGCCGCGTTTGCTCACAGTCAATCAAAAACAACAATGCGTCAACAATTCAGAGTGTTGTCCGCAACTGTTTCAATGCAACAGTTTTTGCGTAAATATGTTACAATGGATGAAACATGGATCCACCACTTCACTCCAGAGTTAAATCGGCAGTCAGCTGAGTGGACAGCAGCAGGTGAAAGCCATCCAAAGTGATCAAAGATGCAAACATTAGCAGGCAAGATTTTGGCCTCTGTATTTTCAGATGTGCAAGGTATTTTGTTCATTGATTACCTTGAGAAAGGAAGAACCATCAATAATGAATATTATATAGCATTATTGGTACATTTGAAGGAAGAAATTGCTATAAGATGGCTACAAATGAAAAAAAAGTGATCTTTCACCAACACAACGCACCATGTCACAAGTCAATCATAACAATGGCAAAACTCCATGAATTTCACTTTGAATTGCTTTTACATCCACCCTATTCTCCAGATCTAGCTCCTAGCAACTTCTGGCTGTTTAGAAACCTCAAAAGAATGCTCCAGAGAAAAAAAATTTGATATAATGAAGAACTGATATCGGAAACTGGGGCATATTTTGAGGTCAAAGACTAATCGCTCTACCAATAAGGCACAGAATTGTTAGAGAAGCATTGGAATCAGTGTATCACCCTAGAAGGAGACTATGTTTATGAATAAAGTTAAAGTTTGCCTAGAAGTTGTTGTTTTATTAGTTAGGCTTGGGATTTATTGTGTGATATGTCAATGTTATGGGTCAATGATTGTTATAATTGAATTATTTATTATTGTGTGGGTGTGTGGTCAACTGGTTAGAATATTCACTTTCCTGTTATGAGACTCAGATTTGAATCTTACCAGGATTGATTTTATTTTGATGTTATTATTCTGAAAAGTCTTTAAAAATATCAGTGCAGGTTAAGACAATCTTTCTGAGTGAAATTGGATAGACAGAACTGTTTGGAAGGTGTTGATGGTTGTTCTAACACAAAATCACAAGCTGTACTGCTTGGCATTCACACCATAAGCTTCAATACATACATTTCAGTGTGTTTGGGTGTCAATCTGAGGACGGTGCAGGGAATTCAGCAAATGTTGGATGAGTCTAATGGTGATGCCAAAAGTGTTTGGCATGATTACTAATGATGGTAATGTTATGTCTCTACAAGGCCTCAAACTCAACATGGAGGCCTACATCAAGTGCCTTGAGAAAGTAGTACTTCCCTGCATCAAAAGGGTGGCTGCTAGAAGATCCTGTCAACAGGATACTGCACCATGCCCACAAGCAAGAGAATAAAGTCATGGCTGTCAGACAATTTCTGCAACAATATCACCCCTTCCATCTGACCACCTAACTACCCAGACTGCAACACCCTTGATTATTATGTTTGGGGTGCAGTTGAGTGAGAGACCAACAAAACTCCTTGTAGCACCAAAGATAAACTGAAAGCAAGGATTATGGAAGCATTCACCAACTTAAACAAGAGATTCCAAACTCATCTGGTGACTGTAGTTGAAGCCAATGGCATTTTTATTAAATATGTATAATCTTTAGTATTTAAAGATAGTTTTGTGTAATTTTGGTAAATATATCTGTTAAAATGAGATGTTAGTAGTATTCTCATTTTTTGTGTAATTTAAATGACAATTTATCCATCACACTATATATATATAGTAACAAAGTTGTGGAACGCGTAGGTTTTTTAACCTGCTGTTCATGCATTTACTTTTATAAAGAGTGCTCGATAATATATATATAATTATTACTTATATATATATATATATGTGTGTGCGTGTGTGTTACGTGGGAGAGAAAGAGAACTGTATTACATAATAATATTTTATGTACTTTAGTCATAGCATCACAGGATCAGTGTGTGTATGTGTATTCATAATTATTTTCTGAGTTTTGCCTGGGGTAAACTTGTAGTAGTTGGGCACACAGTGATCTGGACTCACTGCATCATTAATAAATGATCTGTGGAGCTGCTGATAATATAGATACTCCCAGGTGCCAGCAGAATTTAACAATTGGTTACTTAGGTTCACTCCCATAAGAATGAAAAGCTGATTTGAAAGATCACTGGTCTGAAACTGTTTGTTCCTGATATATTCAGATATTTATTATTTTTTCTCTCTTTCTGTGTTCATGGATGAGATGAGTTCACTTCCATAAAAAAGATTCTTCAAAATTTATAATAGCTATTTTTAATCAGAAAATTGATATTTTGAATCCTAAGGGAAGTTGACCATATTTGTGAAATAAATTGAGTTATTTCAATATTCATTTTACATGCAGTAATTTAAAAAAAATGAAATGAACCTTCTCAACTTGTAAATATTTATTCCTCAGTGCAAAAGTTATGCAAGCATGTAACAGTAAATTGTTAAAGAAATGTTTTTTACAGAAAAGGAATCAATAAGTCTATAGCCTGACACATAGTGATTACCTAAATGAAATGTTCATTGCTTGCTTATTATAATTAATATTCATCACACTCTATTTGGTTCAATATTTGTTTTTGTTCTCTCTGCTGTGGCCAGGTATTGAACTCTCAACTCTGAGTCAAGTAATTTTTTTAAAATCAGTCAACTTATGTTTTTATCCCATAAGGATACATAGTTATGTGTTCAATACCTGTCCACAGCAAAGGGAACAAAAACATGGAGAGCTGAGTTACTAAAGGGAATTAACTGAAAGATGCAAAAAAAGACATGGTGCATGGAATTAGAACAATCTATCTCTGTGGACTAAATAAAGAGTTTAGTTCAAAATTTTAACAAATATCTGCTGAAGAAGGCCAGAGTGTACAACTGTTGAAACGTTGTGAATATAGTAGTAAAGATGAGGACAACAGTCAAAATGATATAAATAGTATAAATAATCACAATATCTCACTTCATAAATATAGACAGATATATTTACTTTATCCAACAACTCCTTATTTTTCAACATAATCTTCTTTCTTGTCACTATACTGAACACAATGCTTCTTTATTAAACTCATTGATGGGAAATACAGCAAAAATTTCAGATCAGTTTTAGTTAATCACTGTCAGGTTACATAGTTATTGAGTCACCTTTGTGTATGTAGTTTTACATATAAAGTATAAAACATTTCAGATGTTTGAAATTATAACAATGAACATGTACTTTAATGTTTTTGTAGCATTTTACTTAATTTTATTTACAATTACATACTTGCTAAAAATTGAACACAGAAAATTTATAGCAAGCATTAAAATATTTTATGTTCACTAAATTGTATGATGTTTCCATTTGTTGCTGTGAATTTACAGTGAATAAATTATTTTCAAAACCTCTTTTTCAATATGATTATTTTAAATTCTTGCTAATTTTTTTCAATTCTGGAAACTATTATGAAATTCTTCTTGGATGATAAATTCTTGAATATGAGAGAAATAGAAAAATAATGAAATCTCTTTATATATCCCCCCCCACTCTCTCTATAAAAAAAATATAAAATAAACATTAGCCAAATTTAAGAATAGTAAAAATGCTAAAGAAAAAATTTCAGATGACAAATTGATTCAGTATCTTGTAATTCCAGAAAAGTCAGCCTATTAACAAATTCTAAAAATAACTGATTCTTGATGTTTACAAAATATATTGTTGGATAGCACAAGGCTAACTGGGGAAAAAATAGAGATAAAAATGTTGTATTTCTTCAATCGTTCAAATGGGAGATGGTTTACCTGACTTGAAAATCAGCATTTGAAATCTTGACTTTTTGATGGGGCTCAAAACTAAACCTGATACCACTAAGAAATATGCAACCATCTTAGCCTTCAAGTAAAATGAAATCTTGTTTAGTTATTAAATTTAACTTTACTTGGCTCAAGGCTACAGAATGAGGCAAAAACTCATTTCCTGGGTGAATTAGGCTGTAAAAGTAATAATAATTTTCTCTTAAAGTTTATTTTTGTATATTTGTTATAATCATTTTATTTTTACTCGTAATTATAAAAAAAAATATTTTTAACATGAATATTTTAATAATATTTTCCTATTATTATGATTATTATTATTAAAAAAATAATTGATATGGGCAAAAGTTTCCAGTTACAGTTTTTCAATTGTGTATTCATCCTCTAACTAGTTTTTCTAATCTGTACACCTAATAATTTTATTTCTTGCTATGCATATTTGTTAAAAATCATGTTTTTATTATTTTAATATTTATAAAAATGAAAGTTATTACTATAATTTTTATATTAATCATCAATATAAAAAAACAATTTTTATTATACATATTTGTTATAAAATCATTTTTTATTATTTACTATCATATTTAATTATAGTTTAATATTATTTCAAAATATGTGTTCTATACTTGAACATATAAATTTATTGTCTCTCTCTCTCTGCTTGTTTCTTTGAGACAAAGATGAGGCTTTTCTTTTGGGTAAAGAAATGGAAATAAACTCAGCATGCACTTTTCTTCATAATCATAAATATTTTTCCTCCCTACATTTTTTTTATTCATTATACCTAAAAAATTTTCCTGTATGCATAAAGTTAGAAATGTTTTAATTTGAAGTAATGCACTCTGAATGTTGCCTATTGCATTCGAGAAGATCCCATTAAAATGACTTTATAAACATTGTTCATTTTATAGGTAATTTTTTAAAATCATGTTTGCAAACATGAAGATTAAATAAATTAGGATAAATATTGATAACGATATCAGATGTAGAAAATTCTAGGATTCTGTCTGAAATGTTTCCCTTTGACAATATTAGTGAGTGATTATAGAAAATAAATATCAAAGCTGAAGTGTTGTGTTGTTTACATTAGACATTTTGTCAAAGCATTTTCAGATTTGGTCCAAGTGATAAAAGAAAGAATTTAGGCCTGCTTTACCAACTGTTGTTAAAGGTCAGTGTTGAAGTCCAGGTACAGTTAGGTTCTTTTCAACTGGAAAAGGAAAATGATCCAATATTCAATGAGAATTGCAAGCATTAATAAACAGATATGATAAAACCCGAGGGTAAATGTTTGTTTTAGGTGCCAAAGGCTTTTCCCCACTTCAAATTTTATCCAAAATAGCATTATTTCTGTGCAAATGTATATGCTGAACTGAAATCAACAATTAGTTATTGAAGAAATTTACCTTTTTTGCTTTGAAAGTCCATAAAAAAATTAACTATATCTTGCACTTTTTCTCTCCCATAACTCTCACGAAGTCATGTAATTAACTGCAGAATGACGTTCTATGTAGGCAGAATTTTTGGCCGAATTTTGGCCGATTTTCTTACTTTACTGAAACATCCAGCGATGTACTTCCTGTTATGAGAGTAACAAGCATAGAAATACAATCGCGCATTACTTTAATTTCTGGAAATACACTGCCGGAAGTATCAGTAAATGAAGAAAAATCGACAACAAATCTGCCAAAATTCATTCAAATGTGCAGTATGTCATTCTGCAGTTAATTACATGACTTCGTGAGAGTTACGAGAGAGAAAAAGTGCAAGATATAGTTTTTTTTTTTTTATGGACATTTAGATAAAAAAAAAGGTAAGTTTCTTCAATAACTAACAGTTGATTTGAGTTCAGCATATACATTTGCACAGAGATAATACTATTTTGGATAAATTTGAAGGGGGGAAAAGCATCGGGGCTTACAATGAAAATTTTCCAAACCGAGATGGTCGTTATGTATTTTTGTTTTTTAATTGATGTTTGAGCCCAGGTAAAAAAGACAGGATTGTGGATACTGATTTTTTTTTTTTGGCAAATAAAACAGTCTTCCTCACATGGAAGACTGGTGCAACATAGTTTCTCTCCTTATGTTTCTCTATCCCATTTGATCTTTGTACCATTTTAAGTAAAGATAAATAATGAAATCTCAATAAACAGGTAAGAAAACACTTACATAGTAGCCTACCATTTGGTTGAGGTGGTTGCATCATTATCATCTCATCTATAAAATACTTGCTATTCAATTTTTCGTTTTTTACCTGAGACAGTTGTACATTTTTCACTGGGACAAAATATCAGTGACTGAGGCAAGGGTGCTTGATTGCTTGTTTTCAAGGCATGCAAATCTTACATAATTCATCCCTTTGTACCTGCCACCACCTACCCATTTGGTTTTGTGCCATTCTAAGAAAAGCTTAGTGAATATCAACAACAATTGTATGGATTAAAAAAACGCACATGACAACTGAAATAGTAAGCTGCCTACTGTTAAAGTAATGTTTACTTATTAGCTCCAAAAGTTTAATTTGAGAAATCTCTAATAATCATTTCTGTGACACTTCAGCAGGCCTGCCCATAAGATGAATATTGGTACAACACAATCTTCCTATTTCCAGTCCTCTGTTTTGCTGTGTTCCATTTTAAGAAAAACTAAGCAAATATCAACAGTTGTAGTGCAGATGATAGGATTTTCATTCACTATAGTTATCTGGCTGAAGAAGCACATAACTCTTCTTCTCTTGATTAAAACAATTATTTAAAATTCTGTTCATTAATGTTACTGCCTCATTTAATAAACAAGAACTGATCTCTTCTTTTGACAGTTAATGTATTAATAAACAGATTTGATGAAACTGAGGAAATGGCTTACTTCGTAGATGAGGTCGTTGAATTATTTTTTAACAAATGTAACAGTTGGTGTTACAGCCTAGATTTTAAAAAAAAAAGTAAAAAAAGAAAGAAATTGTTGTTAAATGCTGATTTTTAAAGAACATAGGCAGGCTCACCACTTTGAGAAAATAGGTGAAACATAATTTCCCTACTCTTGTAATTAAGTATCTGTTTTTTTTGGGGTTTTTTTTTTTTTTGGCCCCCGGGGGGGGGGGGGGGGTGGTAATCATCTATATGTAGACTTTTTTTCTTCAAGATAAAGATAGCAGTGCAAAATAAGTGAATTAATCATTAAAAATTAACCTTGAAATTTGGTAAAAATGTTGTTTTTTTTTTTTTTTTGGCTCAGTGATGAACAAAGTGGTCAAGCAAGTGAAATCTATGATGTTCATCCCAAATGTAAAATTTATATAAGTGATGTAGGGTGGGTGGGGGGTGGGGTAATATGCTATGGGCATTTAAAAAAAAAATAATTCAAAGAAATATAAAAAAAAAAAAAGAATCTCTCTAAGCAGTATTTATGATTACAAATAAAGCTTAGTATACTTTGATATATAACCAGTTTTTTACATTATTGTTATTCCAAGCTAAAAATAACTCTATCTTGATAAAAGACTCATTTATCCTGCAATTTGGTAATTCAAATTCACAGAGAATAAATATTGTTCTTGTCTACATAAACCATGGTGTTTCAGTTAGCTTTTCATAGTTGTTAATTCTAACTAGAGAAACTTAGCATTTACTATTATTTATGCACTTGATTTCATGTTTTCATACTTGAAAGAAGATTAGAATACATTTATCTGTCACCTTTGTATGTTTGTAAGAAACTTATTTTTAGAGTTGTCATGGTTTTAGTATGGCACAAGGTCAAGTGGAGCAAAATTGTAGCCATAAGAAATGTCTGTTAGTCTAATCTTTCTATTGTTTGCAGCCTGCCTTTGAGAATTAGCATTCAAAATATATATATATTTTTTTTTACTTATGGTACTCGTAGAAATAACACAACTGTCTGTGCACTGTCAGTATTTAGTAAGTTGAACTTAATCTGTTGTAGGACTAACCAAGGTAAATGTGCATGGAAAGATTGTGTTCTACTGATTGTCTAAGTTGGGAAAGTCTTGCTTGCTTACTTGGAGGTTGTTCATCTTTCAAAATCCAGGCATTTACCTGGATTTAAGCACCAACCTTCTGACAAAATATACAACCATTCAACTATAGAAAGTGACTGGAAGGAAATGTTTTAATTTATGTAGTTGACAATGTTAAGATTTTTTTGTCCATTCCTCTCAGATATGTTATGAGAGAACCACAAGTGTGCTGTGTACATAAAACTCAATGGTAGCTATTTATCTGCATGCCCACTCCAGTGGAATGTGACACAATGTTGACTTTAAAGTGGGAGCCCATGTGTACATGAACCAAGGACTAAAATTGCTCAAGCTTCATTGGCAGGGGTACCTCAGATGCCTGCTAATGACATAGAAAAGGTAATGCTTAGGCGGATCCACCCACTAGAGGGCATTTTTTGAGTACATCTTTGATTTTTTAATTACCATGCTCATAAAATAGTAATAAAAATAAATTTTCCTGTTGTTATTAACCCCTTCAATTTTTCATAATGCCAATATTTAAACACTTGCATAATGCCACCTATGTCTTATCACTAGCAATTGCAATGTAAAATTATTGAGACTTTGGTAAATAGTTTATTTAACCATAAAAATATGACGCTTAATAACAAAATAAAAGTGTATCTCCCTCCTCTCAATATAGTGCCATGCGCGTCTTGGTCGTTTATTTTATTTTGTTTTGTTATTAAAAAAAAAACAGCTTTACTAATCAAAGTGGGGGAAGAATGCTGAAAAGGTTTTTTTCTTTCTTTTTTTTTTAAATAAAGAAACCGTTCAGTGGCGCATTCATATTATTTACAGGCAATGCAACAACGCCACAAGACACGCACATAAGTTTTTTTGTTTTTTACCTTTTTTATTTATTTAAAAATAAAAATTAAACTATATTGACACTAGAAAATCATGTGATTGCTGTGGCGTATTTTTGGTTATATTCCAAATGTTAATAAATTCATATCATTCATAGGCGAATTCTCAAATTATGTTCAGTTACAGGATTGCATTTTTATTTAATAATAATTTTATTATTTTAAATCACTTTCTTTCCGTTTGTGTCAACAACAGTAGTACAAGTACAGTTGTGTTTGTGTAAGTCTAACTGTGTAATGTTTTTTACAATACTCTTCAATTTTAAACAAAGTTTGTTTTTTTTTTTTTTGCAGGTCATTTGTAACTTGTAGACCAGAGACACTTTTTTTTTATCTAAATTTTAGGTTTATGGATGAAAAACTAGACTGTAAGGCAGAGAAAAAAAGTTTGAGATGTCTTCGCTATTATGATTGCAACAAACTCTTATGGGGGTAAAAAAATATATATATTGTAATTAATGTAATATCTTCAATTGTTCACCTTTTAAACATTTTCAAAAATGTTAAACCACTTATTTAGAATATAAAACCAGTTGAAAAAATTTCTCCAAATATTTTGTTTGTAATTGTTTGTCTTGTTTGTTTTGGCCTGCTTGTTGTGTATATCAACCTTACAAACTTCCCACATTCCATTGCCTTCTACCGCTAGAAAGGTGGGTAGGTGTGGACAGGCAAGTACCCCTGACTGCTGTGGAGTATTTGCAAAGGTAGGGTGAGGAGGAGTTGCCAAGAGAGAAAGGGTCTGAGTGTGGAGTGCGAGTTGAATGCTTTACTCTGATAGCTAAGAGAAGAAGAGTGAACCTCTCACGCATTGTTTGTGCTAGTAAAACTTTAAGTAGGACTCCTATACTGGCGAAGTGCTTTGACTGAAAAAAAAAATTATAGTAGATACCTAACAACATTTATTTTATTTTATTCGCTAAAAAAGAAAAAAAAGTGAAACCGTCATGAAAAAGTATTCAAACTTAAAAACAATTTTATCATCAAAATGTTTCTTAAGAGGAAAGATCACACTCACAGTATTTTTACTGTTATATTTATTTTTTAATCCTTTCTAGAATGTTCGAATTATTTTTTTCTTCGTTAGCGAACGGCCAGAGCTGACTATGGAAATTTTAAATTCCTTTGAAAAATAGATTAATTTGGAAATTCTTTGAAAAATCAAATAATTATTGTGACATTGTGGGATTTTAAACTTTCCAGAACTTATTCCCAAATTAATTTTTTTATGAAATTATTATTTTTATTTTACATATGTTGCCCTCTCCCTTTAATTTCCTGAAATTTCTAGAAATTCAATTCTACCCGCAAACTTTGTCTTACATTTTTTAGTTGTTTGAGGTACCGCCACTAAATCACGGAAAAAAAACTGCATGTAAAAAAAACTAAAAACACCCCCAAACTCAATAAAAACGAACTTTTCAAAATGTTTGTTAAAGAGGAAAAATCAAAGCATTTTTTTTTATTTTTTTATTTTTTATTTTTTAATCCCTTCTAACACATTCGAAATTTTGTTAAAAATCTTGTTTTGATTCGAGTTAGCGGGCAACCGAATCGTTACGAGAGTTTACAATGGAAAATGTAACTCAGTTATTTTTTTTTCTTTACGATGAGAAACACATAAATTTGAAAATTCTTGCAATCTTGCAAAAATCAAATAATTGTCGAATTTTAATGAAACTTTCAGGACGTATTTACTATTAATGAAATTATTTTTGAAATTGTTATTTTTAAAACATTTTCATAAAAATATTTTTTTTATTTTATATCCGTTTGAGAAATCGGGGAACCGAGTTCGAATTCCAAAATTTTTTTACACGCAAATAATTTTTCATTGGAAAAGGTAATCCGTCTCTTCCCTTCAGTTATGCGTTAAATAACAGGATAGATTGGGTTCTATATAGTCTTGGCTGGCAACCTACTGACGGCCCAGTCAGTCATGTATTTTTTTCAAGACATGATCGTTCAAGCTTGTATCACGCATGGCACTTAGCTGACTGACTGACCCCGCCTTCACATAAATTCATGAAATTTTTAGAAATTAAATTTTGTTGGGGAAAATTGGTTTTAAACGCATTGAGGAATGTCAATCATCTATTATTTTAACATTTTTTTTGCCTCTATTCCGAAAATAATATGCTCCGAATAGTAAAATAAAAAAATGCAATATAACTATGACATTTGACATTATTTAATTTTATAAGCTGTTAATTACTTTTATAAATAACATAAATTAAGGACATAATAATCTTAAGAAAAAAATTTTTCAATAAATAATGAAATTTTAAGAGTTTTTTTTTTTCTTAATAATTTATAAAGTTTCAAAAATATTTTTAAAATACTTGAACTTGAAAGATTTGTTGGGGTTAGTTTATAAACTTAAGTGAAGATTATATCCACTAATTAAAAAGTTTAATAAAAATCGTTGTGCTTTCTTATTTAAAAAAAAATTATTTTTTTTTTGTGCATTTGAATTTTTTTTTTTTTTTTTTTTTTGTATGTTAATTTCTATGTGTAAATTAAAATGTCTTGTATTTCAGAGTTTCTTCCCTTTACAGGAAAAAAAGTTGTACAATTATGTCACTTGGGTTTGCCATACACTTATCTTATCACGGATCTGTCAATCTGTCAACACATATGATGGAAAAGGTTTAAAAGTTGAACACTGGGTTTAAGAAATAGTCTTATTCTAAACTTTATGCTATAAATAATTAATACTTGTGTAAATCAGATTAATTTAACATTATTTTTGGAAAATTATCAAATTTAATGTCACAGATGTATATTTTATTTTTGTAAGATTTTTAAACTTGAGAATTAACTTTTGTTTACAAATGTGTTGATCACGTAAACATGGCTAAAGAATTTTTTAAAATTTAAAATTCCAATCAATATAATTTCTTTTTGAAATACACCAGAGTATTTTGCTTACTGAAAATAGTTAATTTAATCATTTAGCTTTGAATTAAAACTGAAATAAGTTTCAAGAAATTTTTTATTTTTTAAAAATTCAATTTTAAAGTTTGTTATCAAAAATGAGTGAAGGTACCTATATTAATTTTATTAGTTACTATTAGTTTAACGCTGGACTACCTGAAGAATATAAATAATCTCTTTTTTCTTTAAACAGATGCCACTTTCCTGAAAATCTGTTACAAATAGTAAAATGAAAAATGTGCTAAACTATAACATTATTGAATTAGATAGACTTTTAATTGCTTTTGTAAATATATATTAAGAACATTATTAACTGAGGAGAAAAAGTTTTTGCAATCAATAATGTGTTTTTACAAAAATTGTTTTCTTTTATTTTTAGTTTTTTTACATTTTAATAGTTTATAGTTTCAAATATCTTTTCGAAAGATTTTCAAAAATTCTTAAAAACTTGTCTGCAAGTGTTTCCATTTTGAAAGTAAAAGTGATCATATATGATATTAGTAAAAAATAAGGTAGGTAACTATAGTAAATTTAAAATCAACATTCCTAAAATTAGATAATGAAGAATATTTCCAAAATTTGTAAAATTACTGAGTATGTTAAAATTATATAAAAAAAAAGCAATCATGTGTCATTTTTTTTACATTGTTTTAACAGATAATCTTTGTAAGACATCAATAAGCATGTAAATAGCTTCTCAGTTCTTTCCAAGTTCTGAAAGATATGTAAATCACTACTACTGTTTGTGCTAAAATCTGTTTTTCTGCTTTTTAAAACTTAATATTTGTTTCAAATCAGATTAATTATACTTTAAATCAGGTAATATTTCTTAAATAAAGTTTCGGAAAAGTATATTTTATTTTTTGGAAGATATTTTTAATTACATTGTGATGAAAGACAGCTAAAAAAGGTGCTAATTAACTATTTTAGAAAATTTTTTTAAAATCAATTCCACTCAATAAAATATCTGTTTGAAAAATACTCTACAGAGTATTTTGCTTACTGAAAATCATAAATTTAATCCTTTAGCTTTCGATTAAACCTAAAATGAAAGCTTCAAAAAAGCTTTTTCATTTATAAAAATTCATTTTAAAACTTAGGTATTGTGAATTATCACGAAAAAGTGGAGGTACCTAAAAATTTACCCACTTTTGAGCTGTTCTCCTTACCACACCATTTCAAACAGTTTAAAAACTCAATTAAATTACTTGCCTTGAAAACAACTGATGACAACTCTTAGAAGTGTAATTGGATCAGTCTGTTTGTATTTTATTTTTCTGTACTTTATTTTTTTCAGACATGGGCAGTTATAGTTCTCCACAAGTTCCTGTTATCCCTTTTTGATTTTGAGGTTCTTGTTTTATCATTCCCTTACTCAGATTTGTTTAGTAGGTTACCTATTGTTTCTCACTCCCCACCTACTTCTCTTGCCTTCACTATGCTCTGTGAGAGTTAAATTCTGCAAGTAATTCCACAGGCTGTGTTCAATGCAGCTGCTTTTTGGTGAATTTTATTGTCATCTAGGACTTCTTGATTATTCACTTGCTCTTTCCATGGCACCATGTCTTTTTAAACATTTTTACATTGCCCTTTTATTAATAATTATAAAATAACAGTATTTTTATGCCTCTGATTGTGTGTGTGTGTGTATTACATATGCACACAAAGATTTTACTTTTGGAGTGGAAGGTATATTTGCCAAGAGTAGTCCTGGAATGCTTATAAAGCAAGCAAAAGCTGAGTAGAGCATTGAGAGACAGAAAAAATTTATTGCAAAGAAGAGAGTACTGGATTATGTGAATTCTATCCCTCATTATGGCAGCATATGCTGGACAACCTCATAAAAGATGAAGAAAAGACTTAAAGCAACTGAACATGTGGTTCTAAAGAATAATTCTGAGGATACTATGAACTGAACATGTTTTTTTTTTGTTTTGTTTTTTTAATCATTTCACCCCGAGCAAGGCGGAAACGCCACTGATGTGCAGGGGGTTACATAAATGTATAAAGATTAATTAGAAAAGAGTGAGGAGTACAAGCTAGTTAGAAAGGAACAATAGAAAGCTGAGAAAGCAGGTGCGATGACAGATACATAGGTGGAGAGAAAGGGAAGGTTATACAGGGGAGGGGAGAGAGCTAGAGGCCAGTGGTTAGTAGATGAGTATTAACTTTGCATTTAAATTTCTGGAGGTTGTAGCCGTCAGGAAAGCAAGAATATGGGAGTGAGTTCCACAGGCGGGAAGTGCGAGAGAGGAAGCTGCAGGAGTAGAATTGTCGTCTGCATTTGGCTAACCTGACTGTGAATGGGTGGGACCCAGTTGCCAGTCTGGTTGCACGGGTAAACACCTGTTGAGGAAGCATCAGTGACTTAAGCTCATCCGAGCAGAAGCCATGAAAGTATTTATAGAAGAGACAGAGGGAGGCCACATTTCGATGATGGGAAAGTGGCTGCAGTCGTGAGCAATGACAAGGTTTTAGAGAGTAAATGAAAAGAAAACATACTTCACAGGAAAAGACAGCTGAAGTTTCTGGGACATGTAATGAGGAAGGGGTGCCTGGAGATTCTGATACTCATTGGATGGTTAGTGGGCAGACAAGATAGAGGAAAGCAACACACATGACATACTTGATGGGCTTGAGCAAATGAATGGCAAAGCAGTGTTTGGGTGGGGTAATAAGAGAAAGGCTGTTAAGAGCTACAAGGGATAGGGAGATGTGGAAAGCCATGATCACCTATGTCCTGAAGGGACATGGTACACAGAAGGATAACATCTACTCATCAGGAGACTTGATTGTAAAAAAAGAATTTTATGTTTACTCATCAGGAGATTTGATTTTAATTTTTTTTCTACAATTAAGTCTTCTGTTGATGTAACCTTCATGAAACTCAAAGTGAGGACATGAATTTTGCTACAAAACTGTGCCAGGGTTCCAAATGCACAGGGAATACTGGAGGGGTGTTGTGAGTTCTATCTCAGCCAATGGCTGCAAGACAAGATATATACAAAGTTTTAAGTTATGCTATATTTATGGGTTAAAGTACCCAATATCAGGAATAGAATGTATTTAAACATAAAAGTAGGCATAGTCAACACTCAGAGGTGACAGTCTGTTTCATGTTAAATTAAATAATCAGGCCATGTGTAATGACTAAAAAGAAACTAATATATAAAATATTTCTATTAAAGTTAGTATATAAGGTTTCAAGTGAAATTTCCAAGTGAATACTTCATCAGTGATTTTATTAGATTTTGTAAATAGAAATATACTTTATCTTGATTACATTTTCATTCTCTTGTGTGCATGAAATAGACTGTCATCTCTGGGTATTGACTTCATTGTCCATTTTTATATTTGTGTGTGTATATACATATGAAATTGAGAATACTAGTTAATAATATATTGTTATATATATATATATATATATATATATAACCAATTTTTGTAAATGAATCATTTTTATAATTTTTATGTTTGCAAATGGAAACAAAGTCATAGCTAAGAAATAATAGAGATGTAAGAAATAAGGATAGGTGTCTTTGTTATCTCCATTGTGCACTAAATAATCTTTTTATCCTTTTTTGGATCATGATCAAAGTAATACTTGTTTATTTTAGAAATTCATACAAAACATGTTTCTCTCTTTTTAAATCTTTGAAATGACTAAAAAGGGATTAGTATGTGAATAATATATATATATATATATATATATATATATATATATATATAAAGATTTCTATTAAAGTTAGCATGTGAAGTTTCATGAGAGATTTCCAAGTGACGTAAATATTCTATCACTGATTTTATTAGATTTTGTAAATAGCAATGGACTTTACCTTGATCGCATTTCATTCTCTTTTGTTGGTGATTAACATCTATCTAGAAATATTAATTAAATTTTAGAATAGATTTTCAAACCAGTAACACAAACAGTGAGTGACAATGGAAAATGTATAACCTACCTTACCTGGTAGGTAATTAACAATTTGCTAAACTGTATGTATATAAATAAAGTGGTTTTGAAAGAATTAAACTTCTACCGGCTCTTCATCAGACCAAACCTCTCAGTGCAAATATACATTTTCTAATCCACACTCTTTTCTCAATTCCATACAAAATGATAACACAAAGCTTTTCTCAAAATATTTATTTTATCAAAATATTGATAGAATTTTTTTTATTTTTGAAAATGGTTAAAGTTCAAATTCAATGTTTAAAAATAAACAAGTAATTATAAAAATAGTTGAAAGCTTATAAATAGTATAACACCTCATAAGATTAAATATTATTGCCTTAAAAAGGCTTTCAGGAGAGCTTATTAGTCTATTAATTTGGTGGGTAATTTTCTAAATCTACTTTTAACATTAATGTAAATTATCTACATAAATACCTGTGTTGTATCAGCACTGTATAAAATCCTGTCTTTCATTGTTTACAAAGAAAATAACATCATCTGTTTTTGTTTATTGTAGAGCAACTTCTTACATTAAATATCATGACACAAGACAAGAAGACTATCATTCAATACTTCTTAAACTTCACTCATGGGCACTTATATTTACAAAGAAAGTAACATTTTTTTGATTTAGAAATTTTAGATAAATTGTAGGTAACCTTTTGTGAATTGTCTAAATTATTTTCTTCCTTTTGGTGAATTTTCTTTTGCATTATTCTAAAGAAACTCAGTAGCTTCTGGTCGATGTAAAATAACTTTCTATTTATAGAATTGATATAATTATTTGCAAATACTAATTATCACTAAGCTTAATTATATTATTAAAGTGTCATCATTGGTTTACCACTATGTCTGATGGAGAAGAGTGCAGACAGGTTGAGAATATTCTGTTTATACCTTTTATTTCTTTAAGAAAATTTACATAAGCAACTAATTGCCATTGAATAAATTTTTTATCAATTTATCCTTAATTGAAAATTTATCAGATTCCAGTCACAGAATTAGACTGGTGATAGCTTTATCTCCCTAAGTTTTTTTGTAGTCTGTTTTTACTGTGTTATACTAACATGTAAAAATCAGATCATTATAATATTGATAAATAAAATAGATATTTTGCTATTTCTTCCTGTACAATGTTTGTATTTTTGTAATGCTATCATCTGTTTTTTTTTTTTTTTCCTTCTTTAAAAAAAAAAAAAAAAAACCTCTGTTACTCAACATTTATTACTTGTTCTCTTTTGACAAATACATCTTTTCCTCTATATCATCTAAGGAAAATATTCTTTATAATATTCGAAGAAGGAAAGAGATTGAATTTAAGTCTTTACATCTCAGTTTTCATTCCAAACATGTTCCCTGGTTAAATTGTTGTTGATCTACTTTTAACTGAAAATATGTCAAATATACATTCAAGACTGTCCAAAAAGTAAATTATGTCACAGCCATCTAAAGCTTCACTCATGATGTGTTAGGTGTGAAATGTTGTTTGCTTTATCTGCTGCTAGTTTGAAAACATCATTTTAGAACAGTTTCCTCGGTCTATAAAAAATAGAAAGTCTCTCCTTACCAAAGTCTATTATGTCTACATACAAAGCACCTGTTAAGATATATAGGTTAGTTGCTGAATTCATATATATTATTTGTATATTGAAAGGCATTTGTTTCTATGCAAGTGGGATTTGTAATATAGAAGAACCTTTAAAATATTTTAAGGAGGTAATTTATTTTATTCTTGAGATTATTTTATTTAGTTTTTGCATTTTGCCATTTTGTTTTAAATCAGATTTATGCCATATTTTTATTGCCTGCTCATTATCAGTTTTTTTTTCTAACCAAAGAACAAGAGCAATATCATCACTAAAGGCTCACTCTATGAAATATGATGTTGGGAAGATAGTATTTTGTTTCATAGAACAGAACATAGACCAGAAATACTTCATGTAACTAAAATTCATGATTCCAAAAAAAAATCTTCCCTTAATACTAACGCTCAATACTGCCACCTCTCTATATTTTTTTTCCTCGTTGCATCTTTGGATCTTTCCACTATTTCTCATCAGCAGTATTATCTACTTTGCCAATAAGTCTAGATTAGAGATCACAACTAACACAGAATTGGAAACTAATCCTTTTTTCTTTCTTTTTATCTTTTTTTTTTTTTTTTTTTTTAATTAGCGTGTTAACAATTTTTTTCTACTGGATCTATTCCCTAGGAAATGTTGTAAAGCTAATTTAGTTCTTTAAACTGTGTTTCTTGAATGAACAACACATGAGAATATTAATGTGATCAAAGCTATGGTTGAAGCATCAATACAGAGAATTTTTATACAGCTTTAAAACCATATGAGGAGCTTAGTTTTCTGTTATGATATTCAGATTTGAAAAATTTGACTCCACATAAGAATAAACAAAAAATTTCATGAACACCTTTGAAATATTTTACAAGGATATTGACAGTGTTTCAAATTACAGAGTAACTTAAAAACTCAATGTGTCTTATCTAGCTTGTGGAAACTATCCACAAGCACACACAAAAGGTTGAGTACTGAAAAATTTGTAGCTTGCCTGTTTCCTGAATTTAGTATTTTAATAAGATATCAGAAGAGGAAAAAGGGTTAGATTGAGAACTTTTCAACATGCTGCTAGAGATGACAGGGTTGGGTAAGTTTTGTCCTTAACCACATATGCGCAGATAGGCCCACATTTTAAACTGTCCTTGTAAAACTTATCACTATTGAAGCACTGACGATTGTCAATATAAGTCTGACTGCTATTTACAATGCTTGATTTTATCCATAAAAATAAAGTATTCTTACTAGTATTATTGATTACTGACAATATACAAACATATTTTTGACAATCATTAAAATTACCTAACATAAAAACAAAAATTTTTTTTCAGTATTTTGAATTGATTTGTTTGAATCATTTTTTTCTTCAATTATTGACATTATTTTCAGCTTCCAAAGAGCATATGGAAGCTTTACTCCAATGGTTTGAGGTTAATATCAACATGAAAGTTGTTAATGCCTCTAAATTATGTGCTAATGTTATACACAAGGCAATACATCACAAGAAAATAATCCAGTAAAATTTTTATTTTTATGTCCTTAGTTTAGTTTCTGCAGTCAACTCTACTTCTAAAAAGACAATTTTCCAATTTTGAAAGCCCCATAACTTTCAAATAATAAAATAGAATAAAAGTAAAAGTGAAACAAGGAAACACCTTTTTGAATGGAAAACTTCAAGGGTACAATATTTCAGCCTGTTATCTTAAATATTACAAATGTTATATAGTGCCAAAGTTGGAAAAAAATCATGCTTGCGGCATAAAATACCATTATTTAAAAAATTCTTTAATTTAAACAGAAAACAACCTATTAGCTATATCTTCAGATATGTAAGAATAAATAGTAAAGATATGTGTGAAAAGAAAAAAAAATGAATTGTGCTCATGGTCAAATGGGGATGTGAAAAATAGACACTTTCTTAGCAATTTACTAGAGCTACTAGACTGGCAACTAGGTTCCACCCTTTTACAGTGAAAAGCAAACAATGTCAATGCAACTTCTACTCTAGCAGCATCTTTTCTTGCACTTTCCACCTGTGAAACTCCCTTCTGTATACTTGCTTCCCTAATAGCGACAATCTCCAAGAGTTTAAATGCAATGTCAATTGCCATTTCTTATCTCCTTGACTCCCATCCTTTCCCCGATACCCACTGTATCTTGTTCTTCTCCCTTTCTGCTCTACTTTCACACAGCTCTCTTCACACCTGTGTTTTCATCCTTCTCTTACCTATTTTACAACACCCCCTGTGGTTTGTTCTTCTTCACTCTCCTCTGATGTAACCACCTGTGCACCAGTGGCAGTAACACCTTACTTGGGGTGAAACGATTATAAAAAAAATAAAATAAAAAAATCAAGCGCATTTCAAAAAAATCATTCTAACATACCTGTAATAATAATACAGTTAGTGCATACATATAACATAATTTAATTTATTTGTTTGAACAATTCTCATAATTGAGTAGATATTCTGTTCTTTATCAAACAGTATATTTATTTATACTGGCCTGATTATTTATGATTAATTTTGTTACGAAAATGTGTGTCATTTGGCTGGATTCGAATCTGCAACCCGAATCAAAATATGTCGGTTGTTAAAACCATTTCGTTAATCTTTAGGATTTTCTATAACATTATGTTATTTAAAAAAGAACTGAGTACTTTATCTGTTATAAATCACTGCTAATGGTTATAATATTGTGTCTCAATACAGTGGTATTTTAATTAACACTCTGTCAGAACTCTCTTGTACCAATGTCCCTAAACTCTCTTTGAGTTCTTTATTTGAGGTGCCATGCTTAGTTTATTTGGGTGGACCTGAAGCAGACTACCACCATGTTTAATTTCGTTGTTTTCATTTTTTTTTTTTTCAGTGCACTCCATATCGATTACCCCCTTAGTTTTATAATTGACAAAAAAAATTTTGAAAAATTTCAATATTTAAACATTTTCTGGGGGGATCAGTTTCTCATACAATGTTATAGTAAATCGAACCTCCATTTTGAAACCAGTCGCTGGTACAACATTACTGCTACCTGTAAATTTGTTCATTATCAAATTTTTTTTATTTCTTTCAGTGCAATATTATCTTTTACACCTTACACTTTATGAATGACAAAAAAAAATTTTCAATATTTAAACAATTTTAGGGGTGAGGAGACCAGTTTCCCATACAACCTTATAGTGGATTGAAAATGGAGAATCGATTTACTTTAACATTGTTTGAGAAACTGACCCCCCACACAAATTTGTTAAAATATTGTAATTTTTCAAAATTATTTTTGAAAATCAGAAAGTTTAAGTAACAATCGATAGAACTGCGTTAAAAAAAGTAAAAAAAAAAAAAAAAAAAAGAAGACGAAATTAATATACACAAAGTCACCCCAATGCGGGTGGATTAAAAATGGAGGATCGATTTACTATAACGTTGTATGAGAAACTGAACCCCCCACCCATTCCTAAGTAGTTTAAGTATTGTAATTTTTCATAATTTTTTTTGATAGCTGGAAAGTTTATGTAACAATCGATAGGACTGTGCTGAAAAAAGTAAAAAAAAAAAAATGATAAACAACAAAATTAAACATGGTGGTAGTCTGCTTCAGGTTCACCTTTATTTGTGTTATTAGGGGTGTCTTATTTACTCCAAAATATCTTCCCTTTTGAGAGTTTTTATTTTCTTAAATATTTTATTTTTTAGTATTAACCTACCTCACTCTTCTTTCTCGCAAGTTTGCCATGTATTAACTTAGTTTTTCTTTCATTTTAGGTCAATCACTAGTTTTTCCATTTGTTTCCTTTTTCTGGTAGTCATCCTTGTACATTCAACAAATTATTTGGGGTGTTGGTACATTAAAGATATACAAAACTTGCATAAACTCTTCCTTTCTTGTGGTCCTTTCATTAGCAAATCTTTTCTTTAACTGATTCTAATGCCTTTTGTGTTCCTATTTTTTTCCTTTCACCATATTTTTTTTTCCTTCTTTTTTTCTTATCTGTTTTTCTTTCTTTTACAATCTTCAACTTGTAACTTAAAAGATCTAGTTTTGAAAAAAGTTTCCACTGGACTTGGTCATGGGTAGTTATAAGATTCTAAACCTTTGTTTAACCAGTTGAAAAATCAGCACAAATATGATTTTTTTTTTTCTTTACATTCACTGCTGGTGCTTCCCATTTTGAATGGTCAGTTTTTTCAATAACACTCAATTTTTTGAAATCAACAAAGTTCTTCATTGACTTAATCCAATGTTGCAAATGATACATTTGATTGACTGAACTTATCTAACAGAACATCAGGAAAACATTTTCTCAATTCTTCACTTTGTTTTTTAACTGGTCACTTTTCCACTTGTGCAATAAATATTTATAGATAATTCCATCTAGTCAGTACTAAATAAGTTTGTAGTATTTTTTTTAACGCTTAAACCTTAGCTTTTACACTCCTGTTACAAAATGAAATGTTACAAATCATTTCACCAATAACAAATTTCTCACCCAATACACCACATGCAATTTTCAAAGTTCTTTTTAATCTTAGCTTTCTGTTTACTTTCCATGTTGCTTTGTTGATTATTGTGATATCATTCCAACTATCTAGTTGTGTTCTTACATTCACTTACACAAATTTTCTTTGGTTTTCTATAATTATTTTATGTCACACTGCTGTCTGGGAAATTTTTTCTAAGAGAACTTTTCATTGCTTTAGTTTTATGGTGTGACTTTTTATATGCTATGTTCCACACTAGTAGCACTTTAAATTTTTAAAAGGACAGTCATCTTTGAGATGCAACTTTATTTTAGCACATATTTCTGTCTTTCTGCAATTAACCCATGAATGAAAATTTATTCTTTAAACATGTTTGGAGTTAGCTTGTTTAATTTGAATCTTTCACACTCTCTGTTAATGATTCCAGCATAAGTGACAAAATCTTCATTTTTTTTTTCTTAATCAGATTCATATACTTCCAACAAATGTAGAATAACAAACTTTCTTCATTAAAAATTTTAAGTCAGATATTTGGCATTTTTTCAAATTAAATTTCTCTTGGTTTTTTTCGTTAGTACAGAATGACAGCATTTTTCCCATTTTACTGGTGTTATCTTTCTCAATAAAAGTATTTTTCTTTTTTCATTTTCCCTGTCACTCCATTCTTCTCTGTAAATTTACTTGTCTTTTCTAAAATATTCAGTAAAGATGATTCCATCATCTCAAATTGTATATGAATTCAGCTATGGTATTTGCCACCTTGTTGGAAGTGAAACAAAATTGGAGGATTTTTCATTTTTTTTTTTTTTTTTTTTTTTTTTTGTTTGTTTCTAGGGTTCCAACAACTGCAGTTGTTGCTGTTGCTGTATTTTTACCACTTGGGCTAATAATTCTTCCATATTTAAGAATATCTAGGGTTTTTTTTTCTTTCTCTATGCACAGCAAAGAGAAAAAAATGCATCAACATGGTTCTTATTTTTTGTTGCCACTGTTATGTGTGCCAATGGAAAAAAGGTATTTTTTCCTACTTTGTATAAGTTTTGATTCCTTATCACCACTGTTATAACTTGCTACTGATGGTTATAATATTGTCTTGACTGACTCAAACGGTATCAGAACAAACAAACACGCTGATAGCGTGTTTGTTTGTTTTGTCTCTGAGCTCTCTTTGAATTCTTTATTTAAGGTGTCTTGTCTAGTTCATTTTTGTTATGCGAGTGGGTCTTTTTTACTTCACAACATTATCATGTAATGTTGAAAGGAGCAGCTCTCAAATTGGACATCTTTTTATCAGAACACACCTGTATTTTGTTTTTTTATAGAGAATCTAAGTTAATAGGGAAGGGGGTTCTAAACTTGCCATTTGATATTGAATGATGTGTGTATGTACAATCACACGCATAAACATTGTGTGATATATAACTGTGCGCAAAGGCACAATTGAATTTACTGTATTTGTCTAGACTTCTGAGATGAGGGAGTTTGGAATATTACTCATCTTTAGTGCCATGTTTATCATGTTTTGGCCATTGTACACCCGACCTTCTTCAACACTGGAAGACACATGGCCAAGTGGATATAATCGTTGGTTAGTTCCAGTGACTTGACAAAAGAGTTGTGAGTTCAATACCAGGCTACAGCAATGGTGGTGAACAAATAACTTTTAGAGTTACGGTAAAAGGGAATAACTATATGGCTACCAGTAGTGGCATCGCACATGGATTGAGAATGATATGCTCCAGTGATCATAATAAAGTGCACCTGAAGAAGGTCGAAGCCTACTATGGCTGAAACGTCATAAACATGGTAGTAAAGATGAGAACACTAGTCTGAACAATGTAAATAGCGAATTTACTGTAGTTATCATTGTCTTATATGACATTGAGGATGAATTTAACATTTATAAATTGCTCCAAATTCATAATTTTGCTTACTTCATCAGAATGAATATGAAAAGTGCTATTTTGCAATGTGGCAATATTTAAATATTGCCCTATCTTTGTATTTAATTTCTCTATGTAAATAAATATGATTAAATAATAGAAATAAAAATAAAATGATTGCTTTGTGATTAAAATATATGCATACTTCAGATTGGTGTTGAAACCCAAGTACAAAGCAAAGATTTTGAGTGCTGATTTTCCAGGCAGGCAACATTACTTGAAAGATTGCAAAATCATATTTTACTTTTTAGCATTGGATCTGCATTAAGTATAAACTTAATAAATATCATCAATATTTTAGATCAAGAAAGGGCCCTTGGTTTTGTGTTACATTTTCAAGTAATAATCTGTATTTTGTATTACTCTTCTATAAGTTAACATGCATATGAGGCTTGTCCAGAAGATATACTGCTGTTCAATAATAATTTAAAAAAATAGAAAAATTTAAAATGGAAGCATCTTTGTCTCCTTCAAATGGACTCCTCTTAGAACATTGTGTACCTATCTCAGTGTGCCACTTGAAAAAAAAAAAAAAAAAACATTTTGCAAACCTTTCTTTCAAAATTGCTATCAACTGTCTGATTGTGTTCTTTTTAATCTCACCCATGCCACATTTCAGTGTCATTTTTATTTTTAGAAAAAGTTAAGTCACAGAAAGTGAATCTGGAGTGATATATCTGAGTAATAATAATAATAAAAACCTGCACAAGACATGAAGAATTTACTCAGTTGGTCATTGTAAATGTGAGAGTCACACCAAACACAAGCTCACTCACTGGCACATCACCACCTAACACTTGATTTCATGAGAAAATCCCTTTTCATACATGCACTATAAAATATGCTCTGATTAGGTAACAAACTGCATCAAAATCACACAATTGGTTTTCAAAATGGTTATGATTTAGAAATTTGTGCTGGAAGGCTTTACATATTCTTACTCTATCTAATGAGAGATTAAAATTCTAGTCTGCTTATGGTTAAATTGAATAGGTTAATTATGAAATACACTTGAACAGTAAGAAAAGTTTCTTATTGTTCAACTCCAAGTATGTTTTGATGTGCCATTAGTTAGAATGGCAATAAGATTTAATGAATCTGTTAATGTTGGATTTGACTGATAAAGTGTAGAACTTGGTCTGGTATTATTTAAATTCATCCTATCAATATATTTAAGATAAACTAAGAGGATATTTAAAGATTCAATTTGTTGAGACATTATGTTTAACGGGTAAAAGTGTTGATGAGAAACCATATACTTTGGTTTAATTGAAAAAGCAAAAGCAACATTTTCAAGAAAAGTTAGGAAATTTTAACAGATGAGATATTTCCTAGAAAGGACAGGCAAATGAGAACATCTCTTCCAAAGGGAATAAAGGATTCAGTTCAAAATTCCTAGAAATTTATCAAATATGACACACTTGAAAATGGGTGAGCCTATCGTAACTGAAACATAAAATTCTTTGCTTGATCAAGAAGCTTTTCCTGCCGAAAAAAAATGATGTTTGGTCATTTGGTCAGATTTTGGGAAGTGGTCTTGCTGGAAATATTTTAACTCTCAATTGGAAATAAATCTGTTACTTAATGCTCATTGTGGCTGTCAACTTTTATCTAGATAGACATCACACTGTTAAATACAAAAGAATGAACTCTTCCTCATTCATGGTCTATGACTTGATTTGTTATTGATAGCAACCTCTCTTTCTTCTTGTCATGTATAATTTTACTTTATATTCTGCTTTAGTATTGGTTGTTATTAGGGAAATAGTTTAATTCAATCCTCTGTTTTATTATACAAATCATGAATGACGTCAGTGTGTTGCTCTATTGTTGGTTATTGCTTGTTTAAATATATTTTTATTTGCTGTAATTTTTTTTTTATTATTTTACCATTGTGTTGATAATACAAAGCTAGAAACAAACCATTGAGTTAGTGATGCAAATAAAAATTGTGGTTATTCAGTAATGCTTTCCATTAAAATTTTTCAAGCTAAATAGCAGGAAATCAAAGAAAAATTGACTTTGAACACATGTGAACTTAGCTAAAGAACATTATGCAGCATAGATATTTATAATAAATGTATTTTTAAATAATTTTGACAAATGTAAATATATTATTATTGAAAAATAAGAAATGATACATGTAATATTCCTCTCCTGTCAAAATAGTAAAATAAAATTGGATTGATCTTCAAAATATTATAAGAGCTTACAGACAATAGAAGGGAACACATGAAGTCATACAACTGTATGCAAAATATTAGCAATTAGAAAAGTTATATAAACCCAAAGTTACAAAGGTTGAGATGTTGTAAAACCAAACAAGTGAAGTCAGTCCATTCTATACTGTCAGTAAAATATGCTTCAGTTTCTCACTTCTGAATATCCATTTTGATATACAGTATTAAAAAAGAATTAAAATATTAGAAGCTCTCACCTGAACATCAAGATGCTCATCACAAAATCTCTTTGATTATCAGAACTGCAACTGTACATTTAACCATTAAAAAATGTGATAACAGCATAAAAACACAAGTCAGTATTGAGTTTTAAAGAATCTGATCTTTAATTATTTGAATATTTTGTAAGCTGGACTGCCCACAAGCCTAGATTTTAATAATGACCAGAAAAATGTTGAGAACACTTGATTATATATAGTTAGACAATCTTGCTGTTCATTATAGCCAAGCATCTGCTCCTATACATATATAACAATAATTAGTGTAATATAATGATTATTAAAAAGCAGATCAATTAACTTGTAACATTAATTCAGTCCTCATTGTGGTGACTTTTTATCCGACTATGGTATTATTTGTAAATAATTATAATATACTGAATTTTTTATTTATTTTTTTCAAAATTTAAAGATAAATTTTTTAATTTACTAATGTAGATTTGCAGATACTATTTTACCTGCACTTTTAAACAAATTCCATCTCTATTTGGTCTTGTACCTTATATAGTTTAGTGAATATCAGTACAATCTGTAATGAATATGAATTAAGCCAAATATTTGCTTACAAGATTTTGATCATACTTGGTCTTATGTACAGATTGATGTGATTATATATATATATATATATATATAATACAAGTAAATGATTTGTCACTTAGCTGATTGATATTATCTTCAGCATCCAACTCCAGAGTTTCATAGACAGACTCTAAGGGAATTACATAGTCCACTCATCAGGAGGTATCAGCAATTGAATGCTTGTACTTCTCAATTTTTTTTTTTTTTATATACTCTTTTTATTGCAACTTTTTAAGTTTTTTTTAAGTGTGTGTGTGTCCTTGCGCCTATACATTTGCCCTTTACATTATTGTTTTTTTTTTTTACACTCACTGTTTAACCCCTTCTCTCTTTTTCTCTTTTCTTTCAATTGTTGCCATTTGACTCCAGTGTTTTCTAGACATATGCTGCCATTTAATACAAATATAAAAATTGTCACTTAGTTGATTGATGTTATATTCATCACCCCAATTTCAGAGTTTCATAGCTGAACCATTTTGTAATCATTCAGTCCACTCATCAGGTGGTTTCAGGAATCGCCTGCCAATTTTCTCATTTTTTATTATTTTTGCACTAAGCTTAAGATTAATTTATGCGCTATTTATTGGTGTTATATTGCTTTCATTTTCTTTGTGTGTTATTTCTCCCTTCTTTTTTTTTTTTTTTTTTTTTTTGTGTGTGCATATATATTTATCTGACATGTCTAATATTTTCCTTTTTTTTAACCCACTTCCAGAGCTGCCAACCCTCCTATTAAGAAATCCCTGGTATGCTGTGAAGACCTTTGCTGCTTATGATGGTTTTCCATAAAATGAAGGTACTTTTTATTTCCTCTCTTTATTGAAATAGCTTTGAGTAACAAGGTGACCTGACATTGCCCAGCTGAAAATTACTTCATGATCAGCATTCCAGGTTTTCCTCAATTTTCTATCCATAGCATAAAAAAGAAAAAATGCCAACATATTTGAATTCTGGAACTCAAACCTATGTCTTTTCAGATAAATTATTTCAGTGAGTCAGTATATGAAATTTTTTTAAAAAGTTACTCTTTTGATGCATTTATGGCTATTGGCACATTGTAACTCATCAATTTATGAAAATCTTCTGTTGTATAAAATAAGAACATCTCAGATGTTTTTCTTGTCACTAAAAATACATTATATTCCATGTTTTGTATAAAAAAAGGGTTTAAATTGTATGAAATTGGTAATTTTTTTTTTTTATTAGGGAAGACATAAAAAATCTCTTGATCAAACATTTCAGTAATATACAATTATGATTACATCTCATTTTGTTTTTTGTATATCCCAAAATTTATTTTTTATATTTTAAACTTTGTGATTGATATCAACAATGAAAGAATTTAATAGCAGTCTCTACTTTGTGTACCCAATTGCCACTTGTTAATTACTAATGAATAAGACATAAATATAATACCAAATGATTGGTCAATACTACTAAAGTGGGATACATCTAAACAACAAATTCTGATCCTGATAAGAAGTTATCCCTTATTTACATTAATCCAAATGTACAACTCTTTGTCATTATCACAACATTTCAGCCATTGTGCCCTCTGGCTTTATTTAGGTATCTCAGGAAACAATGAGTAAATTAAAATGTTGGTTTGTGAATTTGATAGCTTAGTCATGTCCAAATGTAAATCAATGGTCCTAGAAAGTCGGACAAGTCATTCCTTGTAAACAGATTTGCAGGAAAAAGGACAATTTGATTTTTTAAAAAAATGTTTCTGTACTTGTACAATGTGTCCAGTTAAATGTCTTTTCCTTGTAAATCATTTGTAATTTAACAAGAATCCACTGTATAAGCAAATGAAGATATCCTCAAAAGCAGTTTGAAAGTTGATAACCAAAAATGATGCTACCATAGTTATGGGTTGAATGAATGAGAGTAAGTCTTATTGGAAACTCTGGGTTTTGACATGTCTAATTGATAGTTACATCGTTAAATGCATCCAAGGTAGTATTGTTTCTATAGTTTGTTGTTGGAATTTTTCTCTTTGCAGGTAATCCATCAAACTGACAGCTCTTTGATGTTCATATTATTGCTGTGTTATATAGCCTTTCTCTCTCACTCTCTTTCACTGTCCTTCTATGATTATTATTACCACAGTTGTTACTATAAATATATCTACTTTATATATATATATATATATATATATATATATATATATATATAATCTATCTGAATCACATTATGTGGCATTTACATCAAGGTCATCATATTAAATTTTTCAATTCTCTCTCAATATCCATTTAGACCATTTCATCAAACTCTTTGTAACCAACCACATAATATTATCACATTTTGGTATTAATAAGCAGTTTAACATAGCACAAGGAAATGTTCGTGTAGGAAAAATATGTTATACCTCTATTCCAAGTAAGAAAGTTCTGTCTGCTTGCTTGGAAATGAGCATCCTTAAATTTATTCATTGACACAGGTACAAATAACACACATAATCCTTCTAGCAGACCCTTGGATATTAGCTTAATTTAGTCTGGCATTAATTCACAATGTGTAGAAACAACTTTCTACATGTTACTGTCAAAGATGATGCCTATCTCTTCTCTCTACCTCTTTGTGGCAGTTATAAAATTTCTAAAACTCTCTATCAAAGATTATACCAATCTACCAGTCATAAATTCTCTAACCCCTATTCAAATTTCATTTTGTTGTTCCATTTTTAAATAAAGATGGATGAATAGCCTTTTTCAGTATAGAAAAGGTGCAAGGGTGGAAAAAGAAAAAAACCCCAAAAATATCATGTTCATTCTAAACTCAATGTGTTTGCCATCCGTAAAAGCAAATATCTGTAAAAGTTTAGGCTTTAACAAATGTCTGTTAATTTTGGCAGAACATTGCAACAAATACTTTTGATTTGGTTATTTAATATATTGCACATAAATGCTATATGTGATCAAAATTAGATAATTCTGGTCAAAGATCACTTATCTCTTTGTTTGCAGGTGCACAAATACACTGTGGATGGCAATTTTCTTTTCTTTTTTTTTTCAACCTAAAATAATTACCAGTAAGTCAGAAATCAAATTCATCAACAGAAATATATTTTGAACTGTTCTTACAAGAAAGGTTGACCAAATCGGTTTATTTACTGAGCTTTTTCCAGTACACTATCACAATTATTACTCATCAATAGCAAATTGGTCTGCAAGACAAATACAATAAGTGTCTTATTAGTAAACTTTGTCTCATAGAAAGCCACAATTATGCAACACTCAGTGAGGATTGGTCTCACTGCAGTTGTAATGTTATTTGAAACTAGCTTGTTAACTGTTGTTTCATGGTGAGGCACATAAATGGTTCTGTACAATGACTCAGTCAAGAAATCAGAAAAGTAATAATTAGAAAGTGTGAAATCCTGAAGAAAGAAATATGCAATACATGACAAAGAGCCAAAGATGAGAAAAGTGGAACCCCTTGAGACAAAATAAGAAATTTTGTTGAGCATTCCTTGAAAGTTTTGGTACATCAGTTACAAAAAATAAAGAAAATGCAAATCTGAAAATTGTAGTTTAAATCTCAGATTGACCTGGTTGTATTTAATCTGGTTATTGATTCAAAGAAGCTAGGAACATTTAATATTTTTCTAACTCCCTCTCACTCTGACTACACACACACACACACACACACACACACACACACACACACACACACACATATATATATAATAGGACTTATAGTATTTGTGCATTCTGCCTAAACTTGGTTTTTGCAAGTTAATTTTACTGTACTGTTTAAGCAGCAGAACATTGTTGGAGTAAATATATCTTGCTTGCTTATCTTGAGGTCAGATATTCAAGTCAGAGCAGGATTTATTTATTAATTTCATATGTCTCTTTATTTTAGTGTGATACAAGTTACAGAAAAACAAAATGTTATACAGAAAAACTTAGATTGTTCATTTTATGTGTTATTACACACACACACACACACACACACACACACACACATAATGGGTAGAATATATTTTCATAGTTACTATTGTCTGGGCAGTAATATAGTTATGAAAGAGTAGTTTACCCAAATGCTTTCTCACCCACTCTCTTGTCCATCAATCTTTATGGCATGTTAATTACAAGATATTTTGTTAAGTAGTCAACAGATCTTAGTGGATTCATGCCTTTCATTTGGGCATTAGTGATAAGTGGAAAAAAAAAGCTGCCTGAGCTGAAATTCAAACTCATTTTACTGATTCTATTGTCTCTGGTAATGTGTGTGTGGTGAGTATAGATTTGGTCTTATGGTTAAGATTATGGTAAATAGCATCAGCAAACTAAGTTCAAATTTTAACTAAAGTAATTTGTAAGATCTTTGTAATAAAATCCTGGAGAAAAGGATAAATCAGGTAGATCAGGTTTGTGATTTCTCTCAACTGCTTGTAACATTATATCATTACATATAACTTGGGATCAGATTGATGCTGTCAAGTAACTCTCATCAACCTAACAAATGCCATAAAGGATTCAGTTTAGGACCCTTAAAGATCTGTAATTTGATTTTCATATATATATATATATATATATATATATATAGAACTGGTGTTTGCATAAATTTTTGTTTTATTAAATTAAATAAAAAATGCATTGATCCTTCTCACAAAATAACATCTGTTACAGAGCAATTTAATGGAAATTGCAACTCATCAATAATGATTCTCTCCTAAAATAATAAACTTAAATCTGTTCATCTATCTAAGTATACATAAGGGTATAGATTTGGGTTTGTTTTAGAAGGAATAGTCACCAATGATCCAGTCATTTCCATTTGAACTAACCGCAACAGCTGTTACGTCTGTCTGTGTCTAATATATACACGTGCACATATGTATGGCCCATGTATCAACTAATGTTTAAAGATAAAAATTGTTTTGTTCCTTGTTTAATCAATTATTTTAATGTTGCAATTCTTGTTATATCAATTTAGTGTTAAAAACCTGTGATTCTTTGAAGACAGCTATAAAATCATAATACAAATCATATTACAGCTTGGATGTATGCATATAGAAGTGTGCTCAGACAAGTAGGTACTTAGAGATATCAATTAATCAGTGGGTACAGATTTGATGCTTGAAAACTGTAGTAAGAGGCAAAACAAAGCATGGAAAGTACAGTGAAGAGTTTGAGAGCTGTTACAAGAAATCACACACATACACATATATTCCTAAAGAATTAATGGATTTATTATTAATCCAACATCTTTATTACTATAAACATTATTATAGCTGATGATACTCATATTTAAAACACATGGTTTCATTTTCATTTTAAATAGTATGTATTATGTCTATTGGCCTGCAAATTTGAAAAATACCTAAATGAGGAAGTATGCTGCCCTTAAAGGGGAAAATAGTCTTGCTAAACTGTGATGCTCTCTAAACTCAAGTGGTAAAACAAACTGGATCAAATGTTAGTTTCTTCTATGAAGGGCAATTCAGGTTCAATCTGTGCCAAAGGGCACATTTTCTTAAAGATTTTTCTTCTGTGTAAGCCAATAGATATATAATACACACAGTTTAAAATAAAAATGGGGCATTTCTTTCAAATTCACCATAATAACATTTGAAGTAATGTGTGTGTATGTGCATCAACTTGTATATTTGAGAAATTTGCCTTGATAAAAGAAAAACATGTTGGTTAAGAATAGTTTTTCCTTGTCTTTTTATTCATTTTGTTCCTTTACAAATACATTATATCTGAAAATTTGTCCAATTTATTTTCATTACAATACTCTGTTAATTTCCAACATGGTTCTCATCGGATTAATATTCTCTGTGGAATTATCATTACCAGTTACCAAGGATACTACTTACACACACAGCTGTGATGGGTAAACTGTCGGAATTTTATATTTGTAATTTCACATGGGTGTTGTTTGTTTTTCATTTTGTTGACTGCTCAGTACAGTTGGGCACTGTCTGTGAGAAAAGGATCTCCATGATGTAATTCACTCTGCCAGAAATTTGGAAATGGCATACTGTACTGCTTGGCATTAATGCTGAAAGCTCCTCTATGAGCATGTCAGAGTGTTTGGTGTCAGTCTGAGGACATTTCAGAAGATTCGGAAAGAGTTAGGTGAGTTTAATGGCGATTATGAAAGTATGGCAGCTTGAAAAAACTTACTCTGATCATGATAGGAAAAGAACACCTGAATTTGTTGGTGAGATCCAGGCCATGATTGATAACAATTTCTCCGAGTCAATCGGGTCTATGTCAAGGGACACAGGAGTGACAGTGTTTTTAACAGGCAAGTAATGCATGAAGATATTCAGTATTTTTTATAGAAGATGAGAACATGCAAATTTTTATCCCAAGGCATAAAGAAAAAGAGGTAAGACCATGCTACAGAGCTCTTGAACAAGATAAAACATCCTCACCAGCTGTACTTGCTTTGGTTTTTCTCAGAAAAATTTCTGCCAGAATAAGATGGTGAACAGAACCATTGGCTTGTTGTGTCTGTAAATGATGTACCAAGAGTGATAAAAGCCAAATATCCAGTCAACATCATGGTATTTAGAGTGATCACTAGGGATGGCAACATTATGCCTCCGTTTATCTTCTCTCAGGGCCTCAGACTCAACACAGAGACCTGCATCAAGTGCCTTGACAAGGTAGTGCTGCTCTGGGGCATGAGGGTGGCTGCTAGAAGGCCCTATGTCTGGTAACTGGATTTTGCACCATCCCAGACAAGCAAGAGAACCCAGTTGTGGCTGTCTGATAATTTCTACAACCATATCACTGCTTACATCTGGCCCCCTCCCCAGACTGCAACCTCCTCGATTTTTATGTGTGAAGCACAGTTGAGTGAGAGAACAGCAAACGTCCTAATACTATCAATGAACTAAATTGAAAGGAAGGATTTTGGCAGCATTCACCGACTTAAACAAGGAGACCATCCAGAAGTTGTCTGGAGGCCACAGTTTAAGCCAATAGCAACTTGATTAAATAAATTTACTTTTTAGAATTTCAAGATATTTTTGTATAATTCTCATAAATACATTTGTTAAAATGAGATGTCTGTGTTATTTTCATTTTTGCATAAATTAGATGATGATTAACACATTGTACCCTGTGTGTGGCCTCAGGATTACATTGAAGCATGAAACATATGCTTGGTGTTGACCTCAGTGCCCATTTTTATGTCTACATACATTCTCTCCGATTTTTGAATACATACCTTTAAATATAGCAGACCTTAAAATTATATTTTTATCATATATATATATATATATATTTTCTAAACATATACTGTTAAATATAAGCGACAATGAATGTCTATTATGTTTAATCATGAGCCGTTCTAAACGTCATATTTTGGCTTTAATTTCAGTAAAAAATAAAGACAAAAATTCTCCAACATTTGGATAATTTTTTATTAATTTAGTTCTAAGGTTTCAGCTCACATGAGCCATCTTCAGAGAGGTCACCAAGACGGTAACACAATAACATCTACCATCACCAACGATTTTATTTTGTGTTGACATAAAACTCTGCTAGGCAACAGCAATAGTTACCAAAATAACAAACGCAGTTCACAAATTTGCAATGCGGTTCTATGACATCACACCGTGTGATAGCGCGAAATGACAACAGAACCATCTATTCAAATGCAATGTAATGTGTTATGACCAGATGTAGTAGTAGATATATCATCTACTACTACAGGTATTATGCGTTTTGGTGGTTAATTGGCTAAAAGTGGCAGTATTTGTAAACCTTTTGTTTATCTCAGCAAATTTTATTGTTTTCTGAGATTCTATCCTTGTTCTCTCAATTTTTGCTAATTAATAGAAAATTATTATTCACTTTACTTTTCATTGTAACTCACAGGCACATTTTGTTGTTAGAAAGTAGTATACATCAGAAATAAAGAAAGTCACTAGTGAGATCTAAAATTATCTCCCTCTTTAATTGGTAAGTCTGCCTTGATATTACAGCTGTCTTACCAATTGAAGCCTTCCAGCCACACTGAGTTACATATATTCATAATACTCTTTACTTTTTAAAACTTATCTGCAGCTTATTCATTTTTTTTTTTTTTTTTTTTCTGGTTTATGGTTAAGCAGAGAACTTTTCAGTACACTCTTGTATTCAATTATAATAACCTTATTTTTTGTGGGGTGCTGTTATTTTTGTCTTTATTATGTAATGTTATTCAGTGAATAGGCACAACTATGACTTTGAGCAATGAATACTCACTCATACCAGAAACAAAATCACAATTTATCTTTGGAAGGGCTCCCAAATAAACAAATAAATGCTGCTCATCCACATGTGCATTGTCATTTAACCCTTTAGCATTCAACATACTCAAACCTGACCCAAGATATATCAGCTCTCTGTTTGTGTGGCTTTCTGCATTATTTGCTATGATGTCATTATATATTATGGCAATGTATACATGGGGTGGGTTACAGTAGACTGAACACTGAAAGTCAATATTTACAGGGGTGTATTGAATGCTAAAGGGTTAAATATATGTATATTTTATGAATTAGTCAGGCTAGTATCCTCATTTTTGTTGTTTTTACCAAAACTGCTTTGATCATTGTTTATATAGATTTCTTTCAAGATACTTGCTTTTTTTAGTATTGCCTTATTCAGAAGTGAGAATAAAAGTATGTTTTTTATTTTCAATTACATAAAATGAACTGAAACAATCTGCTACTGATTTATACAATGAAAGAAAAGGAGTGATGGCAGGATTAACTAGTTTATCTCTGTATTTATGGATATACATATGTGCATAGCTATTTCACTTTCAAGAGTAGGAGAATTGGCTAATCTACATTAATGAACTGCATACATTTTTATAATAGATGTTTAACAAATATAAACCAATTTATAAAAATAGTGGTCAGTTTGTTTAATCATATATTTACTAATCTTGTTTTATTTTAGCAGAAATTCCCAAGTCTGTTTCACTCAGACGAAAACTTGCTCTCTAGTAAGGGGTTGCAAGAGCAGCTTGCTCACCATAGCATCCTTTCTGCTCTAAAGTGGCCTCCTTATTGAATAAGACTAGCTTTCTAGGATGCAAGCCTATAAGTGTGGGGCACTTGGTAAGGCTTGAACTAATGACAATAGTAATAGTTTTCAAGATTATCTGATGAACCATTGCCCTATGAATAGATAACCTTCCTTTTTTTATGTTTACTTAAATTAATTTAATATAGCACAAAGCTACAAATTTATAGTATCCAGTAAAGATCATACTCCTTTTAATGGTAAGTCAGTGAGGCTGGTTTGCTAACCATTTATTTAAATCTGTAAAGTGAGAATGGGGAGGAAAAAATATGAACAAACATAGATAAATTACATTGCATATAAACTTTTTTATTATTATAAATGCTATATCCTTTTTACAGATCTAGGCAATTATGACTCTCCACAGATTTCATTTATCTGTGAATTGCCACAATTTCTTAGGAAAGATCGTGGTGTGTTTTCTTATTGCCTTTTCTACAGTTTTGAATTTGGAGTTGTCCACCACTTCAACTGGCTGTCACTCACACCAAAGCAGCTCAGTCTTTTCTGTTTTTAACCTATAGCTGGGATTAGAAGAGCATAGATTAGAAGAGGATAGATTTATGCTTGCACAAGGTAAATGCAACAGACTCCCTTGAATTTGAACTCTGGCTTTTCATGCTAGTAACCATTACACTACCTACACACCATATGCACAAGTACAAGCTTAATAGAAAAATTCAAGAAATGCATTCATTTTTTTTTCTTTTTTACTGCATATGCACATATTTGCATACATTTTCAGCAAATTATTTCTTTCTGCAACTAATAACACACACAAAATAAATGTTTCATTTGTTTCTAAGTATTTTGTTTGCTTTCACAATATTTGTTTTAATTCTAAACCAGAATTAGTTATCAGTCTCTAGTTCAGATTTGGCCTTATTTTGTCAAATCACCATTTGTCTCCTTCTTCGATTATTGTTTTCTATTGATTTACAGAAATCACTAAATATTCTAAACATTCAATTTACTTTCTTGCATTAAAATTTTATTAAATGACAACACTTAATATCTAAGTAAAATATTGTAATTATTATTTAAAATATCCTTTATTTTAGTGGAAAAAAACACTTCTCTGTGACTACTATTTCTAAATTGTGGGATGAGCTGATGTGGTTCTTTTAAATTTCTTTCTTACAGTTCTTTAGAATTTTACATAGATTGTAAATATTATTTTTAAATATGTTAATGTATTTGTAAAATATACACTCCTGGTCAGAATCTTAAGACCAGCTGCAAAAGGGTTACAAATATAAAATACTGTGACTGTAATCAAAATGTATTTGTGAAACATGTACGTACATTTAATTAGAAAATGTAGTTTATCAACAAAAAGTGGAAATTTTAAGAATTTAATTGATTAATTTAAACAAACATTGAAAAAGTAAGAAAGCAAATTTTCAAGCACAGGTATCCACTAAGAATAACATTCAAAGTTATCTATATATATATATATATATATATATATATATATATATATATATATTTGAAATGAATTGTTTGAACATTATTTTTTATCGATACTCGTATTTAAGTAGATATTCTGTTTTTTTTAATGAAACAGTATTATATATTTATATCTACCGACCTGATTATTTACGATAAATTTTTATTACGAAAATGTGTGCCATTCGGCAGGATTCGAACCTGCGACCCCTATCTATATAGGGGAAGCTACCATTTGATCTGGTAACGTCTTAGACCTCTCGACCACGAATAGCCTCCAGTCTAAACAAGGTTTAGATCAAATGGTAGCTTCCCCTATATAGATAGGGGTCGCAGGTTCTAATCCTGCCGAATGGCACACATTTTCGTAATAAAAATTTATTGTAAATAATCAGGCCGGTAGATATAAATATATAATACTGTTTCATTAAAAAAACAGAATATCTACTTAAATACGGGTATTGATAAAAAATAATGTTCAAACAATTCATTTCAAATTGTCAGTTGCTTATAACCAAGTTTTGTTAAAATTTGTTGATTTCCGTAACATGTTTATATATATATATATATATATATATATATATATATATACACACACACATATGTCACCCACATACAAGCCTGTTTCACTGTATCACAGCTTATCAGTGTGGCTAGACATCCCTTTGCTTCTGTCTAGGATTGAAACTCTACCAATTTGGTGTCAGTCGCAGTCGCTAACCCCTAAGCCATAGGTGCATGGAATTAGAGAAGGGAAATTTTAGCGTGTTATATATAAGTGGTGTATACACACGCCAGTCACTGAAAGAACTCAATTTATTACTGAAGAGTCATGCATAAATCACAGAAGTGGTTACTGTTGGTTTGTTTGTTTGTTTGTTTTTTTTAATCTAGAGAAAAAATAATCAGGCATTATTTTCATATACATATATATGTGTGTGTGTGTGTGTGTGTGTGAAAATAATACCTGATTATTTGTTTTCTGATGACACCCATCTACTTCAGTTGCTAGCTTGTCTTTGTTGCAGATATCTGCTCAGGTGCATTCATGTTTCTTCATCACCCCCAGAGCCAACTTGTGGCTTATACTGTAATAATGCTGAAATGGACTTCAGTTAGAGTTTTGTGAGCAAAAGAGAGAGCACATCATCAGGGGTTATCAACAATTTGAACAAAGTGTTATTTTCTTTGAATTGTGACTTTGTACTAGCACAGTCATCTGGATTTGGAACTCACCCTGATTGATTTGTAAGGAAGGTAACTTCTTGATATTATCAGCATAGGTAGCTGATCCCAGTATACTATGTTATTTGAAGGGGCTTGAAAATCATGCCATGAGTTGATTGAAGGTTTATAAATAAGCCAAACTTTTGACATCAGTTTATACACACTCCACAATTAACCTTTTTCACTCTCACTTAGCTTCCAGTTTACACTGTCTTGTTAGAAATAGTCTCTTTTGATATGTATACATTGACTAACAAAGGGGTAACAACAAAATCTGTATTGCATTTATTTTGCAGACTGTTGAAATTTACCAAATTTTTAGGTAGATGGAAATGACCATTCCAAACAAATAACATTTGCATTATTTTTAACGCTTTAGTTTATTTTTGCTGGAAAATTATCTGAATACAAATGGAAAATTAATAGAGACAAAATGTATTATTTTCAGAAGCCTTTCATTGAAAAATAAATAAAATTGGCTCATCATTCATTTAGGTCATAGCAAGTAGAAAAGAAAAGCAAATGACTAATTTGTTATGCCACTGATAAGTCTTTATTCATCAGAATTTAAAATAACCAGATTTTCTTTTTAGTCACAATCTCATGGGATTAAAATATGCTTGGTGCACTTCTCATGAGCCAAAAACAGATGTGTAAAAATTTACAATTTAATATGGTCTTAACAGAAATACTTAAAACAATTTCCATGTCTGTTAAAAATGGCATCATTTCAGAGTACCAGTCGATTGAAAAATTACTTCGTTCAGATATATTACATTAATAAAGTAAACTACAAAAGAAAAGGCTCTGTAGATAAATTTTCTCATATTTTAATGGGCCATTATCAGTGTTGACCAAGTGGCTTTATATAATGTAGATACTTTCAAAAATTCACTAAAACAGAGGATACAAGATGGAAAAAATTCCCAAAGTATAATAAAAAGAAAATTATCAAAATTTTTCTATATTATTAAGAAGGATGATCATGATCAGAGGATTTTTTTAATTTAAATTATTTTTTTTATGTAATTTATTTTTATTCGTTTTAGAACCTTGGAAAATTCCAGTTAAAATCTTTCTGGCATCAGTTAGGAAAAAAAATTTCTACAGAAAATTTACCATCTTTTTACAGTGAAAAAATACACTGATTTGGAAATTTTCACAAAAATCAAATAATTCTCAGATTTTAATGAAATTTTCAGAACTTATTCAGAAATGGATGAAATTATCTTGAATCATTTTTGTTAAAAAAATCTTCTTGAAAATATATTTCTTTGTTGTATTTTTTTTACATATGTTACCCCCTTGCAGATACTTATTTAATTTTGTAAAATTTTAAGAAAATCTTTATTGTATTGCTTAATATTTATAATTGTTATAAGAGAGAATTTAAATCAGCTAATTTTTTGGGTCAAACAGAAATCCCACTTAAATAAAATCTGCTTTGAATTGTAAAAAAAAAAGCAATAAAATCAAGACATTAATAAAAAAAAGATTTTAACTGCTTTTATGAATAATATTATGGACACTATTGTTTTAAGAAAAAATAATTTTCTAGGAATAATGAATTTTTACAAGAACTGCTTTCATTTTTAATTCAAATAATTTATAAACTTTTAAATCTTGAAAAATTGTTTTAATTTGTAGTGGCCAGTGTTTTTCTTATTAAACTAAAACTATTAATCATAAATAAAATTAAACTGTATTTACTAATCATTACAATTCAACAACCCCTTAGTATTTTAAAAAAGATTTAAAAATTCTTTTAATGTCTATAAATGTACCAATTTGTGTAAATATGAACATCTATATACAACATTATCAGAAGATGCAAGAAATACTTTAAGAATTATTGATAATTTTCTAACATTTTTTCAACAAGCAACTGTAAGTTAGGATATAAACTCTATGCACTTAAAATTCAACAAAATATTAGAATGCTTAGAATATTTAAAATTTTAAAGTTTACTGGGTAGTTAAATATATATATATATATATATATATATATATATATATATAAAAGTAGAACATTAACATTGCATTGATCATGTAATTTTTCCAGTTAGTCCCCTCTTACTTCAATTTCCCAAATATCTGGCTGTCAATATATTACTCAACACAAAAAAAAAACACTTACTCAATCTTAAAAACTTAAAAGTAAGTCATGTTTCAATTCAATTAAACTTTAAATCAGCTAATTTTTCTCAAATACTGTTTCAGAAAAGAATGTTTTATTTTTGAAAGTTTTTTTTTTTAATAAAGAGAATTATGTTGTCGACAAATCTGTCAATATGGATGGATTTATTGATTTTGCTGATAAGTAGAAAAAAAGATTGCAATTGGTTAAAATTCAGTTTGAAATACACCAAAGTATTTTGTTTGTTTGTAATTTTACCTATTATCTTGAAACTAAAACAAAAATTAAAGCTTCAAGAAAGAGTTCTCACTTTTTTAAATGCATTTTAGACTTTAGGTATCACTTTTTTGTTCAAAATACCTAATATAGTTTGTTAAAACTGATCTATGAAAATATGATTACTTAATACTCTACCAATAAAATTAAAAGATGTTATGGATTAACGTATTCTGTTATTACACAATGAGTTCTAGTTTGATTTAACAGTTTGTTGACGTATGTACTTTACAGAAAGAAAGGAAAAAATATAATTTCACAATATGATTTCAAATTTTTTTCTTTTTTTGTTTTTTTTCTGGCCTGCACATACACATACAAACATGCACTGAATTGTATAAGGCCAGATTTAAAACTGAGATTATTGCAGATTTCCTGGCAGTTAGTATTCAAGGCCAACTAAAAAAAAAATATTATGATTTTAATGCTGAATTTTCAAGTTTCACTTGGAAAATAAGTGTAGTACAGTCTTCATTAGCCCTGTTTTGAAATTGTTTCTCAAAATAAATTTATTGTAGATCCTAAATAATTTGAAATGCAGTTTATAATATCCTTGATCAGTTTTATGTTATTTTGTGTGTGTGTTTGAAAATTATAAATTTTTCTTATAGAAAATATCCTGAAAGTGTAACAACAAAAAACAAAACAAAAAACACTTGTACTTAGAATCAGAAAGAAACAGTGGAAATCTTTGTAATGCATAATGAGAAATGAAGTCTTGGAGAATTTAGCACTTACAGGACATACTGAAGGCAAGGATGGCAGATAAAAATGGTGAGTAACCCATTAATGGGCTTGTGTAAATGAAGAAATAGTAAAGGGAACAAACACTGCTTAGAACCACAGAGTATAGGAAGTTGTGAAAGGCTCTGATTGCCGACATTCTAAAGGAATACAGCATTTAAGAGAATTCACTTTGTGTACATGTGCACACAATTATGGATATCTGTCATGAACTTGTTTTAATTTGTAGAAATGCATAAATTATTTTACAGAGGACAGGGAAGAATCTAACAATCAGCTCATTAAGGTCTTCTTTTGATGCTTTGTAACAATAATGCATTATTTGTTTGGGGATATTTGGTGTTCTTGATATTTATCTAGTACAGGACAAGACCAAATAGGGACTGGTAGGAAGATTGTGTTCTGCCAATTTTATAAATAGAGAAAGCTTTCCTGTTATGAATATCAGCATTCAAAATATTTGTTTTTTGTTTCATTTTAAAAGATTTGATTTTCAAACTTTCATGGAGACTACAAAAATCTTCAGAAAGAAAGTTATTAAACAAAAAAAGAGGTCTTTATTTTTTCTTCTCCTATAAAAAGTTATTTCTGAAAATTCACCAAGTACTGCTAGCTAAAGTTCAAATGGAATAATTAGTAGGGAGGGATTATCAGTTCTTTGTTTTTATCTTGTTTTGAACACTGACTGACCACTGAAAAATTGATGCAATTCTCATCCATTAAGATCGTGTTTGCATCAGATAGGGAATGCTTGCTTGTGTTGGAATTGAGTCTTCAAAAAATTTTTTTTTATCTGGGCTCAACTAGCATTAACTGTTGCCACTGAGAAATGAGTATCTGTCAATTTAGGATTTCTTTCAATATGACCACTGGGCTTGTTTCAATTTGTCTTGAAACTTTTAATACTGTTAGAGACAAATATGAAGTATTTCATCCAAAATTGGGGTTTTTCTTGTAAAAGAAACCATTTTCTATTTTGCTCCATACTAAATTCATTATTACTCATTGATTTTTATTAGCTTACCCTGTGATAGCAAAAATCCAAATGATAGAGAAGGCAGTGAGTGTTTTGCATCAGCTTTCCAAAGACCTTGAATATTAACATTTGAAATTTCAGCTTTTACCTGGGATTGAATATCACTGAGGGAAGTCATTTTTATTCTCAGGATCTTTATAATAAGGGTTAAGAAGTGTGTGTGTGTGTGTGTGTTATAAACCACTTAATATGAGAAATACTTAGAGTAACCTAAAGGTTTCTTTGCTGAATGCTTGCAACATCTGTTTGCATATATATGATGAAAGCCACTTCTTCTGTACGATAATCATTTGTATAAAATGTCTTAACATTTGAAGTTTCAAATTAATAATTATGTTTCAAGTTTGCCTCTTGGAAATATATTGTAAGGCCGATTTGACAGATGAAGAGAAATGTTTGATAACTTTAGAGCTTGCAAACAGTCAATTAGAAATTGCCGAAATTGTGAAAATCTTAATTGAATATATTAAACATTTTTGTTGCAGATCTGACAAAGGCAAATTTTAAAAATTACCTTATGTAACCCATCCCATTCTATATAAAGAGAGAAGTTATAAAAAAAAAAAATCTTTGTCAAGCTCTGAAAGTTTTAAGCATTTTGGCAGCAAGGAAGTGTCAAAAAGTATAAGGTGTCAGATCCTAAATCAAGTTGCAAAACATAAGACCAATCACTCAACTTCCTTTAAAAGGCATCCATAAGGAAAATTGGTTAATGTGTAGCCTTCATGCCTGCCTGCCTGCCAAAAAAAAAAAAAACAGGGTGATTCTGTTGACAACACTATTATTATATACACTTTTGACTCCCTTGGCAATGTCTATTGTTTTAAGAAGCAATGATTAGCATTTTGATAAAACCCGAACATATAAAAGTGAACTTATACATTTCTCCTTTCTTGAGAATTGACAACAGAAATATTAAACGCTAATTGATTGAATAAAAAAAAAAATGGTTTCATAGTTATTTATAAAGTTGTAAATAATAAATATTGCATCATATTTTGTTCACATATTTTTATAATCTTGGAAGTAAACATTGTCAAGGGAATAACCAACCTTTTGACAAACCATTTTTTTATGCTGACATGATGTTTAAACACTGCAAAAATTAAATGAAACAAGCAACAGAATATAGGAAGACAGATTTTTTTTTTTTTAATCTTTTTATAAATTATTTTTCCTACAAAATGCTGTCCCATCTTCAATAGACCAAATACATGAAGTAGATGCTAGAAACTGCTCATATACATAGAGATGTCAACAAAGTAGAGATGGTTCAATGTTTTGAGGTGGGATTAGAGGTGATGAAGTAGTGGACCCATTGGCAGTGTTTTATGATCAGTCAGTTAAGTGCCATGCGCGATACACACTTTGGGCGATCATGTCTCGAGACATGACTGACTGGGCAGAAGATTATCCCGCAGTAGGTTGCCATTGCTTTCTGCGGTAGACTGGTTGCCGACCAAGGCTATAGAACCCAATCTGTCCTATTATTTAACCCATAAATGGAGAGAAGAGACGGATTAATACTTTTCCCAAGGGTATTTGCGCGTAAGTGAATGTAAGGAATTCAACTGGAATTTGAACTCGGTTTCCCGATTTCTCGTTCCGAGCCGATACAATGAAGAAAATTACTGAATATCTAAATGGGTTTTAAAAATAACACTTTTTTAATAAAGTAGATAGCTTGTTCTCCTTTAACTCCACTGAAAACTTTCCTTCCAAGCCAGTTTAAAACATGTCTGATCTAATGTTGTTTTCTCTAATGAGGGGCACAGGTTCAAATGCTGCCAGAGGGTGCCTATTCTTCTTTAATAAGATTTCTCAAATGTATAGGTCAGTAGATGAAAATAACTATACTGTTTAAAATAAACTGAGCATAATGTTAAATAATGTTTAAAGTGATATATAGATACACACACACACAAAATATATATATATATATATATATATATAGAAAGGAAAATTCAATTTTGTTGAATTTGTATTCTTTTCAAGCACTAATGCTTATTAATAAAAAAGGTTTATAAATATCAGAAAAATCTGTGGTAACTATATCAAAAGTTGGATCTGAAGACAGATGATCAAGGAACAGGCCTTTTTATTATTACAGAAATAGCATACAATTTCTTTTTTTTTTTTTAAATCATCAAATTGTCTAGCCATTGCATTTTGTAATGATCATAGCTTGATGTATTTTTGTACTTATAAGCTAACATTCTGTAAATAGAACACATTCTTCACTACTTTCTTTGTGTTTCTGTACTGCAGGCACTTGAGCAAAAACTGTTTACTTGTATAGCTGGACTAACTTGTTTTGGTGACCTGCACTCGACCACAGGGTGACATTTGTCACTCATAAAATTGGTTGTAAAAAGTTAACTAAGATTGAGAAAGAAAAGTTGTCTGTTAGGAAAGAGAGGCAGTTTGATATGGTCTGTTCAAAAAATGAAACATTAATTCCAAAAGATTCTATTTAGGCTTATGTTTTTAATATTTCTTAGGTTGTCTTTGCTGAAAAATTCTTTGCAACTTCATAGTAGAAGCATTTAGATAGGAGCCCTTTTCTGTTCGTAATGCTTACCTTAATTCCCGACCTCTGATGATAATGCATTTTCTTACTAAAATCATTAGCAGTACAATTACATTAGACAGTGGCCAGCACTATTAATATCATGCCTGTTTTCCTTCCTGACCACCTACAATACCTTTCTTGCTGACTTTCTCTACATTTCTAGTGTAAAATTGCTAACAAAAAACACATAAAATAGCTGCTATATTCTGTTCTAATATTTTCAGTAATTCTTTACTACTGACAACTTATTTTTTTTCCTGATTTTGTAATGCAATCTCTGTTAAAACAGTTTCACAAAATAATTACATACACCTATTCTGTAAGTAACTCTTGCTCTAATTCTTGATTTTTTTTAAAAATCAGATTGAGTACAAAAAATTTGTAAAACAAATTTTAGATCAAAAATTGCAAAATGCTGTGTTGAATCAACATCAGGTTTTTCTACCACCAGAAATATTTAATTTATGCTAAAATTGATCAAAGTTATTAAAAGAGTAGTAAATAGTGGTAAAATCAGTGACTAGTAATAAGACCTTTTTAATTACACCAGATTGATTATTGTTTTTGCTTTATTATTATTATTAATAATGAGAAGTCTCTTTTATATTTGAAATCTTATGTGTTATGTATGTAATCATTTGGGTGAATAATAATTATATACAATTGACTGAAGATTGTAAGTAGCATTACAATCAAAGTTAACAGCTTTAGATCTGTGCCCATAGATGCATGCCTGGTGGTTATTTGTTATTGTTACTGCTCTGTCTTGGTTCCCCATTTTAGGTTCCTTCTTTCTATATACAATTCTATATACAATGAGCACTGTAGATTTTTATTTAGGTAGGTGTCCGTTTCTCTTCTTTTTTTTTCTTTTTTTTCTTTTTTTTTTTTTTTTCAGGCTTGGTATTATTAAAGATTGGTTTGAGAGCTTTCTCATGATCTATTTTATTTATCCTGATATATAGTTACTTTCACAAGTTTTTTAAATAATTAGCTTATTATAAAAAGCAAATTCTTTCTTTGTACTTTCCACTAAATTAAATTTAGGTTAAAGAAAAGAAAAAAAGTATCTGTGTTAATGATATAAATTAAGATCTGGTCACCTCCAGACCTGTATGCTACCAATGAGCTCTCAACATACACAAAATGCGTCATTAATTAATAAATAATCTGACAAAGTTCTTGAATTACCAATTAGAAGCCTGGTTACACTAATAAAGGATATTTGCTCTCATTCCCTTTCTTGCTAATTAGTGTCATCAACTTAACAGTTGGAATAAGTTATCTGATTGAATGATTTCATTGACATCTGCAAGTGCATAAACATAGTTGTAAGAAATTGTTATACTCTCATATTTGCTTTGTAATAATGTAATTAATGAGTAAAGGTTCTGGAAACAATTTGAAAGATTTTTCTAAATCAGTAGCGGTAACACTCAGTATTAACTTTGCTAAATTAGAATGCTGCATCTTACTCAGAATAGTTTTCAATAGTCATGGTTGTAAATATCTTTGGATTTTGCTGATCAAGTTGGAAATTTTTCATTATTCCAGATTTTGTTTATAGAAGGTTCTATTTGTAAACAATATGATGGAAGTAAGAGAAACTAATGAAGCAAGAAGTTGGCAACTTTGCATTCACTTACCAACTGTCTTTGTTATAGAGATTAATATTTCATTCTCCACTCTTACTTTTCTCGCTGTATCATGTTGAAAATAATGCATTACGATTCTTTGAAATAATTTCTAAAATATCAATGATATCATACAAAACATGCAGCAACCATGATTGTTGCTAAGTAATTTTCTTTTTTCTTCAAGCCATCATCTGGTTTTTGGATTACTGTTTCCATTAATTGCTTAGCTCCAGGCCTAAGCCAATATAACAAAATACCCCATTTAGTTTGGCCTTTAGCATCTCTTTCATTTGAAATACTTGAGTTAGTATTTATTCTTTTTAGTAGTGATTGATCATGAGCATACAAGGATGATTCAGTGGCTTTTCTCTCTCTTCTGTGATTTATCAACTAATCCTTACCAAACTAGTGAAATATAGAGAAATAAATATTCTCCTCAGAAGATGTACAAAATATTCACAGTATTTTTCAGTCTTTCCTCCTTAGCTAGGTTTAAGTAATAAGCAGGCATGTTCGCTTGAATAGGCAATCTTATAAACTTTTAACTATTCCATTAACAACTCTGTTGTTAATAGTTCTTGTATCAGTAAGTTTAACTATTTAAGAAAACTTACCCTGCCAACATATTTTCATATCTGGCTATTACTAACATCTTATTTGAAAAATTTATCATTTCTGGAACATTTAAAAAGGATCCATAATCAGTGGGCAAGAAATAAATAAAATAGATTTTCCAGTGATTTGATCATCAGTGTCACCTTGGTGATTGGCTTTCCAGTCAGACACTACAGCAGGAAAACCAATATTAGTTTATTTTTCTTTTTCTTTTTTTTTAATGGCAATTAAATCTGTTGATAAATATGAGAATTCAGTTAGAATGTAGAAGAATAGAATTGGTTTTCTAGCATGTCTCTATGTTGAAATTAGAAAATAATGAAAACAAATACAGCAGCCATATTTTATTGGATTGGTGGAATGTGAAAAATATATTTATTGAAAGAAAAATCAAATTCTTTTTGAGAAAATTCATTTATACCTTAAAAGCGGAGATTATTACAGAGAAAATAAGGGTTTTATAATAAAATTCTGTTGGGTGAGAGAAAGACAACACAAAATAATTAATGATTTTAGAATATTAGACAAACTTGTAATTTGTCTTTGGCCATTAGTAATAGTTCAGAGGTTAGTTTTATAAGTTGCAAAAAATATATTTCAGTTCCTTGTACTTGAAAGATAAAACTCATTATCATATTCATGATTTCATACCTATGCATTAAGAGGGTTAGGAAAAAAATGATCAGTTTCATATATACAAGTTCTAAGTCAGCAAGTAATACAAATGAAACTCACTTTTGAGTGCTGGATTGATGAAACTCAGACAAAAATATAAAATGAATTTGTAGTGTCTATCTCCTAACAGTCTTTCTTGAAGGCAACATAGTTTCTTTTATTTGATAGGTAGGATTTCTTGTTACATTAAACTTTTGCAAGATTGAACAAGAAAAAAAGTTTTATGGCAAGAAGCAAAAGACAAATCCCAGAAATAAGAAACAAACAGCAACAATGAGATGTTTTTTTATGGCTTACCAGCCTGTTGTAGATTTTTAAAGCTGAAATATCTTCTGAATTGTAAAACTAATTCAATTTTTTTTTGCAAGTGTATATTACATTAACAGTTTCTTTGCAAATAACAATTTTTACAGATAAAACTTCCACTATTTAATCCATAGCTGAGGGGAGCTGACAAAGGGTATTTGCATGTAAGAGAATGTAACTAATATACTGGACAGCAAGAAGACAAAAGACAAGCCAAATGATACAAGACAAAGTCTTGCAATAAGAGAGCAGACAAAAAAGAATGAAACAATGAATGAATAATTTTATCTTAAATCTTCTTTAAAAATTTGTATTTTAAATCTTTAGATTTTTCCCACATTATTGGCTTTGCTCTTTGCTTCTCTTTTAAAGTGTTCTTTGTATTTTCTTCACAACCAGACTTGTGTTGTTAACTTATTTTATTTGCATTTTTAAGTTTTCATCAGTCATAAATCGAATTAAGCCATTAGAATGTCACTTTAATTGATAAAAAGAACAAACTCTGATTTGTTTAAAATTTAATTTCATCAATTCTTAACCTTAGATCTCCTGAAACATGTACAGCTATTTTCTATTAACTAATTTTATCTTCCAGTTTTTTTTATAATTACATCTTTTTGTTATGCCTTGATACAGTTTATTGAATATGTAATCACTAAAAAAAAAATTTCATACATTTTTAAATTTAGGAAACTTCCATTATGATGCAATAGATATCAGCTAGAAATGAGAAATTGGAGAGTCAAGTTGGAATTCTAGTTGAATTCATTACTTTCACTTACATGCAAATGACCATTGGGAAAGGTATTGATTCATCTCTTCTCCCTCCATCTATGGGCTGAATAGCAGGACAGATTGGATTCTATAGCCTTGGTTGGTAACCAGTCTACCCCAGAAAGAAATGACAATCTACTGCGGGAAATCTGCTTAGTCAGTCATGTCTCGAAACAGATGTGATTGCCCAAGCGTGTATCAAGTATGACACTTGATTGACTGAATATCTCAGATAATGATTGTTTGTGGGATCTTCATTCAAATATGTGTTACCACCTTGCTCGGGGTGATACGATTAAAAAAAAAAAAAAAAAAAAAAATGCAGGTCAAGGTATTTGTTATAGAAACAGTCCAATATTTTAGGGTTAATGTTATACAAATATATATATATATATATATATATATATATATATATATATATATATTATTAGCTCTACTTTGTATTGAGCACTTTTTTAAAAATAGTGTTTCTTTGGATGGGGAATATTATTCCACCCATACTTAGATATATATATATATATATATATATATATATCTTAGAGCATTTAAAACAATTTTTCAAATGTTTGTTTTGTTAGTAAACATAAAATGATTATTTCAATAATTATTCAGATGAGTATTTTTATCTTGATATTTTAGATAATGTTCTTTAGCTTTGTTGAGGTATATGTATATACAAAGAAGATAAAGCAATGATTTCAGGTATAGCAGATTATATATAAGAAGAAAAGAAGGCCCATTTTTCTGACTGGATTAATATTGTGGTATTTAAAAAGCTGTCATAGTGATGCTACTGTATAAGGGTTGAAATTACAATGTTAAGTTCATCATCACTTGAAGTGTTTATCTTTTGGGTAAATAGATATTCAAAAGTATCATCTAGTATTGAAGTACTATCTTTTTCCATCTTGTTTTAGTCTTCTAATGAGTATTGAAATGTTTTGGGTGATGGGGAATCAATGTTTTTTTTTCTTCTCATAGAAAACTGTTGTTGGACTTGTTTTAAAAATGCTACAGTGCAACTATAGATTGCCACCCTTTTTAGCAATCAACCAACATGGCATAATTGAACTAGTGTCATTTTAGTAAAACTGAGAACAGTTTGGTTGGTATAAGTGTAAGTTAGAATTGTAGTGGGGAGTCACCATATTTTAATGGTCCTTTTCTTTTTAATTAAAAAAAAAAGGCTAGTTTGTGGATTCTACTACTGTTCTTTGTGGTAGAGCAAGGAAAATCAGGATGAAGTCTCTCTCTAATTAAGAAGAAAGAAAAAGAGGTATGTTTATTAGACTTAGATTTTTGTGCAGCCACCCAAATCTAACTTTTGGATGGCGTGTAGTCACTAATGAAGCAGCTCCTGATATATTGCCTTGTTTTACTGACATGGCGCTAGTCATGCTGGTAGTTATCTAATGAGAAAATTATTAGCTTTGTTTGATAATCATCAGCTGGGATAAGAAAAGTATATATATATATATATATATATATATATATATATATATATATGGGGGAGGTATATGTGCATGCATAAGTATATGTTTTATATATGCAGAAAATAGAGAATAATTATGAAGAGGCAAATTAATGCTTTGATTTAGAAACTAGGATGTAAACATGGCCATTCACATTGGAATCTGCATTATTACAGTAAAGTGTTGAGAGTAAAAGGAAGAAAAAAATGGTTATGGTAATGCTTAAGTCAAGGTGTTCCTGGATTTGAGTTGGCCGATATTGTAGACCATACTATGATTAAAGTCAGTTATTTCTTATGACAAGAATGTGTTAGAACAAAGAAAATAAAAAAGCAAAAGAAAGATGCTGTATCCAAAGAGCAGGGAGGAGATCAAGTATTGAGAAGCCAGTGCATGAAGGAAGTAGTAGTAGTAGTAAGAGACAAGAAAGGACAGATAAAAAATTTTAAAAAGATAGAGTAAATTCTAGTGAGAGAAAGATATGCCTTTGCAGTAGAATTGGACAAGCTGCTGATATCAACAACTAATTGTTTTCTGATCTGTCATCTTACATTGAAGCCGCCTTGTATTTAAGAAGGGTGCCTTGCTGAGTGGCTGATGAGTAATAGATTGAATGGTTTTTTTTGAGCTTCTTTGAATTGAATGATAATGTAATAATTATTAATGTCTTTGGTCACAAAATTGAAGGTTAGAAGTGGTGACATGAATGGATGTTGATAAGTTCTCAACCTGACCAAAAATAATTTTTTTCAAAATTCTTATTCTTACTTATTTGGTCAGATTGTAGGAAGTAGATTTACTAACAACTTTTCAACATCCTCTTGAATTTTATTAGAATTATACAGGAAATATTGAGTAAGCTTAGTTTTTTCATGACACAATGCCAAACAAAAATGAGAAATGCTCTAGTTTTCCAAACAGGAGGAGTCTTGTTGCTTTTAAAAGACTGTTATTTGAAATTTTAGCTTTTGCTTAGATTTTTGCCACAAGGCAAACTAAATGTTGAGAGATTTATAGGACTGAATTAAATGTGTTGCAAGACTACATTTGGAAGATTTAAATTGGTTCACACAGTCTACAACAAGTACTTTTATTACATTGCCATCCACTGATTTTCTTCAGAAGTCATGAGTAAGGACAGGGTGCATATCAACTTTGAGTATTGCATTATATCTACTGACCATGCAGATAAACAATTTTAATATGATTATACTTATTAATGTATTCTTAACTATTAACAAAAAAAAAAAAAATTTGAAGAAATGACATAAATATTTTCATTATTATGAATTTTTAGCAAGCTAATATCCAACTGTCAGAGAATATCCAATCTTGAAAGTTGTTGTAGATGGTAGGGTAGTTGTAAAGATTTGAAATTATTAATATTAAATTTAAATACGAAAAATAATGAAGTATAGGTAAGAAAGAAAACTTGTTAATTAAGCCTTTTTCAATTATTTTTTTTAAATTTTTGTTTTGTTTTTACTTTTTATAGATGGTAAATATGAGGTCAATTCAAAAGCTTGTCAGTTTTAAATTTTTTTAATTCTTAAAAATTCAATCATCAATGTAGTTCCCCTTGCTTTTTTATCTACCCATCATTCAGCTAAATTGTTTAATGGATCATGAAATAATCATTCTGGTTTTAATTAGATGAATTCTTTAAGATGTTTTTTTTTATCTCAAACATATTGAAACCACTGAACAAACAAGTATTGTATTGAGTGATATAAGAATGTCTGAAGGTGATAGGTGCCTAGATAATGCCATATGTAGAAGACCTTTCTATCCCAACTCCGTGGTGAATTGCTGTTTCAATTTACAATATAGTTAGATATTGTCTTGCAACAGTATCAACAAATCAAATTTCATATTCAGAAAAAGGCTTATTTCTCTCTCAATGCATTCTTTAAGTGAGCCAATTGCTCATTGAAGTGTTATGCAGTAACTGAATCCCACCAAAAACAGAACTTTCCCCTCCCATATATCCTGACTAATAGGGTGAATGTTGTCCTGGATCTAGACAGAATTTTCTTTGTTTTGGATTCTTTTGCAATCCGTTTTTCATCACCAGTGACTGTTTCTGTGTTGAGCAAGAAAAGAAGGAAGTTTTAAAACTTGTCTAACATTCCTTCATGTGGAACGTATTTTCCTAGCTTCTGAATTCTTTTCTAAGGCTTTCAAATGATGTACTACAGTTGACATATTGTACAAGTAATAAAAGATTGAATTTAAAGATGCTTCTCAAATTTCCCTGACACTGTGCACAAGTAACTTTGTACTTAACATTTTGTGTATTAATATTTATTAAACTCAGCCTATTCTGAGCAAAGATCAATGGAAGAATCATATAGAGTGAATAAGATGGTCTTGTGCCAATCTTTCAAGTGGAGAGTGTCAAGCATTGGAAAATTTTGACTTGGATTTGAGTACTGCTAAAGTATAGATGACTACCTCAGCTACCAAGCAGGTACTTGAACAGTTTATGCAATACAGATTAACATAATATTTTGTAAACAGATATTTTTTTTCTTTCTGAATACAGGTTCTACTGCTATTTGAAAGTAGAACATTCCTTTAAAACCATTTAAAAACTGAAATGCTATAAAATGAAAAAGCAATTAGCATTAATTTATATGGGAATAATTTTGAAATATTACCAAACCCAAAAATCAATATTCACATTTTGTTTCAATTGACTGTATTATAATGATTGCAGAAAAAGAAAAGCATGTCTTAAAATTTGAAAAAAAGATGGTTGTTTTCAGGCAGGTTTTGCAAGATGCTTTCAGGATCTACAAAGAACTTTATGGTAGAAAAATGTGTGATGTTAAGCAGTCAAGCATAACTCAGTATACAACAAGCCATGTTTTTTCAATATCAAGGTAGACAAACCTAGAAAATTATATTGGAGATCTGAGAATGCTCAAAAACAATTCCTTCAGAAATTAATAGTAATTATTTTTTTGCTTTTTACTATTTTAGTTAGTGGCAGAAACTTGAATTAATGTGGGTCTTTGGTAAAAATGACACAACAAATTTTCAGAAAGCAGCAGATCCTCTTGTCCCTTAAGAATGTATGCTCACATGACTCTCTACAGCTATCTTTTCCTAAAAGTGAGAAAAATCTGTATTAAAAGTATTTAAAACTTTTGGCAATTTTGGCTAAGTGTAGCATAGTTGTGGCATAAAGCTGCAATTATGGAGCACCCAGTGAGGATCGAACTAACTACTCAGTTGTAATTAATCTAGTAAGACAAACTTGCTAACTTTTATGCTATATCAAAGTGTCCAATGATGGCTTTTTTTTATAAATTATCCTAAATATTGACCTTCAAGACACATTCACATAAAAGTTATATTTTTTTTACAAAGGAAGAAGAATTTATTTATTTTATGGTAGGACCTCCAGTCTATGACAACAGTGCATTAGATACAGTGAAATATATGTACCTGTTTTTTTTTATTTTTAAGCATGTGTGGAAAATATATTTACGAAGGTCTTATTATTAAATGTTTTTAAAAATAAGTTAAAATTAATAAATTAATTTATTATTTAATAAATTTCTAAAGATTAAACTCATAATCAGTGACAAATCTGCAGTTTCCTTTTGTTTGTCCTTCATTTGACCTCATGATTCTGTGGAAGACCTGCTTTAAAGATTTGTCCATCTCTTACATAGATAAAAATTTGGTCAGTATTTAATATTCTAAAGTTATTACTCAACTTAATACTTTGTGTGTGTGTGTATTTATGAATTAAGAGTACATTGCAACATGGAAATTTCTATGTTTCAAGATAGAATCTCATCATGAGGCGATGTTGGTTGTGAAAATGATTTTGCCTGATGATGATATTCTATCTCGAAACATAAAAATTTCCATGTCGCAATGTACTTTTAATTCATAATTATATGATTATATTATGCTCTACAATATTTATTGTATTGAGCACTGTTTATAAAAAAAAATAAATGCCAGGGAACTCAAAATCATAAAACCTTGGGTCCTCTTTACCTGGTTTTATTTATATATATATATATATATATATATATATATATATATATATATAGTCATCCGCAGACAGATCTGTTTTGCTGTATCACAGCTCATCAGTACGGTTAGACTCCGATTGCTTTTAACCCAGGATTGAAACCTGACCGAATTGGCATCAGCCGGCAGTTCTATAAGCAGTATCACTGGTAATTTGTAAGATTAATTCCACTGGGGATTGTAAACTGATGAGAATTCAATGTTAGAATTTAACAGTGAATTATAATGAAAATAAATTGGACAAATTTATAAATCTATTGGTGATAATTTATTTAAAGAATATTTTTTTAAAATATTTAACTCACCAAACCAAAATCTTTAACAAAAATGAATGGGTTAAATTTATCCAGGCCCTCCAATGTTTTCATATAATACTCAAGTAATTCCACATTAATGGCTGTATACATTATAAATCATTTTTAAAAATTGGTTCTCTATTATTTTATATTTATGCTATTATTGTTTTATTATTTAAATTTTAAAATTTTATTTTTATTATATTTTTTATCATTATTATTATTATTATTATTATCAAAAATAATAATTATTGTTATTATTATTAATAATAATAAGAATATTATTAGTTTTTTTTTTTTTTTTTTTTTTGGTTTAAAATTATATTTTTTGTATCATCATTAACATTGTTATCATAGTACTATATTCTAAAGATCAATATTAATATTATGAAAAGATTATATTTATAAGGTGAAATATTATTATTACTGTCATCTATTTGAAATTTGGCCCCTATATTTACTGTCCTCTATTTGAAAATGTTTAACCTAAAGTTCAATCCAAGGTCATCTTATCATCTAGTTAGTAAATGCAACATGACATCTGTGTTTAAGAATTAACATTATATACCTGACTCCCTCTCCAAACAAAATGTTTTCCTTCTTTCTTTTCCCCCAACTATTCCTTCCATCTGGATAAATCTAACCCATTCATTTTTATACTAAAAATTTCAGTCTAATGAGTTGAATGTTTTTTAAATATTTATGAAATAAATTATCACCAATTGATTTATAAATTTGTTCAATTTATTTTCATTATATATAATCGAATATTCCCACGTATAAGACAGCTTTTAAATCCCAAAAATTACCATTATAAATTGGGAGTCATCATATACCACAATTCTAAAAAAAACAAAACTTTAAGTTTTGAGTAATGTTTGTCGGTAGGCTAACCTCAGCCTCAGTACGATAACCAATAACACGCATGAAAAGATTCACATTATCAAATAAGCTGATAATAAAAGTAATAAAACCATTTCTACCTTATCTATTACTGACATAACTTCATAATAAATTGCCTATTCAAAGACTAATTCCATATCAATGAAATCAACTTGTATCCATGCAAGCTCAGCTGAGAAAATGTCAACATTCACAGCAATCTTTATCTTTCACTAAACTTTCAGTAATCATCATGGTAGTGTTAATTCTGGCAATAATAACATTTAGGATAACATTATATTCATTTCTCATTAAAAATTCATTATCGTTTTGATGTTAAGATAATAACACAAGTTAGCATTACATATAACCTTTATTTTTTAAATAAAAAATCCTTTTATGGTAGTTGCATTTAAAACTTTTAGGATATTATAAAACTATTTCCTATCAAATTATCAATATTAATAAAGCAACCCTGCTACATGTATATCTAAAACCCATCAAATTCTTCACAATCATCAGTATATGTTTCATAAAGTTTCTCTAACACATGATGAGATTCATCATATAAGCCTTCATCATAGGGATTCCAGTTTATTGACCTCAGCTTCGTCATCACTGTCAAGCAGTAGATCATCTTCAGTACCATCCATTGCATCAGAGATACAACATTATTTTAATGATTTTATTACACTTTCAACTTTAACATTTTCCATGCTTTTATCACAAAATTATAGAGAACATCGAGTGAGGTCGTCAACTTATACTACAGGTACAGGATAAATTCATGAAAATTTTCTAAATTTTTTTACCTCATCTTATCTAAAGGTCATTTTATATGTGAAAATATATGTTTGTGAACCAACACAGTCTATATAAATACAAACACTCTCTCTTTCCTATTGGTACCCTCCTCCCTAGAGCAAATTTTTAACTTTTTAAAGAAGTATGTTTGGCCTATAGATGAAATGATGTTAAAACAGCTGCTATTTAAAATTTCTTAACAACTTTTGCTGATCTAAATAAGTATTAAGAAATATTTTAAAACCAAAATAGCTTTTTATTAAGTAGCAAAAAAAAACTTTCAAAAATAATCATAAAATTTTTCTTACATGATCACAAATCTGCATATTTACACACACACACACACATACACAGGAAAAATAGATTAAGTGTTTTATATGAATGTTTTCCTTTTACAAAAACATTGACTAATTTGCCAGTACATAAATCTTAAATGCCATTATATCCTATATCATGACTGTCTCCTAATATAGTTTGCTTTCTCTTTTCTAATGTGTAGTATTCACCTCCTCCTCTTGACTTAAGTGTGATTATCTTGTTTTATATAAACAATGAAGTGCCAGAAATATGATCTTGCTCTCAAATAACATTTAGCTCCTTGCTGCAGTGATATGGTATAGTCGACATACAAGGTCCTGCAGTCATTGTGTAGACCTATCTATACCTAAGTTGCTTAAATTTGGCTGCAGAGGATTTACTGAGATCTGTAACATGTTCAATGAGGTTTAAATTGGTTATTGTAAATGCCACTGGAATACCTGCAAGTCAGCCAAGTATCTTGGGTCACTCCATACCATTACAGACCCACTACAAGTTGTCATATCACTGTGTTGACAGGCTGGATGCATCACCTTGTGCAATCTCCTTCAGACATGAATTTAACAGTGTGTCCAAAAGAGCTGGTAACATAGTTCGTCTAACCAGGTGGCATGGCATCAGTCTTCCATAACAAGTGAGTTACAGTAACTGATGCCATGATGTCAGTAATGGTTCCATTGTTAGTTGACATCTACAAAACTCCTGGAATAGAGGGCATTGCTTAATGGGTTGAATGACACTAGCAATAAGTGGGGATGTAATTTTTGGCAATATTATCTTTCATTGGATGGCTGTCATCCTTACCAGTTACTAATAATCTGTTTTTACATTACCTATAGACACCTGCAGCTTTCATGTGTTACTAATGTCTGTCTGGAATATCTGGCATATCATTATTGCTGTTGACCAAAAAAAAACAAACTCTGAAACAGTTATTGCCACCTCAGAGATAAAATACACTATCTCTCAAAAAATAATTTGATAGATACATAACATATACATCATCCAGCTGAGTTAATTTCTATAAATGAGGGAGAATAACACAGGCACACACAACTATACACATGTGCAACAGTTGCTGCAAAGTTCTTTGTTGGATCTATTTCCCAAATTCTGACTAAATATCATTAATTTGGGATTCCTTTTTAACCAGGCCAAGAATTTTCCAGTATGCCTTGTGTGTGTAAAAGAATATTCATATGAATTGTGATTAGTTTACCTGTCAAGGTTGAGTATGGAGTAACTTTCTACTGCTACTGCCTGAGTTGCTAAGATAAATAGGAAAGAGTGGTTTTGCATGCTGCTCATTGTTTACTATTGTGGCCTACTCATGACATTAGGTTTATCAAAGTTTATGATGATAGAACAAATCACAGAAAGAAGTGGTTTTATGTCCCCTTTTTTTAAGGGCACTATTCAAAATTGAACAGAAACATTTTCAATCCTAATGTAAACCATGTTTGCCAATTTATTCCAAATTGGTTACTGTTATGCATTTAAGGTTTTGTGTGTGTGCATGAAAACTTCTTGGCTTAGTTCACTTTCCAGAATCAGGCCAAATATTATTTTTAAATCCATTCTTAGTTAGGCTGAGAATGTTATAACACTCACTATCATGTTATATAAAAACATACACATGTATCCCAGTCAATGAGGCTGTAACATAATGAAGAAAACATTTATTTTATGCAGGAAATATTTACCTTAATCCTCTTAAATCAATGTATTTTATACACCGACACCTAAACAAGTGCAAAAAAGGCTCGACCCAACCCACTATCACAAAAATTTTTAGCTCCCACTTCATATATAGTTGCGTGTTGTGGCTGGTTATGATATGCTTGTACTGACACATATGGAAAGATAATATCCAAATGAATTGTGGGAAATAAACAAGGAAAACATTGAAAATACTGATCAATAAATTCAATGCATTTCAAGTAGAAATAGAATTTTGAAATAATGCACAATAATTTTTTTCATTAGTATTTTTCCATCACTTGTGTTTTTATGAATAGTCAAGTGAACGAGATGCTGTAATGATAAAAGATTTTGCATGTTCAGCTCTCTGGCACGGGTAGCAACAGGTAGGGAATTGGGTGGTTGAATCTTCAATTGAACATTGACAACTAAACCATACAAAAATAAAAAGACCCTCAGGCCAGCTAGAAAATAAGCACAACACTCTCTTCTTTTGATCATTTCCCTCTATCTGACCTGTTTATTAAATATCAAGTTACAGTTATTACTGAAACAAACTCTAACATAATTATTAAAGCTGTTTCAGTCATGGACAAATGACAGGTGGGAGGAAACCATGTACCCTCTTTGGTTTATCAAGTGGAATTCTATTTTTATAGTTAGTCTGATAATGCTGAACTTCATATCCTAACATTGAACAGTCATGAATTGTTCCTCATCCTTTATTTTACTTGTGACTTGTTAAAATTCCAGGGTGATCTTAAAATGCATAGACTAAATATTAAATGATATAGGTTACTTGGAGAAATGGGAGATCCTAGCCTCATGTCCATCATATATATTGGTAACAGCTGTTATTGTTGTACTCTTAATGGGATGTGGTGGGGAGTGCAAGTAATGGTCTTGCCAACTACTGTAGAGTTTATTCTAGCTTATAACTCCTCCTCCATGGTTCAGTTATCAAAACTGTTTTGGCTTTTCCTCATAGACCATGTATTGAGGACAGGTGAGGATGTAAACAGATTCATTTAAATCAAATTCAAAATAATTATGAGGTCCACACAAAAAAGTAAGGTAAATGTGTTTTTGATAAAAAAAATCAAACTTGTAAAGAGTTCAGCTTTTTAAACATTGATTAATTTGAGCCAGTTTTCTAGTTTATTATGTTCTTTGTTTTTACTTATTGTCTGAATTTCTCAAGTGTGATTACTGTTATAGTAATATGAAAGAATTAATGTATAATTGTAAGAGCACATCAAGAAATTCAAGCAGAAGGAAAACTTAGTGTGCAGTCAGAGAAATATAATAAATTCAATAAATAAAAGAAAATTTATCTCAGAAGAATCAATAAACAAACAGTTGATACTCAATTTAACTATGGAATCTTTTAAAAAAAATGTGATTGCTTATTTTTCAAATATCAAAAAATAATTCATAATCTTTCAAAGAATCTCTAATTTTAAAAGTTGATTATATTATAACTCCTGATTTTTTTTAAATAATAGGGGAGAGATTTTCAATTCCCTCTTTCAATTAAATGTTGTGGTTTTGTTAAAACTCAGCTTTTTTAAAAAAAAAAAAAAAAAAAAAAAAAAGCACACACACATTTTATACTTAGTGTACACTAGGATGGAGTAACAAAATTTTTTAGATACTTTATGAACATTCAACATGGGTGTTATCCTGTGTCTTAAATTAGGCCTGCGGTCTTGTTTCTGGTCCATGTCATTGGTCCTAGAATTTTGGTGTTTGTGGGTATATAAGGATCTGTAAAAAGAAATCAATAAACAAGTGGATGAAAAATATGTAAAGATATATAGATGGATATGTGAGGAGATGGGAGTTATTAGTTCTTTTCAAAACATAGAATAGTAAAACTGGATATTTTTGTGTGTATGTGTTTCTCAAGAATTAATGAATTTTATTTATCATACAATATTTTTTTATATATTATTACTTTAAACATATTTTAATTGATACATGTTTTTGAGTAGACATCTCTTTTTTTTTTCTTTTTCCTTTTTAATAAATTTATGTCTACTGAGCCTTCATTAAAACAAACACTTCCAGCAGATATGGGGTTTGTATGATCCAAAAGAGAAATGTGCATTTCTTAAAACGGTAATTGGGCTGTGAACACTTCTCATCTGAGGGTGTCTAAAGCATGTCAGGCCAGATGGTCGCTTATTTGATAAGAGGGATATTAGTTTGAACACTGCAGAAATCTATATTTAACTTTAAGATTCAAATGTATACATCTGTAGAAGTAAATTTATACTATGTTTTTTTTTTTGTTTTTTTTTAAATCAATGATGTCTCCTCAAACACGTTTCCATGAAAATATAACATTTAAATGGGATTTCATATCTAGGAATGAAAAGCTGAGAGAATTATGAAATTTTCCCCCCTTGTGCACACTGCTAGCAGAGTGACCATGTTTACACTGTAACAGTGCCAAAAAAACTGGTACAATCAAACTCAAACTTTGATCATGTGGTCACAATAGTATTGACTATAAGCATATATGAGCAAAAGACAGTGTGACAAACTTGATATATTCTGGTGAAAGTACAGATAATGTTTGACTTATATATATATATATATATATATATATATATATATATATATATATATAAAACTAGATATATGTTTACATACTTAAAGTTATAATTTATCTTCTGAGATGAGGTAGTATTTACACCATTTACATTTTTTGGGCTATGGTTGTATTGTTCAGATGCCTTTGTTGTCATTTTCATAATGTTTCGGCTGTTGTACGCTTCGGCCTTCTTCAGGTGCTAGAATTTTCGAATCAAACCCTTTATAACAATTACTGGAGTATATCATTCTCATTCCTTGTGCAAAGCCACTTCTGGTAATCATGAGTTATCTCCCTTTAACCTAAATCTCTAAGTTATTTGTTCACCACTGCTGTAGCATGGTATTGAACTCCCAACTCTTTGGGTCAAGTCCTTGAAATTGACCAATGTCTATATCCACCTGGGCCATACTACAGCAGTGGTGAACAGAGAGTTAGATTAGAAGGAAATAACTCATGACTACCAGGAGTGGCTTTGCACAAAGAATGAGAACAATATATCCCAGTGATTATAATAAAAGGTTTGGTTGGAAAATTCTAGCACTTGGAGAAGGCTGGAGCATACACCAGCCAAAACATTGTGAAAATGACAACAAAGATATGGACAACAGTTTAAATAATTTAAATAGTGTTAAAGTTATGAACTAAAATTTTCAATAGTTAATTTGTTATATGTATATGGAAAAAGAAAGAGGTTTATTATCTTTATTTTTGCCAAAAACAACAAAGATGGATATAAGTCAGAATTGTGTACAAGTCTTTTTATATTCACTGACAAAAAATAAAATTGCAGCATCCTGAATAATGGCACTTTTGACTTAGCTACTGTATGCCTCTGCTCATGGGTAATATATATTGTAATAAAATTTTCAAAGTATTCATCTATCTTGTGACATAATAGCACTCATGCCATTACACTATCTGCGTCTTAACTTTAGACATAAACACATCCTGTTATAAATTATGTTCAAAGAGACCAGTGCAAACAGGTGTCATGTTACATATGTGTTCTTTTTTGTTCAGTTGGATTCATTTGAGAAGGATCAGACTGTGTACCTGTGATAGGCTTGGATGATCATTTTGTTGAATGGCTGTACACATTGGTGGTGATTCAGTGCTGACAACAGTAGTCAAATTGATATTCCTACACCTGTAGACCAAATTCATGATGGCCACAGTTAAAATGTTCACCTCATTTAACTCATTGTACAGGCAGACCATATTTGTCTATTGCTCAGATCAAAGCAAATGCAGCCCTGGGTTATCCAGGGAATGTTGGGAATTATTTACTTGTGACAGAACTATTACTACTTGTGCCCTAATCTTGATTTTCACTTACCCCACATCATTTTCATGCACATTTCCAGTGATGAAATTCAAGGCTTACTTGGAGGATTAATTCACACTCTGTAGTGTTCTGTGATGTGAGTAGATTCTGCCTTCATGCAAGTGATTGTCAGTACAACATAGACAATATATCTCAGTATGTATTCAATCAATATACACATGGCATCATGATGGTGAATGCTAGAAGTTAATTAAGCTTTTGCTTTACTTTTATGTTTGTGTGAGGAACATTGAACAGCATTCACGATATTGCTCAATCTGTTTTCCTGCCATTCCTGTTGCAGAAAAGTGATGTACTGCTCCAGCAGGATAATACCTGCCATTATGATGCTCATGCTATTCAGTATGATCTGAAAAAAAAATCAGCAACTTCTCTGGTCGGCATGATGACTAAACCTGTCCCTTCATTGAGTATATATAGGACATAATGAGGATGCCTGACTTGTTCAGGTAACTTTAACTCTTTTTGTATTGCACCAAACAGGCATGGAATAATTTGTCATATGATAGTGTTCACCATCTGTAGGAGGATATATAGATATATTACTGCGGGAGTCTGTGTAATGTCAATACATTCCTTATTTTAGAATCTATTGATCTGTATAGGTTATTTTTGTCATGTTATTAATTTATATTGCCAGGATGTTTAATGCTGAGTAAATTAAAACCATTGTTTAGAAAGTTATATAATTTATGGTCACATGGTTAAAATGCTATTATTCCAACCAGGAGTCCCAGGTTAAATCTCGCCATGGTCAATTTATAAAGGAGGTGACTTCTTGATGTTATCAATCATTAGAGGTAATTCAAGTGTCTGGGAGTATTGGAAAGTGTCTGGGAGTATTGGAAAGTGTCTGAAAACTGTCACAGGTTGGCTCAAGTGAAATTGGGAAGCCAAAAGTGTTCAGAAACTGATAATGTTTGTACCAGCACAAACTTACAAGTCATCATGGTCGAGCACTTGAACATACAGGTTTTGTTTTAACTGTTAATCATACCAGATTATACACTATCACCCAGAAACAACTTTATATACTTGCAGTCTAAATGACAAGTTAGCTCTGTGAGTGTTAAAGAAACACAAATAAGCCTGAGCAAGTGTCTGCAACAAGGATTAGACTGGCACCCTAACAGATTGATGTACTTAGAAAATGAATAGCCAGTTATTTTTATACCCCCTCCACACACACACACACACACACGGAACTCCTTTATCTATAACTTGAGAAAATGAATGTAAATGATTTTATGATACTGACCTGAAGATGCTTGAAAATAGAATAAAGTATCTCTGAGAAACATACTCAAAGATGTTGACTGGTTTGAAGTAAGGTTTATATGACTATGAATCAAGTGGACTTATTGCCTATTCTAAAATTTTGATAATCATAACCATCCAGACCACAAGTAATATTGGTACACCAGTAAGCTTAAATGGACATTGCATCAGTCAATGAAAATCAGTCATTCTACTTCTTGTTGTTGTAGATGTTATTTTTCTCCAAACTAATTCTAGTAATCAGTCTATATAGAATGAATGATAAATTATTATAGGGTCACCCTCACCCTGTTAAGTCTCAGCCCAGTTTCTCTTGTTTGATTTGTTCAACTTAACTTTCAAATGTCAGCAAAATTCTTCTGCTGTCTCAATTTGAGTTGGAGTGATTAAAAAAGGCAATAAAGAACATTAAACAAGAAACCACTCACAGGCGATCAGCCCTTCTCAAAAGGGGAGATAATTAAAAACTAAAGGGAGTAAGTTTTTGTTAGGAGAGGGATTTAGGGAGAAATTTCAATTTCATAAATATGTTGAAAGATTTTTGATATGACAGATCAAAATGGTTTGCAAATCTTGAGTAAATTTTGGATGACAATGAAAGGACTGTAAGTGGGGATACTGAAACTAGACACTTTCAACTCTGTTGTTGTTTTCTGTTTCTTTATCATAACAATCTATGAATATCTTTCATTCACTCTTTAAAACTAATACAATATGAATGCAGAAACGACCCAGTATTTTTGGTTTTAAAAATCTAAACACTGTTAAAACCTTACTAAATGCTTTATGCTTGTGCCAAGTAAAATATTTTTCACTGGGTACTCTATATTTGTGACCTTGTGCTGTACTAAGCCAAGTTTTTGAAATGGTCGACTTGATGTACAACTTTTGAATCCCAAGTGATTAAGAACATTTATACATGAAAATTACTTTTGGTAAAGACGTTTCTGCTATGTGGTCTTCAAAATATTAAACTTAACATCTACACAACTTAATAAATTAACTCTATGAATTCTCATAAAAGTAATCGTATATTGTTCAGCAAAACAAATTAATTTAAAACAAAGGAAGTTAGGGGTCTTTTGTTCCACAATTCAAATATCATTAAATATAAATTAAATTTTATAGAAAAGTATAACTATAAATTAGTCTTTTTTTGTTTTAATTTACATTATGGAATAATATATAAAATAAGTATATCTATTTGTTTAAGCATTATTCTTTTTTTTTTCTTTTTTTTTTTTTTTTGGTTGAAAAATATTGAGTCATCAGTGCTAAAAGTTATAAAGAAACAATTTTAAGATCTGTTTGAAAAACTTTCAAATTTGTGTGTGCTTGTTTGTATAAATAAATGATAACTGCAATGTTCTTTATCTCTAACTAATTTATCTAAAATGAGAAAAAGACCAACAGACATGACGACTAATTTCTAGAAGTGTTAGTAACACTAAGTAAATTTTGTGTGTATGCTTGTGTACATGTATATTAATACACAATTCAGAACTGGTATCAACTGTCCTTGTGTATTTATCTAGCTTGTTGCCATTGTGTTTCCAGTGGACAGGGCCAGTTGGTATGTCCTGGTGTCTACAGGAAAACTGGTGAAACTGGGAAGCATTAAACATTTATGGGAAAGCTGATAAATAAAGGATGTGCTTCGTGGTGCAATGGATATCGACTCGGAATGACAAATCGGGGAACTGAGTTCGAATTCCAGTTGAATTCCTTGCATTCACTTACACACAGATACCCTTGTGAAAGGTATTAATCTGACTCTTCCCTCCAGTTATGGGTCAAATAATAGAACAGATTGGGTTCTATAGCCTTGGTCGGCAACCAGTCTACCGCAGAAAGCAATGGCAACCTACTGCGGGATAATCTTCTGCCCAGTCAGTCATGTCTCTTTCGAGACATGATTGCCCAAAGCGTATATCGTGTATGGCACTCAACTGACACATCACAACTGAACATCACAAAAATGGTTTAGCTGTCTGGAGTACTACATGACATGTGAAGATGAGGCTTTATGTAGTCAAAAGTCCTACATGTTGAAGGTGAGGTTTCCTTCTTTTTTTTTTTTTTCTTTCATATTTTCTCTATATTTCTTACTGTATAGAGTATGCTTTATTCCTAAAGAGATATATATATATATATATATATATATATATATATATATATAATTGATTTTTATACTTTACCTATAATTATGATGTATGAAGTGCTCTAAGCTATTACTACCAACCATCTAAATCTGTGGTTGTCCTATTGTATGATATAAATATGGAGGCATACCAGCCAACCACTGCTAGTTTCTCCTCCCTGCTTCTTTCTACTACTTCTGACTAGATTTTCCACATACCAAAGTGGCTAGCTGCTGGAACTTCCCTTCAGGAAGTACTTGTTGGGGAGGGTGGCAGCTATGAAAGAGAGGAGAGAATGGGAGATAATCATATTGGACATAACATTAAAAAATGCATTGATTTTTTTACTTTAAAACATGGTTTAGATAATGTATTAATTAATGTCTATCTTTTTAGGTTAATATCTGAAATCACTTTGTACTTTTGACAGAACCTCTGTAATACATTTGACAGCAATAAGAAATTTTTCCTCCAGCAAAAAATTAATTGAAAAATAAATTGTAAAAAATTGATGTACTATTTCTCTCTACTATTTTCATGGTTTAAGATAAATACAATATTTGACTGGGAAATGCACTGGTATTGTAACAATTCAAAGGAAATTTGATATTGATTCTATAATAATCTGAAACAATCATACCAAAAGCTTTTGTTTAGCTTTTATCATACTTTTATTATACCAGCCATCCAATCTCCGTCACATTCAAGAACATTCTTTCTTGCCACACTATTGTTTACTGATTTTTACACTGTAAGAAGTCTAACATGTCACTTGGTAGTTGACATATTCAGCTTTTAACATGGCACAACTATTCACCTCAGCTTTATATATATATATATATATATATATATAGAGAGAGAAAGAGAGAGAAGGGCTGATCTATAATTGTATAGCCTGTCTCTTATGTTTAAATTTAATTTGAAATTTTCTCTAAAATATATTACCCATTTAGTTAATAAACCCCACTGAATTAAGTGCATTGACAAGTATGAAGGTAACATTTCTGACATTTAAAATAAACGCTTTTTACAGACTTACTGATGCACTTGCACAAACACAAATACAAAGGTATTTCAACAGCGATAATTCTCTCAAACATGTTTTGTTAAACGATATGGACAAGTTCTGTCTATCAACTTTTTTATTTCATTTTTACAAATTTTCAAATTAAGTGTTTTGTGTTGTTGGCAAATTTGCTGAAGTTCATATTTATTTTTTTATATATTATTTTCTTCTCCAGTACTTTTAAATGTTATATTCATTTTCAAGGATTGTTCTGTGTATATTTGCATAAGTTTTTTTTTAATTCTAGCGCTCTCACATTTTATGGAACCAATTTCAAGTAACTCAAGGGGACGTCATATAAATGGTCAAACTGAAAGTGTTTGTGTATGTGTCTTTTAAGACCAAGAAAGTTTTTGTTAGGTATTTTTTTTTTTCTGTTTCATATTAGTTTCTTGGTTTCTGGTACAGATTTAAATATAAATTTGCTAACGTCTGAGTACATTCAGCTTTCATAAGCTCTTATCAAAAGTTTTTTGTTTTTGTTGCTACATTGCTTTCATAATTTTAAAATATTATTTGCATCTTTACATGAGAGTTCATGATTTTTTTTTTTTCTTTTCATAAAATATTGGCTTATAAAATCTTATGTTAATCTGACAATTTATATATTTAATTGTACTGGAAACCAGAAAAATGGTCCAGAGCATAGAAAAAATAAATTGAAAAATTCTTAACAAGGAACCTCCATTAATCTTTAACCAAACTTATATAAAAAGAAAAATCTCCCTCTCTCATTTATTTGTGTATGTGTCTGATTTTAGCCAGTACATAATATCAGAAATTAAGAATATAGATAATAAAGTGAAAAGTTTGATTAAATTTTTTTTATTTTTTTAAGAATGTGTGTGTGTGTGTGTGTGTTATATGTCTGTGCAACATTTGCATGTGAACATATTTATAGATATGTGTGTAACTGGACCCATGATCTATGCACAAGTGCGATTAAACAACTGACAGGAAATGTTTTCTAATTTTTGTCCTTAACTTTATAAGTCTCAACTATGTCTAGTCTTTAATCATGTTTATAATAATGAAGGGCTACTCTCTATTTATATGACAGATTCTTATTACATTTTGCCATTTATTTTTTCATTTATTTTTTAAGTGTAATATACATGTTCCCAGAACATTAAAATATTATTGATAAATTTACTCAGATAGAAACTAATATTTCATACCTGATGGTTCAGATACCAAAACAAATATGATGTCACCAATAAACTTGAGGTTTTATTATGAATCTTTTTAATTTTATGGTTTCTGTGTGTGGCTCAATCTGATGCAAGTGCTTATAATTTCATCTCTCAGTCTGCGTTATTCTCTTCAGCATCACTTTCTTTTTTGTACATTCTAACAGTGTGAAGGACAATGTATAACAAAATATTTTAATGTCTTCTGCTAAATAGTTTTATCGTTTTGGTCATAAGACTGGATGAAAGATGATAAATTAAACTGATTTTAAAGTTAAATTTTGTTCAATTTAAGAATTTTTTCGCTCTACTTTGTTTTTAGTGTGGTCAAATTCCAATAGGAATTGTTAAAAATATTTATGTTCTCAGCTAAATATCGAGTTAAGATAAACAGTTTTTGAAATATATTAGAGACATTGAATTGTTTGAAATCAAATTGTGAGAAATTCATTTTCAGTTCATTAGTTGTATTGTAGATCTGATAAAATAGATTCAACTCTGAAGCTGGCATAATGATTTCAATGAAAATATTCATTTGCATTTAATATCTACTCATATATGTTTCTCTTTTTTTATTTAACACACACACACACACACACACACACACACACACACACACACACACACACTTTCTCGGCCAAACTGGCTTTTTCTTAAATAAAAGTGTTAAAATCCATCTGAGTAGCTAAGATATTGACAAATGCTCCCTCTGTGGTGCTATAATTTGTATGTAACTGTAATACTTGTAAATCAAGAATCAGCTACACATGCATAGTTAGTGTTGTTGAAATGCTACTAAAAACACTTACAAGAAATGCTATAAAAAAACTTTTAAAAAAAAACAAAGAAAAAATTGAATATATGTTCAAACATGCTACTGTGAAAAAGAGATATAAAACTTGAAAAAAAAAACACCTTTATAATAAGTAAAACAAACATATATATTGTATCGAACTTAAGAAACAAAGCCTTGTTTTTTATAATAGTATTTTATTAAATATTTCCTCCTCCACTTCCACAAAAAATTGAAATATTTCTTTCCATGTTTGTTTTTTTATATAGTACCCATTTCCTTAATATGTATCTTTTCCTGATGCAAGTGCAGGCAGTTTTTATCTTTGATGTTATTATTTAATACAAGCATGTTGTACATTTGAAACTGATTAGATTCAATGCAGATCAAATCATTCTGTCATCATCAATATTTACCAGTTGTCCTTTACAAAGTTCATCTTGAAGTAGCTCATTTTCAATTGAAATCCTCTTGAGCCACTTGTGAACAGCATGGCACTAATTTTATTATCACCAAATATAGTACATATTTTTCCTGTTGCTTCTGCTGCTTTGTTTCAAGTTGAAATTTGTATAAGTGACAAGGTTTAATAATTAAATTTGTTTCACTCGTTACTACTGTAGCTATACCCTTCTAAAGGTTATTTGATGTTAAATGATTTAAGCTTCATATTGACAAACAAATTTTTGGACTGTTTCTTTATATATATATATATATATATATATATATATTGTGTGTGTTCAAGTTGGAAAAAAAAATGCAAAAATGAAACATCTTTGGTTACTTAAGCAGTTTTGGTAATGACAGTATACAGCTTAGCAAATATGGTTTTGATTTGAACTCTTTCTCTAGTGTAGTCCAGTGGTAGGGGTTATGAACATGAGTTTTGTAAGACATACCATTTCCAAGCATGGTACTTTGAATTCTAATTCCCAGTTTTTTAGTTTTAAATATTACTGGTAATTTGATGAGATGATGAGTTTGCATTTTGGTGTCCATTTCTTCTATGAATTAATTATATTTCGATACTTCAGAGTTTATTCTATACTCATATAATTAATAAAAGCTTTCCCTTTCAAAGATATCAGATATCGCCATTTAGTAAGTTATTCAGCTCTGCCAAGTTGAGAATATCTTTCAGGATTATCATCAATCTTTTAAAGCTTTGATTTTGTCAGATCTTTAAATAGAAGGTCTTACTAGTGTTTATTTGTTTTATTTTGATGTACGTAAGGCTGACTGAGATAACTTATTTCCTAGTTATAGGGAAATGCCTAAGGTCTGTGTTCAAGCTAAAGTAAATGCCAGGAGTTAGAATGCTGCTTTTGAGGGCAAGCCATGGCCATTTGGAAGATTATCAAAACGCAGTCTTCCTAACCCCCATCTCCATATGTTTGTCTTTGTGCCAGACAAAACTGAGCATAGTAAATATCATTAGTTGCTTATAACATGATAGCAAATTGGTCTTGCACACAAATGTGCTTGTGTAATGAGTTCAGTTCTCACTTTGTGCCATATTATTCTTAGTAAATATTGATATTTTTGCTTGCTTCATGGCTGAAATTACCCACCTGTGCCAACAATAAGTGTTGCAGTGCAGATAAAAGATAGGTTTTTGAATGCTGATTTTTTAAGTGTTCAGCACCCCACTCCAACATGATTTATGAAACACAATCTTTTTAGCACATGCTTGTATCCCACTTTAACATTATGCTGTACGAAAAGGGCTCGAGGTCTGCTTTGTGGTTGAGATAGTTATATATTTTCCAGCAGAACCAAGGTTTTTAAAATCATGTAAATAGCCAGAATCACAAATATTTAATTTTAAAGACAAGCAGACCCCCCCCCCCCCATTTGAAAGATTTACAGATTCTTCCTCTCCAAACAGCCTTTACCAATTGGTCCTTCTATCATACTATGCTAAGCTTTGTAAATATCAAGGTTAAACTATAATGCATGTTTTGTTTACTTCAGTAAAATGTTTATAGTTAAGCTGTCAGTTCAAACTTTAAATATTCAATGAAAAAAATATATATTGTTTATAAAATACTTGGAGATGTATATATTAATTTCTGTTTTTGCAAAATATGATTTGCCAATTGTATTTTGTATAAAACAATATTTTGCAAACATAGATTCAAAATTTTCCCTCTTTCCCAGTTTGTTGTCTTTTGATGAAAATCTTTTTTGCTAACAACCAAAGAACCAAACAAAATATTTACATGACCTGTCTACTTGTAAATAGAAACATTACCTATGACACCTGATCAGCTATCAATATATTCCCAGTCATTGTTTTGCATTTCACTTATGTTTTCATTACTGTGCACAAGAGGTGGAGTAGCTCAATAGTGAGCTAATGAACAGAACATTATTAGTTGTACTGTTCAATTACTGTTGCTTGCAAAAGACTATTGTTGTTCTTTGTTTGAAAACTGTTTTCTTTATCCAAGGATGAGAACATCCATCAATAGTCCAGCATTTGAAATGATAAAATAGCCCTCTATATGTTTTGAATAAATTTGTCAACATAAGAGCTGTCACCAAATTAATCTTATTCACCTGTCTAGAGTGGCTGTGAAGGCAACAGCTTTTTGTTGTTACTATTACTTCACCCACAATGATCTGTCAACCATTGTAGCACCCCAGTAAAAACATTTTGCTAGTGTCATACATGATGAAAGGACAGTGTGTTTTTCCTGGGAACATAAGAGTACAGATTCCAGGGAGAAGTAGATTCAAGCCTTACCCAAGAGTAATGGCATATAGTTTCAGCTCATTTTCAAGTTCTTTGTTAGTTGCCCTTTCCTTATTGATCACAGCACTGGATAGGTAAATTAACTTAATGAGCTAATTTATTCAGTTCTCATTGGTTTTCTAATAGGATTGGTTTCTAACTAATATAATCAGCTTTATAAATGTTTGTATTTTAACAACATGAAAAATTTTAACAATTCATCTACATACAGTGATTTATATATGCTGGTCTTAAATAAGTTTCTCATTTAGTTAAATTTACAAAATTTAACTCAATCCTAATGACCTGCACTTCACTACTGGGCCTTTTTTGCAAGTATGGCTGTTATATATATATATATATAGAGAGAGAGAGAGAGAGGCTTGCATAAATTCAAGAAATGTATTTATTCATGGCCTAACTTTCTATATTGCCCTTGTAATTATAATTGAAATGAATAGTCAGTCGGATTAATCAACTCTAAATATAATTTGTTACCTCACTAAAATAAATAAAAAGCAGATTTCATACCTATTAGCAAACAAGTTTTGTTTCGGTTATGTGCCACTCTATTATTGTTGTCCATGTTAAAATGTCTTCCTGCTTTTTGTTCTTGCTTAGGTTTCACACACATACACAGTGCTGCTTGAAAGTTTGTGAGACTCCTTATCATTGTCATTGCAAAAATAATTTAAGATAAGCTTGTTCAATGTGCATGTAAACATCAATTTGTAAATTTCCCAACTAATGAACATACAAAAAGAAAATATATTTTAATTGTTTATTAAAAAAAAAAAAAAAAAGATTTATTTCAACAAAACTAAAATTTTGATGCGTGTAAAAGTATGTGAATCCTTTTAGTTAGTACCCTGTGGTGTCTCCTGCAGTGATTACTTCAAGAAAATGTCTTCTCTGCTCTTGGGGATTTTTACCTATTATTTCTTGCAAAACAGCCATAGGTTGGAGAGACATCTAGCATAAATTGCAAGCTTTAGATCTAACCACATCTCTATTGGATTGAAATCCAGACTTTGACTTGGCTAATCCAGAGTACAAATCCTTTTTCTTTTAAGCCATACCTTGGTAGTTTTGCAAGTAAGCATAGGGTCATTATCTTGTTGTAGAACCCATCTTTCAACTAAGCTTCAATTTCCAGCTGGCAGGAGATTCTGATCCTGGATTTGTTGATAGGATTGAGAAATTCATGCTTCTTTAGATAATATGAAGTTGTCTCAAGTGTCCCCTGATTTTAACATTTCTACCATCATTCTTTACTGCTGGAATTGATATTCTTTGCTTTGTAGGCAGTGTCAGCATTGCTCCAAACATGGCAGTTTTGATTGTGACCGAACAATTCTATCTTTGATTCTTCTCTCCAGAGAATGGACTTCCAGATCTTTGGTGTGTGCAAGTGTTTCCTAGGAAAGTTTAAATGGGCAGCTTTGATCTTCATTGAGTGCAGAAGATTCTTTCCAGCAATCCTCAAATGACACATGTACAGGGTGTGATGGGTTAATTGCCAATAATTTATATTTTTAATTTTGCACATTGTTTTTTATTTTATCGATTACACTGTATAATAGGGTCTGTTGGGTACTGTCTGTAAGAAAAAGAGCCCCATGACACCATTCACTCCACCAGAAATTTGGAAACAGCATGCTGTACTGCTTGAACTTCATGCTGAAAGCTCCAATATAAACATTTCATACTATTTGGGTGTCAATCTGAGGACAGTACAGAGGATTTTGAAAAATTGGATGAGTCTAATTGTGATTACAAATATACGGCAACTCGAAAAACTCACTCTGATAAGAAAAGAACAATGAATTTGTTGGTGAGGGTCTCAGATTCAACAAAATAGTTAGACAAGATAGGAGTAAAAGGTATTTTAGCTTATTTGTTTAATAGTTAAAATTTTATAATAAAGCATGGATTGATTTACTCAGAACTTTTGCTTAGAAAAAATGAAAACTGTACAGCATTCATTGTAATGTTAAGTGTTTTTTCAAAACTGTCTCATTCTCACTATCTCTCACTTTTTGTGTATATATATTTTGTGTGTGTGTGTGTGTATATATATATATATATATATATATATATATTACTATATATATATTACTTTCACCCCAAACAAGATGATAATGCTACTGGGACATGGGAGTGGGTAGAAAGTGTGAAAGAGAATCATAAGTGGGTAAAAGGACAACATATGGAAGAGGATATTATTCACTTTGCAACACATTTTATTTTTTGTGACCAGGAGTTGACTAATTTTTGGAACTGAAGAAAGTAGTTTTATGCATTGAATAAATTTCAGAGAAAATAAATTAGTAGTATTTTTTAAATGCTATATTAGTTTTATATTTGATTGCAAAGAAAACTAAGCACATTTTATCTTTCATTTACTCATCAAATAAAAAAAAAACACATTTCTTTATAGCAAGCACTCTCATATTTCGTGTGGGTATTTAACTTGGCGAAATCTAAGACACTTGAAACAGTGAATTAGAGGAATGAAAATCCACGTAAACCTAATTAAAAATTAATTCAGCTAACAATTTTCCTATTGTCTTTGTTGTTATCAGCTTCAAATTTACATGAACACATGAATACCTCATACAGAGAACACATTAAATATTTAGACTGATCACCATGTGAAAGAGTAGAGTTGTTCAATTGTTATTAACACACCATGAAACGCAACTCACTGGTTGTTTTACTATTGTCTTTCTTAATTCTATCTTTATCAATCTCTGTCCCACTGTCTGTTTCTCATGTCTATAAGCTGCTATTCAAAAGTTTGGGGAATTTGGCAATGAATTATAAATTACTGGTCTTAGCACCAAATTTCCACTGTCTCCTTTAAAGTATTTGCTCTTCTGAGCCAGTATGCTGCCTGACAAAGGCTAGTGGACAAATTTGGTTGATGTTCATTGTTCAAATGCCCTTCACTTTTTGATAGCACTTTGTATAAATATATACATTCAATACTGAAAAGTTCTCAGCCTCACAAAATTGTGATATTTGGTTAGACTTTGGCAAGTGGATCAGGCTAAGAACTTTTCAACACATCCTTGTGTGTGGTGGGAGGGGGTGCATAAATATAACTGAAATCAATTGACAAGGTCTGTCTGTCTGTCTGTCTTTATATTTTTTTTTTCCTAATTTTTATACAAGATGCCACATATGCAGAATAGGAAGAAATTGTCCAAAGTTCATAATGATTTTGATCACCACTCATCCTTAGTAAAAAATATTTCAAAATTCTTGAAACTGTTTATGTACAAGATTAACTCATTAAATAAAATATCTACAGAATAAAGTATTTTAGAATATATTCAAATTTTTTTAAAATTCATTTCTTGCTCCTTAGGCACTATCAAGTTCTGTGACTCTGAACAGATTAATGCTTTAATAAACTTAAAATCTATATCATATAATCTGCAAGTTAAGCAAAAATAAACTTTTCTGTCACTCTTTTAATTATTTAGCCACATAGCCACTTTTCTTCTTTATTTCTCTAAATATTGCTGGCTTCACAAGACTCAACTCATTAAAAGAAACTTTTTTCTTATATGTATATGATTAAGTTAGGGTAGAATCTTTAAGCCACCAGAGTTTATTTATTTCACTTACAATTTTATCTTTCTTGGTATACAGACAACACCTTGTTTTTTAATTCCCTATAGGAGAAAATTTTACTTGGTATATAGTTCTTTCTGATCCAGATACACTGGAATGAAAGATTCTGTTTCTCATTGCAAATGTTCTTTGTGCACATTTCCCCAATTTCTTTAACTTTTATTTAAATTTTTTATGCTTTCCTTTTTTTTCTTTTTTTCTCATTTTTCTCACCTTTTTGTATTTTTTTTTCATTTCCTTATTTTTTTTCCCCCTTTTTTCTCCGCCCCCACTTCTTTTTCCTTTCTTTTCTCCATTTACTTTTACTTTCTTTCTGATTATTAATTAAACATTACTTAGTTTCTATTTTGAGTATATATTCAAATTTTATAAGAATTGTTTCTACAGTTGGATTTTTGGAAAACAGAAACAGGTTTTATTGAAAATTCTTCAAGTAAAATTAATTGAAGTTTTGTCATGCCATTTTTGTTGTTAACAAAAGGAGGAAAAAATCTTTCTTTACTGCATTGGGCAAAAAAATTGACTTTTGACTTATAATGACTGACATTTATATGAATATTTATAATGGACATTAAAATAATATGAATTTTCTCTTAGTAAGTTTTCATCTGGTAATAAAATTACACTTTTTTTTCTTTTTTTTTTTTTTTTGCAATTTGGAAAATTTATACAGCCATTTTCTCACAATTTAGGATTATTAACAGAAACATTTAAGCAAGATTTTTCCTCCTATATGTTATAACCAGTTTTCATGATAGACTCATAGCCACAGAATTTTCACATGCCCTTGTAGCATGTGAAATAATTGCATCAAGTCAGTGATTGCTGTGTCAGTTTAGCAAAAATAACCTTTATTTTTATATCTAAAGCTATTTGCCCTCTCCTTTTTACTTTTCTGTTGTTCAATGGATTAAAGTTTTCATTTTTCATGTAGTGAGAAGTTCTGAGTTTAGTAATAATGTTGAACTTAAATATCCATTGATACCAACAATTTCAGTTTAACAAAATGCAGATTATAGTAATTAATCACTATCATACAATTATGTCACTTTCATTCATATAAGAGGCTCATCCCTTGTTCCCTGTTTAGGATGTGGTTTCCGGCTTTCTCTTTTCTAATCTTTTCACTATTATGTAGCCGCCTGCACATCAGTGGTGTTACACCGCCTTGCTCGGGGTGATACGATTAATATATATATATATATATATATATATATATATATATATATATAAAATAAATTCCAATGTTCAAATCAGTTGTGTGGCCGTTTCTACATGAAATCCCTAAGGGAAATTTCACACATCATCGGCAACTTCTTTATTTCAAAATAAACCAAGATATTTTACCGGCGGAAGTTCAAAAAAATATACATCACAGAAAAATTAAAGGGGTGGGATTAATAAGAACACAGACAGAAATCAAAGTCTATTTTTAGATTTTTGGAAAACCTTACTTTTAAACTGAGTTAAGAGTTGTAAGTGAAAATTTAGCTTTGTCTGGCTCTAAGAAATGGAAGGAAAAAGATAAAGGAAAGAAAGAAGTGGGAAGGGGTGGTTGACAGGGAAGTAAGCTAAGAAAAGAAAGGAAAAAAAAAGGAAAAAAATTCACCTCCATAGAAACATTAACAAACGTGTTGACAAATAAATCATAGCAGTTTTTGATTTAAATAAATGGGATGAAGTTACTAGAAAAAAAAAATTGTGGTTGGTGGGGACCTTGACATTTAAATATAAAAGTAGATTTAAATTAAAAAAATTTATAGAAAATTAATAAAATTTATAAAAATATAGAATAAAATAAAATATAAAATATAATAAATATAAAAATAAAGATGAAAAAAACTTTTACTTAAGGAATATAATAAATTAATACAATATCTTCACCCCTTGAAGATTACAGTTTGAAAAGGCCAAAGTGACTTGTGGATATGCACTTGTAGATAGATGAATAGCAACATCCAGTCCTCTTTTTTACGCCACTCCCTCAGTTTCTGTGCACATATGTCAGCATTGGCTGTGTGTGCGTCAAGACACTCATTCACTTCTCTATAGTCTAATACTGGCCGCACTTTATTTTTGTTTTTCTGCACCACTGCCATCAATGGAATTAGACCTTTCGGAGGACCAAGTTCTTTTTCAGGATAAAGCTGCAACCAACTGTTATCAAGCCAGGTCTGCAGCTCCCGATCGTATTCCTGTTGGTATAGGGTACTTGGGCATCCGATTTCACAAACTCTCCAGTGATCGACCATCAGACCACTTCCATGATGCGACTCATATCTTTCGGTTTGGGTTAAATTTGGCACAGAAATCAGGTTCTTCTATTTTAATAGCGGTGCAACAGACAGTCCCATGCTTGGGAAGCTGTACATCGCCACACTCTGTTATTTGGAGTCCGCCTAACTTTTTAATGGTGTTGAACCCAAGCAATAAATCAAAACCCAATAGTTCTCCATCCACTACCAAGACTTCGATTTTGAGGGGGGTTGCATTGGCCATGCCAAGCTTAACATGTCCAACTCCACAACATTTGAGAGTATTTCCATTTACAGTGAGTATGTCCACCTCCATCATTTGCCAGGATTAACAAACTGACTTACTCACGAGTGTCTGTGAGCAGCCAGAGTCCACTAGTGCCACTCTTTTAATTTCGTTCACGTAAATATCCAAGACAGCTAACACCTCATTCATAACTCGCTTGAGGAAGAGACCGGCGCTGACGTCTTATCCCCTTCCTCTTTTCCCGGACACAATGAAGCAATGTGGCCTATTTCTTGACACCTGAAGCAACACAGTGTTGTGCATGACCTGCGTGACTTACGGGCATCTTCTCGTCGAACTGGGCAGTCTCTGGTAAAGTGATTCCACCGAGAGCATCTATAACATCGCATACCCTCCCGACGTTTACCATGTGGATAATTATCAGCTCCACCTGGTGAAATTGCAGCTGCAACCATTTCCTCAGTTGTGATTTGATCTTTCATTATGGCCCGAGCTCGGTCCAATAGTTGGTTTGTCTTCATGTCTTCTATTCTGGAAGACGTGCGCAGTAGTTGTTTGGCGTGTGCTGGTAATCCTGCTATGAATGCACATGCAAGTCCTTGCTCGGATATTCCACTGAAGAGACCCGCTAGCTTCTCCAAGTTGGCTAAAAACATGTCGATAGATTTGTCTGGGTGCAGTCGGCGTTCCACAAACTGCTCGTAAGTCAAGAAACGATCTGGTGCAAAGGCAATCCGCAGGGCTTGTTTTATTTGCTTGACATCTGACTTTTGCTCCAAGTTTAACTGTTGGTAAACAGCAAATGCTCCGCCCGTCAACCTCAGAGGAAGAACACATTCAACCTTTTTTATTCCACACAGGTCACAAACAAGTTCTGCCTTCTTAATCTATTCAGTAACTGCTGGTCCGTTTACCGAACCATCAAACTCTGGTATCAACTTCACGTCAAAAGTCTTGTCCGTCATAATGCCGAAATAGCTTGTAGGAGATCTGGTATTGCAAAGAAATATTTTCTCGGCGGATCAATTTTTTCTATTGGCCGCCAGCTCAGAAAGGACGCTAAATATTTGTACACGTTTTTATAGCGATTCCTGCGATGGACTTGTTTTTTATTTTAAATATTCTGTCTTCAGCATGTTATGCGGAATATATGCCCCTTTTTTCTGTTTGGGCCTGTGATTTTCTTTTTCACCGCATTTTCCGCCATAGTATTAACGTGACACGCTGTTGCTTGGTTTGACGAGGTAAGTTGCCGTGTTCTTAGCTATACATTCTTCATGAGTGATAATACTCTGGTTGGGTAAATTGGCTGAAATTCATTGCAGTCAAATGTAGACATTACTTGTCAACAATCAACATTATACAATTTAGGAAATAGTCAAAATATTTTAATGTAACCTTGAAAATTATTTGCATCAGCTTGTTTATCTCAATGTACAGCTTCCACATAAATTAAACCCCAAAACCCTTACAAAATGGTACATAAATTTTTTGTTTTTGGGAAAAGTTATGAGGAAATGATAAGTGGATACTTTACAATTTCTAGTGGAGAAAACAAAATGAATAATCACTAAACATATTAAAAAGTTGGTCTTTTTTCAACCAAGGGGATGCAGTGTGTATCGTAGAATTGGAAGGGAATCCTTCACTATGTGCTTCTTCTGGAAAAGAAAAGAACTGATTTGAATAAATACTGCTCCCAATTAAATCACATGAATGATGCAATTGATTAAAAATGTTTGGAATTAATTGAAAGAGAAAGCATAATATTCCACGAGGATAGCAACAAACTTTTCTTTTTGTAGTAAGGCAGAAATTGTTGCATATTGCTTGAGAAGTTTTCACTCATCCATCAAATTAACCAGATATCACAGCTTTGGATAATCATATAATCCGGTCTTTACAGACTTTATAAAAAAAAAAATAGAAATTAAATTTTCTGAATGACTGTCACAGACATAAACATCAACTTTTTTTTATTAAGTAAGCTAAAAAGTTCTAACAGGATGGAATTATGAAGTTGCCTAAAAGATGACAGAAAATATGGTAAATATACAGTTCAAAATATATGTTGTAAATTAAAGAAAAAAAAATCTGGACATTTGGGTTGTGTTCTTGATACTGAAACAAACACTAAATGCTAGAAATAATACTAACTACAACCTTAGCAGAGTGCTTTCCCTTGTGAGAGAAATATCAAGCACTTTCTATATTCATTGCATACAAGTCTCAATATTTATCATCATTATCAGTCCCATGAAAGGTGTAGTTGTATGATCATAAAGCACCTTGCCAGTTCCTTCCGCATATTGGGGTTGAAAACTGGAGAGGCATTCATTCATGCATAGTATGCCTTGGGAAAGTAAACTTGGCAGAGCCAATCCTTCTAAATTAAAGCACAACCATTGTCCTCCTTTAAATTGAAGGGTCACCTTGGTTGTAAATATGTGGCTATTGATTCCATTGGGGAAACTTTCCATTGATTTCAGTTTCTGCCCTCTGCTCAAGAATGACATGTAATCATCACACTAGCTGCGTACATAGCTCTGGAACCTAGTCTAACCCATTATGCTAGATGATTGTTGAAGATTCATCCACCCATTGACAGGTTTTGTTTTTAATCTTGTTGGGTATCTAGCTACTCGCTTTAATAGATAGGCCTAGTGGGAGAATTGGTTTAACTGCCAGTGAGCTGACCATACAGCAAGTAGTACTAAGTCACATGGTACTGGTACCACTTGTAGAAGGATTTGACATAAAATTAAATGATCAATCCACGCAATTTTAAAATAAGTCATTATCATGTCAATGATAATGACTTAACAAAATTCCTTAAGTCTAACCAATCTAAATGTAATAAGCATGAAGAATATAAATATGTAATGTTACATCATTTCCAGGTTACCTTTTGTGTACATCATCAAATTTCAAGATGCTTTTCCAAATTCAAAATATAGTGAAAAGTAAAAATATATACAGTTGATTTTCTGGTGAATGTGCTTTCAAAGGTTTGCTGAAGTACTGAATATATAATAAACTAATTTAGCCTGCTTGATGGCTGAGATAGATGCATTTTCTTCCCAGGGACTTGTGGTTAGTACTAGAGTGCTGGATGACCCAAATGGGTTTCGGGTTGAATGTTGCACCAGCCATAATGAAGGCTATTGTGGACGCAGCGTTGTCAAAAGATGAGTCCGTTCAATGGGCAACCTCATCATATATTGATGATATATATGTTGATGAGAGCATGATTTCAACAGCTTGCGTGAAGGAGCACTTGACTGTGTTTGGTTTGACCTGCAAGGATCCGGAACGGTGCATGTGTGCTGGGTTTGCATGTCAAGCAAGATAACGTTTCAGTGGAAACGTGAAAATGACATTCCATCAGTTCCTGAGATTCTGACACGACGTAACTGGTGGGTCGCATTCCTGTGTGTGGGTGACTTCATGTTGCTACATCGTTTGTTAAATGCAAGACCATATCGATTACATCTGGCTGGGACAACAAAGTGACAGATGCTCCCCTTAAGAACATGATTGAGGACATAGCGGAAAGAATTCGCCAGAATGACCCTGCACAAGTGGACACACTTATGAGGTATGGGTTGATGCAAGTTCTCTTGCCACAGGGGTTTTGCTGGGAGTTGACAGAAGTGTTGTAGAAGATGCATGCTGGCTGCGGTCTGTGAAGGGCACCCAACATATCAATTTGTCAGAAGTGGATGCTATTCTGAAGGGCATCAATTTAGCCCTACAGTAGGGTGCAACAAAGAATCCGCATGTGTGCACCGGTGGGTATCAAACATGCTCACTGACAAAGCCAAAGTACGAACTAAGGCGGCAAGTGTGCTGATCTGGAGGCGTTTGAGTATTCTTGAACTGCTGATTCAAGAGTATAACTTACTGATCACGATAAGTTTAGTACCGTCAAGTGAGAATTGAGCAGATAAGTTTACCAGAGTCCTGCAACGATGGTATGATGTGATTAAGAAGGAAATTGAACCTACACATCTGGTATGCGTTTCTATGGTGAACGGAACCTCCCTTGATCAGATATGTGTCATACATTGCCAGAGTGGGCATCCTGGCATCAGGCGAACGCTGTATTTTGTGAGACGAGTTTACCCTACGACATCCAAAGCAGCCGTCAAGGCAGTAGTCAGAAAATGTAAAGAATGCCAGTCAATTGACCCAGCCTCAAGTCGTTGGCCATGTGGCAACCTAAGTGTGACTGGAATCTGGACCTGCTTGGGAATGGATATTACGCATTACGGTGGACAACACTACCTTACATTAATTGATTGCGGCCCCAGTCGATTTGTGATGTGGCGACGCTTGCCTCAACAAGACTCAAGAAGCATCATCCGACAGATGGAAAGTGTTTTTTTTTAATGAGGTCCACCATCAGAAATACTAAATCGACACTGACACTGCATTTTGCAGTAAGTCCTTTAAAGATTTCTTGGATGAATGGGGAGTCCAGCTTCATTTTCGTTGCGCTTATGTTCCTGCAGGAAACAGTTTAGTGGAAAGATCTCATCAGAGCATAAAGAGAATTGCAGCAAGAAAGCAATGTTCGATAATGGAAGCCGTATACTGGCATAATATCATGCTGAAGGATGATGTATCTTCAACTAATGCACCTGCCAATATGATTCAGCATTACCAACTGAAAGTTAAGAGAATTACTACTACTTTACCACCTGATTCCTCGAAGGATCACAGTATGTACAAAGTTGGGAACAGAGTATGGGTGAAAGCTCCCCCTTACCGGTGCACCTCCAGGTATCAAGTGGGTCGCGTGATGGACATTGTAAGTCTGCAAACAATAATAGTTGACGGGATGCCACGGCACGTAAAAGATCTTCTTTTTGTTGGTTCTGATGCATCATCGAGCAAATTCGATGATAGTTCATCGTCTGACAGTGATCGAATAATCGAAATCTGCGAATCCAATGCTTCCACAGACCCCGAGATTTCAGAAACTCAAGATACATCTGATGACTCCTCAGGAGACGACTGTCCAACACGCGTAGAGGAGATCTTCCCATTACGATGAAGCACCAGGATAAAGAGACCTGCTCCCAGCTGTTCGATTTGTGATAATGAGATCATGGCGGGGTATGGCGAAGAAAACGGTGACTTACCTCGTTAAACCAAGCAACAGTGTGTCGCGTTAATACCACGATGGAAAATGCGGCGAAAAAGAAAATTACAGACCCAAACAAAAAAAAAGGGGCACTTATTCTGCATAACATGCTGAAGACAGAATATTTAAAATGAAAAAACAAGTCCATCACATGGGTTGCTATAAAAATATATGCAAATATTTAGCATTCTGAGTTGTCGGCCAATGGAAAAAATTGATCAGCCGATAAAAGCAGTCGTTGTTCTCGAAGCGAGGAAGAAATTTATTTTGGTCTGACTGGTTACGTGGATAGCAGTTTGAGATTGTACCGGCGAATTGAATTTTTGGCATTTTCTTTTTCTGGCCCCATATTCGAGTCTTAACTTTAAGTGATTTTTCTCTGCGTTGTGGAAGTAATTTGCAAGAAAATATTTCTTTGCAATAGCAGATCTCCTCCAGAATGTTAATTCTATAGTTAACTCATCTGGACTTTTAACATGTTTTATAATTCACATTCTTCTATGCACTAGGTCCCTTCAGAATTTTTAATCCTTTGTAGCTTTTAGTAAATTTTCTTTTTGTTACTTCTCCTAAACCTTGTTCTGCCATCCATTTACTCAAGCTCAATTGGTAGGTTATGCATTGTTTTTCTGTGTCTTTGTTATGCCTTGTGTATCAAATTTTCCAAGCCTTCTTTCCTCATTATATAACTAGAAATTTCAATTATTTCTTTCTGATGTTAAGCATAAGTATCCTCTTTGTTTCTATTTTCTCTAAAACTTTGTTCTTACTCACATGTTCAGTCGATGGTATTCTTAGCATCCTACTGTAGAACCACATTTTTGTTGCTTCATATCTTTTCTTCATCTTTTAGAAGATTGTTTAGCATTCACTGCCATATAGAAGGACTGATATTATGTCATAGTTTAACACTCTTTTTTTATTTCCCACAAAATGTTTGTTTCTTTATACTTTGCTTTTGGAAAGCAAATTTTGCTATCCTAACAAATCTTTCAATGCCACACTTTCCATTCTCTGTTAAAACACTTCCCAGATTTATCTTCAATTTGTAATTTTGGTTGTTGCTTTTGCTAACAACCATTTATTCTCTCTTCTTACAATGCTTTTTCTATAAACTACACAAACCATTTTTCATGTTTGAGCCACATTTTTTTTACCTTTCTTTAAATACATCCATGAAATGCCAAAAATGTTACTTTTTTCTCTTTTCTATCAGTGTCCAAATAAGCACGAAAGCAGTCTTTTCAAATGTTGTTAGTTAAAACTAAACACTGCTATTGCCAGGTAAAAAAAAAAAAACAAGTGATGCACTTTCATATATAAAATATCACTTTTCTGTCAGTAATACTTGCATTAATTATTTCACTAATGATAAATCCCACCCTTTTCTTCATGATTTTTCAGTGCATAACAGATTAAAGTTTTTCAAATTTTAAGTTAAAAAAAAAATCAAAATATCCAGTACATTATTAATTTGTTTCCTTATCTCTAGAAATATTTAATTAATGCAAAAAAAAGAAAAAAAGAAATGTTTGAATTTGGGTGGTGATGCATTAAAAATCAGAACATACATGTCTCAGGTTTAATGCAGTTGGCATTAAAATACAACTGTAATCATTGTATTTTTTCTTTCTTGCTAGAATTTACTCATTCTTTAAGTGAAGTAAAGTTTTTGTTTAAATCTTACCTGTGATATCACAGTTTACATATGTGTTCTTCAGTCAATAAAATCCAAAATTTCAATTTCCAAATATTGACTGATCTTTTTTTTTTTTTAAACCTACAAAGAAGAAAACTAGTAAATATTTTAGTTTTTTCTTCTTCATAGCCATTGTCTTCTCTTTGTAAACATGGCATTTACTAGAAATAAGCAAGCATAAGTGTATTTTACTTGAACAAAATTTCTGTGGCTCTTGGTCTGATTCAATCTAGGATTCAAGTGTGTTATCTGTTGTTTTTCAGCTATGACCTGTTTGATTGGGACATGTTCTTGTCTTCAGTTAGGACATGGTAGAAATGAGGGGAGGAGTGGATTCTTCTGATGCCTTTGTGTTAATAGATATAGTAACTGGGCAATTTTTGGCCTTGCCTTACAATTTTGTCTTTACAAACCTGACTGTGTGTCATATCAGGTTCTTATAAGGAAACAAGTGGAAGTCAAATATCAGTTCTGATTGAAACTCTAATTTTGCACAAGGCTGATCTAATTTATTGAAATTTGTAAATGAGATTCCTTTATTTTATTTTTATTTATTTTTTCAAATTTTCAAAATCTTTCACTGAAACATTTTAAGAGTTTCGAAATTGTGAAATAATTTTGTTTATATTCTAATGTTGAAACTAACAATTTATTTTGGAAATATTCCAGTTTTTGGTGTAAAGCAATGGTATTTTGTAGTCTATTACTCATGAATCTGTTTTAGTAAATTACATGCTTGTACCATAGCAGTAGTAGTTCTTATAGGTAATGGGTTTTAGTAAAAAAAACAAAAAAAAACACTGAAACATCTGTTGTTATTCTGCATGTTTTGTAAACTTTTTTTGAAGAAAATTGTGATTGAATTCAATAATTCATATAACTTATGGCTAAAAGCTGCTTTCTTTAGTGATCAGAATTTATTTTTTTATTCGTTCTTTTTGTCAGACTTTTTCTTGGAAATTCTCAGAGACTAAAAAAATGTCACTTAACTTAGAGTTATATTATTTCTTTACTTTTACTGTGTCTGTGTATTAATTACTTATTGAACATGTTTGTTCATTCGGCATTAATTCTTAATTTTTGTTATAATGATTAATGTTTCGACCTCTGTGCTCACCTGGCTTCACATGGAAAACTAGTAATATTTTTTTAAACAAAGAATGTAAAATTTAAAAAAAAAGTAATCAAAATAATTTTCAAATTGTTTCAGGGTGAGATGAAATTTACTCATTTGCCCACTCTGATGGCATAAAAATATAAATTGAAGTTTATTTCACGAATTGTAATAAATTTCATAACTTATGTTTTAACGTAAGAGATACAATTTTTTAATTAATAAAAATACAAATATTTTTTAATGTTGTTTACCATAAAATAAATTGTACAGTTTTTTTTTTGTTTTTTTTTTTTTGTTTGACTAAGCTTCCACCTATGTGAAGGCAGTTGAGTAGTTAAAAACTTCTCCGTATTTTGAGCGGGTAAAAAGAAAAAATAAAATAAAATAATAATCTACCTGTTTTGTATTTGTTATGTCCACCCCTACCACTTTTTTTTTTTTTTTTTTGTATCACATCAGGTCAGTTAGTATCACTTTACACATGATTAAACTCAGCTAACCCCTGACTGGACTTACTGTCCATTGTGAGGCATTTACTAGTGAGGGCCATCCACGCACACGCATGCGAGGGCCCTCTTTGATAAAAGAAAAATGCTTGTGTACATGGCAAATATGTCGAGCTAAAAAACAGGAATACAACTGCGTCAAGGAGAGGGATATGTTTTTATCAATTTTCATTTGTGTATGCAGAAAGGATTTACCAAGAGAATGTTTTCTTTCAACCAAGTATGTACGATATTTTTATTTTTTCGCTTGGAATTATTTGTATTTTTTGTTTCCTTTCCGCAGATTGTTGTTAAATACCGCCAAAATGAAGAAATATTAAAAGGATGTTTTGTTAAGATTTCTTAGTATTTTTGTTTTGCTAATTCAAAAATACCGCTTCGTAACTTTGGGGTGGGGTAGAAATAATTTTTCTTTTTTTTTTTTTCTTTTTTTTGTATAATATCCGGTGTCTGGTGAGCTAGTTAAATGTCCTCTGAAATTTCCATAAAATGTGCTGAACTTTTTTTTTCTTTTTCTTTTTACTAATTTTTAAGAAATTTCACAAAAAAGAAATCAGTTTTTATGATGATCGTATTGTCGATTTTTTGACGTTTGGTCTGAACTCACAAGATTAAAAAAATATATATTTGGAGTCCGGGTTGAAGCGAGACCATCGCTATAGGTCTTGGTTGAGGGCAAGGATGTGGCTCATTAACGTTTGCTAGAGTTGTTGAGTAACTGTAAAAATGTTTAAATTTTTTCACATGAAATCTTTGTCTTTTTTTTAATTTTGTGTTAGTCTTTCACTTAGAAAAGTTAAAACAGTTCCATTATTAAAATCTAAGGCATGCAACATTTTTTTTTTTTGTCTTAAGGATTGGAGAAAGTCAAGTCGGTTTTAAAAAGAAAAAATAAAACAAGTTTTAATTAGAAATATTTTTCGTATATTCGATTGCTTTCAGAGAGCATTATTGTTTAAAAAGTTTATTTTATTGAATCTTTTCAATTTTTTTTCTTACTTTCTCTTCAAAATTTAAAAAATAAACACATTCTTTTATTTTGGTTTGTAATATTTTTAAATGTCGTCCAAAAAGCCTATTCATTTAGTAAAAACTTAAAATGTGAATACCAAACTGTTTAATAAAGTAAAAAATAAACAATTTATTTAAGAATTAACAAAACTTATCCTAGGTGGATTAATTAGGGGTTTGAATGTGTGTAGACTAAAAGTTTAAAGGACTTAAAATAAATTGATGCTCTCTCTCTAGTCTACTGAGTATCAAAGAAAAGGCCACGTGCACATCTTCCCCCATCTTTGGAAAATCCCTCTGTCTAAAATAGTATATCTTTTCGTTTATGGTTTGTATCTGTAAATTTTGAAGATTTTTTTTTTTTTTTTTTAAACTTCGTGTTTCTTCTCGGGACTATTGTCTTCATCTTTTAGCAACATTTCGATAACGCACTATTTATTTCTTTTTTAATCTGCAAGCTAAAACACCTAAAATCAAAGAAAGGGAAAAGTTCTTTGTGAAAAATGTAAGAGTCAAGTAGGTGCATAATAAAAACAATTAAAAAAAATTTTTTCTCTTATTTTCCATGGTAAACCTTTTGACAATCGTAACCACAGCGGCGTTTTTTTAACACTGTTATGCTACTGTTAAACAGTAGCATTATTGAACAAAAACAACCTCGAAGTTGTTCAGGTTCTTTTTTTTAAGAGTGAAATCAATGAAAAAAATAAAAAAATAATAATAATCATTCGTATATTTCTTTTTTCTATATTTTATCTTCTCTCTCTCCAGTCTTCTGGCACGAAATTTTTTGACCGAGTTCAACCGAGGGCTAAAAATCTGTCAAGAGAATGTATTTTTGAAACATTCTGTAGTGTACAGTACACTACTACACACACAGTTACCTACATCGGATTTTCGGAGAAAATATTAAGTTTAAAGTTTAAACTATATGTACATTGCAGTTACGACGTTAAACACTTCTTTTGCTCAGAAAAATTTTCTGCAATTATTTTTTAATAAAAGAGCCAAAGTGAAAGTGACAATTAAGTAATCAAATTTAAATTAAATGTTAAGTGGACTGAAAAATCTAGTTTCATTTTTATTTTTTAGTTTCAGAGTTTCTATAATATCGATGTCCTGTAAAAAAAAAGGGTTTGCTTTTATCATATTCTTCCTACTTTGACTGCCTCTTAGTCTTATCACAAGGAGGTCATGTCATGGTCGTGACGAGGATTAACTGACTGGAAGAATTTCAATTGTTTATAAACAAAGAGATTCAAATATGGATTCGAGTAAGGTCATTGACCCTCAAATTTTCTCAAATGAAGATCCTGCTGATATTTTTTATTGGACAGAAAAGTCCGTCTTTCGTTTCCTTATCTGCCTCCCTCCCTCTTTCTTTCTTTCTACCCTTTCCCCTGTCTGTCTCTTTTTTCTTTTTCTTTCATTGAAACTGCTTTTTTTAACCATTAAAATGTCTTGACTGAATTAAGAGATAACTCTAGGTACAGCCTTCTCTCTCTAAAAGTGTTTAACGGACCACATTGGTATGGTTGTAAAAACGAGAAAAAATGCATGTGTGTGCAGTTACCTTCTTTCTCTCAGATCTTTACACATATACGTGGAGCAGGAGCAGCCATGAGTTGTAGTCTTCTGTCGAGAGGAGGTCCGAGGTTAAGCTTCAGTAACTTGCCAAAAAAAAAAGTGTGTGTGCGTGTGTTCTCTTTCCATCCTCCATACCTGATTTCTCTGTCTCTTGCTCTTATTGTTAATCAGCTACAAGTGTAAAAACGAGTCGTCTGAATTGAATCCGAAGTGAGATCTTTCTCTTATCAAACTATGGGAAACGGGCGCTTCAGAAAAAGAACAAAAAATAAAATAAGTACTGAGACTTTGATTAATTAAACTTTATGCGTCAAATGTTTTTTTTTTTTTTTTTTTGATAATATAATCAAATTTATTTCCTCTTCTCATATCCACTTCGCACAAAAAAAATGGATCGTGCAAAAAAATCCCTTAAACAGAGAAATAGGTTTTGATGTCAGAATAGTCAAGCAAGCACGATACTATGGTTTCTAAGAATTACGATTTGGTGGCAGGGGATAAACAGTCTTTTTCTTCTTTTTTGAATCCCTAAAAACTCATCAGATGTTTTACTTTTTTGTTTCTCTCTAATACTGACGTACATTTTTTTAAAAAACTGTTTACTAATCTAAAGTTTTAACTTTACATATCTATTTTAGTCGCCGTATTTTCGAAATATCTTATTTCGTTTTCTCTTTCTGTAAGAAGTGCAATATCAAAATATCCCCCCAAAATATAAACTTTTCAAAACTGAATTGGCGGATTATATCGGAGTGGTTTCTCGGCTGTTGTACTCAGCTAACCAACAATGCTGAAAATATCATGTTTATTTGTTGAATTTATTTTTATATCAATTAAAGATACAATTCATTCCTCCACCGCCGGTTGAATTCTCCTTCTCTTTCACTGCTTGAACAAGCCAAGAAAATAAAGAGGGCATTTAAAAAAATAACCAGCAACTATTTTTCTTCACTTATAAAAAAAATAAGTTCTCTTCTCCTCGTGGTCGTTACGATGAAACACAAGTTGGTAGAAGTCGTAGAAGTCTTACTCTTGTGGTAAAGGGGAGAACACCAAAAAGAATGCAAATTGATATTACAAAGCTGCGGTGCCTTGAAAATTCACTTAGTATCACTTCACTATCAACCAGTGAATTTCGATTTTGTTTTAAATGTGTTCGTTTTTGTTCAGTGAGTGAGAGAAAGATTCAGAAGAGGGAAACATTTGTAAGTCCGAAAAATAAATCAGAATAAAAATGGATGAACTGTGAGCTATATTCTCAGTACTGAATTGTTATTACTGTTTTTCAACTAAAAAACTCACTTTTCTTTTCTCCCCCCCCCCCCTTTCAAATCGTAACAGCACATTCACTGACTGACGTCCGATGTGGTCCATCTGGAAATATTTTGATATTGTCCAGTAATTAATTAAAAAAGAAGAAAAATGTGGATACCACTTTGATTATATAATTCAATTATAATAATTGAATGATACAATGGAAATGCTTATCTCAAAACTTCCGAAGAACAAACAAAACACTTGTGAAAAAATTAACATTCAACAATAAAGACATTTAGTTTATGAAGTTGTTTACTTGACTAAAAAAAACAAAAAAAAACATAGGTACCTTCACCTTTTCGTTTAAATTCACAATACCTAAGTTTTAAAATGAATTTTTATAAATGAAAAAGCTTTTTGGAAGCTTTCATTTTAGCTTTAATGAAATAAAAAGCTAAAGGATTACGATTTCCATTAAGAAAATTACTTTGTACCGTATTTTTCAAACAAATTAAAATTTATATTACTTTTTTAATAGCAGATTTACACTCAAAAATCTTCCAAAAATAAAATATACTTTACAGAAACTTTGAGTAATATTAGCTGATTTTAGTCTATGAAACATGTATTTTAAGTTAAAAAAAAAAAAAGCACAAAAAGAGATTTTAAAATGAACAGTAGTAGTAAGTAGTGATTTACAATGATCTTTCTACCCAACACTTTGTCAAGCACTGATAAGCTATTTAATTGTTGTTCAATGGAGACTTTAATTGTTAAAACATAAATGAAGAAAATGACAGGTGAGTACTTTTTAAAGTACTCAGCTCAGTAATTTTAGAAATGTTAGAAATATTCTCTGTAATTTAATTTTATGAATGTTTACTATAATCATCAATCAATCAATCTTTATTTTCTGATAACGTGTATGATGGTAAAAAAAAAACATACTTTCAATTTTAGAGTCGGGTACGTTTTATACACATGAAAAAAAAATATTTTCAGTATCTTAGAGCGTGATGATTTAAAAGCTTTTCAATTTTTGTTTAGTAAATGTAGTCTTCATTTAAAAAACCTCATATGGATTAGATTTTGAAGAATATTTAAATATTTTTAAAACTAATTTATTAGAATATAAAAAGGAAAAAAATGAAAACAATTCTTGTGAAAATCCATTTAAAAAAAAATCTTTTTCTTCAGGCAGTAATGTCCTTATTATTTATAAAAGCGTATCTAATTAAATAATTTCGTAGTTGCATTTTTTATTTTATTATGTGGAGCAGATTTTTGAGAAAGTGGCAATTGTTTTTTTGGGAGTAGATAATTTTACAATACATTCTCCAAGGAGTTCTGCATTTAATAAAAAAGTTTGCAGACAGAATTTAATTTCTAGAAATTTCATGAAATTAAGTTGTGTGGGGATAACGTAAAAAAGATTTTAACAAGGTTTTATAAAAAGATAATTTCATTCATAAATAAATTCATTGTGAATAATTCCTGAAAGCTAAATCCAACAAATTTGATTTTTGTGAGAATTTCCAAATGTGTTTTTCACCTGAAAAAAAGATCTCATGGTCAATTTTGGCCCCACACTGATGGAAAAAAAAATGATTTAATTAAAATTTTGAATGTGTTAGAAAGGATTGAAAAATAATTAAAAAATACTTTTAGTCTTCCCTCTTTAATAGCAAACAATTTGACAGTAAAATTTTGTTTTTATTATGTTTGGGGCTTTTTTCATCATGCTATGCCATTTTTTTTTTCGTGTAAAAAGGAACATACAAAATGTGCGTTGTGGTGCAGTGGATATCGACTCGGCGGGGAGCCGAGGTCGAATTCCAGTTGTATATTTTGCATTCACTTACGAACATATACCCTTGGGTAAGTTATTAATTCGTCTCTTCCCTCCAGTTATGGGTTAAATAATAGGACAGATTGGGTTCTATAGCCTTGGCTGGCAACCAGTCTACGCAGAAAGCAATGGCAACCTACTGCAGGATAATCTTCTGCCCAGTCAGTCATGTCTCGAAAGAGACATGATCGCCCAAAGCGTGTCTCATGTATAGCACTTAACTGACTGACGTACAAAAACACCACTGGGGAGAAAATGACATTTTAAATAATTGAACTGGGCAAACAATTTGGGTTTTTGTGTTGAGCACACATTTTGAGTGAATAAATTTAAATTTATAATCCTTGAAAATTTTCTTTTTTTTTCTCTCTCATTTAGTAAATAAGCTCTACACACTTTTGCTGAATTATATCTCTGTGTTCTTTTGTTAAATATGTTTGTTCAGAGAAGAATATGTTTATATCAGTTTATTTATTAGGAACTATGCTACAAGTTTTTTTCCCCTCTAAAGTTTTTAACACATTATTTGAACTATAAATTTGAATAAGATATTCCATTCCAGAAATTGCCACTGGCTACTAACTCAGATTCAAGTTAGTATGCTTATTACTTTTAGAGGAATGACTCATCTCAATTTCAGATATCATGAAGACAGCTGAAGAGCACATCAGTCAAAATGTGATATAAGCAAAAATAATGAGAATATTTGCCAAAACAAAAATTGTTGAATAATTTTACTGGCTTCTAAGAATTTCCAACAATAAAGTATATATACTTCCTTAAAAGATAAAAAGGCATTATTTATTTTGTTCTTGTTCTGGTTGCTTTGAAGAACCAAAACAAAGTTGCTTATGAACATCTTCCTCTATATTATTCTGCTTATTTGAATAATAAAAAAAAGAAAAACATCCTACTTTTCTACTGAGAATCAATGAGTAATACTATCCAGTTTCGTGGCCTTTCTGAGCCAGAATGACAGAGCAGATTAAAGGACAGCTACCAATGGAAGAGCAGACAAATTGAAAAAAAAAATTTGCATTTCTCATTCCTTTTTTTAACATGAAACAAATACATGTTTGCATAACATTTAGCTAGAAATGAAATTGGATGAGGTAAGGGAGAGAACAAGATACAGGCACTCGATATAAAAGAAAAGTAGAGACAATGGGTAATCTTAGTCATAATTACCTGTAGAATTTCTATGTATTCCACTGAATATTATTATTATATTTGTTAGTTTCATTCTGGCTTGTCTCTCTCTACTTTGCTTATCATTAGTATTCGTTTTAGGTACCTTTCATATTCACCCAACCCTCATGAACTGAAAAATGAAACCAGTTTAAAATTTCAAAAGTTTACCAAGTATGGCAGATACTTTTAAAAAGTGTGAGAATTGAAATGATCCAACTGTAAAATCCAACATGAGGACAGACACTGCCCAGTTTATTGCATATTGATTGAAAATAGTAAAACATAGATATAACTTTTCACAAACATAACAACTGGGCCATTTTAATCTGCAGTAATTTGTGTTTGACTTTTTAGACTGCCAATTTCACAATGTTAACTTTTTTTTAGCATTTTCTAGCTTTGATGAGTTTTGTCTAATTTGATCTTAGAAAACGTGAATTGAATATTTATATTTTGAAAAAGAGAAACGCTCAACATTAATGATTTTTCTGGTGTTTATAAAGTGAAAGGTTTTGAAGGCTAATCTCCAATCTTTGTCAACATTGGTGACAATTACTGAGCTGTGAATATATTTTCACATGACGAAAATTCAAGATAACTAATTAAAATGTCAAGATGGAGAAACATCAAATTAAAAAAGAATGGAATGTTCCAAAGAAATTCAGTGAGATTGCTGGATCTTTTCTGCAATCACTTTTGATTTCTTTTTTTTTCTTTTCAGGTGAAGATATTTTTAACTATTACCTGTTTTATTTATTCTTAAATCTCATCATCAGTAGTGGGAATGACTGAGTTGATGGATTAGAACTTTAAAAAAAAAAAAAAAGAAATTGTAGAAGTCATAGATTTTCAATCAGTTAACACAAAATCTGAAGTCAAATCAAATTGTTTGTAGGAATTAATACTATTATAACCATGTTTATTGCATTCAACTTTTATTTATCTCAAGATGCAGATAAATGTTCCTATATTTGTCAACATGCAGCAGTTATACATTGATTCCACAAAACAGAATGTTTCTAACCACAAAATAAACACAGTTTGACCTTACCAGTATATCTGAAAATGTTTGTAAAATATACAACTTGTCAGCTATTAAGAAATGTCATGGCAATTTATTTGATGTTGTCCCTTTCATATAAAATAGAGCTGGTGGCTTTAGTGTGCTATGATTTTCAATCCAATCACTCTCTTTGTCATGTCTTTTATTCTGTCTCTCTGCTGTCGTTCTAATTCAGATTGTCTGTGACAGATAAGAAGTCCTAAGGTTTTGTGTAGGTACATGGTCTTTGAATTTGTCAATAAAAGCTTGAGGTCAATTTAAGTTGCTACCTCATCAAGATTTCTATTTTCTCCTTACATTGATTCAGTTTTAGATTATTCAGCAAAAACACACACACACACACACTTATATATAATTCGAATAGATGCTCTGTTTTTATTATTGAACAGTATGTTTATTTATTTACATCTACCGGCCTGAATATTTGAGAAATCTTGTTAGAAAAATATGCGTCCCCGAGAAGGAACCATTAGATCTGACATGCCTTAACTGCTCCGCTATTTAGAATCTCTTAATCAAACAAATCCCAAATAGTGCTTTTGAACACACATTTTTCTTCATTCTTAAAATATACATATCTGCTCTGTTTCATGTCCTAACGCAAACAAAGACTTTTTTTTTTTTAATTGATTAAATCCAACTTATTTTTAAATTATATTTATATATTTGTTTAAATGTTATCAGTAATGGAAACTCATATTTGGGCTTTGACATCTTAATCTACATTTCTTGAACAATACATAAAAATCCATTTATTGTCCGTAACAGTTGTAAATTTTGTGGGATGCCAAAGTACTGTACTGATACTAAAAATTGACTGCCTTAACAGGACTAAAGGCCTTCGACTGGTTTACTATTTATTCATAACAGAGTAGTGTGCCTTTCCCAATGTCATTGTCCATTTGGCCACATGTACATGCTGCACAAAATTTTTGAATCCATGTATAATATTAGGGGGTCAGTTCTGTGTTTAGAATAGTGATATACATGTTGCAAAGTTTGTGAGAGTTTTTCATTTGAGGTCAACAACTCTTGTTAAACATTCAATATTACATTTGTTGGGTTGTAATGATGCACATGGATTGGTTTTATATTGCCTTGCAGAAATAAATTGAACATGAACAGGCATTGTCAGTGTTTATAGCAGAAAATCATATCACTGCTTGTGACATGAACTGGTAACAAAAGGATGTCAGGTTCTGATATCTTTACATGCATGCACACACACACACACAGAGCTTTGTGCTTATTTTGGATATTCTATTCTTTCTTTTAAAATAACTTACATTTCTTCACTTTATTCTCAATTACATGACTTTTTTGTTTTTGATAAAATCTTCAAAGAGCATTGGTCTGTCTTTGAAATTGTCATTCAAGTTGAGCAGTATATAATCTCAGGTCCCAAGTTAAAATACAGTTTTTAAAATAGTAAGCTTTCAGGAATTACTTTGATCTTTTTGTTTGTTTTAATTCATTCAAATTCTGTAAAAAGTTTATTACATTTTAGAACACCAGTTGCCCTCCCTCCGTCTCTTGCACTTGCATGCACTTCCCTTTTTCTCAGTTTCTTCGTTCGTCTTCTCTTCTCGTCTGTCTCTGTATTCTAAATATAAATTATTTGGTTGAGTCATCTACCAGAAAAGAATTTACGATTTGCCAAATCAATCTTGTACAATCATCTATAAAGCTAAAGCTAAATTGAAATGACAGATATTAGAAGATATATTTTGAAATTTGTGTAAAGAAACTATTCATTGGTAATCATAATGAAGCCTTAATATTTATTCGAATTCAAAATCTTTGCTAGACAAAATATTTAAAAGTCTTTGATTGAATTTTCAGTTGATGAGTAAGTATTCCTCTTATGTGAGCAAACTATAATCATTCCATCAGTTACTCACTCGTATTTTTCATCCTAACAACATAACAGGTAGAATAATGGCAGATGATACATCTTGAGAAATACTTACTAAATTACAGTTGACTTTTTGTTTAAATACCTGGCTTTTTATCACTTTGACATGTGAAATTATAAATAGAACTTTTGTACTGTTTATCTTAGGGTGCCAAATTATGTGAGTGTAGAGTAGAGATGTTTTTCACACTATGGTGAGATACCAATAACTCAATAACATTATGACGCAATATCCAATTTTAGAATTAAAAGCAATTGCTAAAGGAAAAATGTTAATTTTTAAATATCAGGCTTGGGCAGGGGTAAATTGATGACAGCAATTTAGCATCCTGAATAATGTGGTCAATCTACTCAATTGAATGACTTAAATTTCAATCTGAAAGTTTGTTTGTTTGTTTTTATATAAATGTTGTTTGCTAAATCTGGTGCAAAACTGTGTGGTACCCCCAGTAGGGATTGAACTTACTTCAGTAATGAGTCTACTTGGCTACTTTGTTAATCATTTCATCATGGGAGGTTAAGTTATTTACTTTGCTGAGTAAAACAGAAGTCAAAGAGTACTAGGATGCACGGTAAGAATCATGCTCAATTAAATTGTGAATATTTTTGAGCTGAGCTCAGTTTAGCACAAGACTACAAGTATGGCGGGTATTCAGCCACGACTGAACTAAATCGTAATCATTTACTGGATGAATTTGCTAGCCAGAACACGATGGCAAAGTTTTCATTCACAAACATAACAAATTAGATTTGACTTTGAATGGAACAAAATACGTTTTTTTTTTTTAAAGTTTTATTGATTTATTTTCAGATGTTTGCATAATATAAACAACTTACATATTATAATATACATTAAAGTATGTACCATCACAGAAAACGTGATATCTAACATTTTAAATGGATTTTTGAAAATGAAAAATCTTTCTTGTAGCTTTTAGTTTTAATTTCAAGCTAACAGATTAAATTTAGTATTTCCATTAAGCAAAATCAGTCAGTTAAATGCCATACATGATACACACTTTGAGCGATCATGTCTCAAAGGAGACATGACTGACTGGGCAGAAGATTATCCTGCAAGAGGTTGCTATTGCTTTCTGCAGTATTAAGCAAAATTCCAGTCAATTTAAATTAGTTTTGAAATTAAGCAAAATACTTTGCTGTATTTCAAAACTAATTTAAATTGACTGGAAGGAGTTTTTGTTTGTTTTTGCTAAAATTACTTATTAGCACTCTTTTTAGTCATCTTTCATCGCAATGTAATTCTCTGTTTAAAAGAAGTCTCCCAAAAATAAATATTTTTCTGAAACTTTACATGAGGATTATTAGATGATTTTAAAGTGTAATTCATCTGTTTTGACACAAATATTTACTTTAAGCTTAAAATATTGTAGAAATGCATTTTTACACACCATGGTAGCTGTTGATGTCTTTGGCAGATTGATGTTTATCTAATGTTGTTCTATCAAGGTTTTAACCTTAAAAACTAATTCAATGTGAGCTCCTTTTATGTATAATTTTTAAGTACTCAGTAATTTAAGAAAATATTCTCTGTAATGTGTTCTATTGAATTTTAGTTACTTTCTGGTTTTAAATTTAATATAGTTATCGCTCTTATTTTCTGATAATGTTGTGTATGGTTGCCCGTATCTACAAAAATTAGCATGTTATTTAAAACTTAATAAATTATTAAAATTAGAAAAAAAATTAAAAACAAGAGTGTCTTTAATATATCTTATTCATAAAAGCAATTAAAAGATTTCTTTACGTTGTGGTGCAGTGGATATCGGCTCACAATGAGAAATTGGGAAGCCGAGTTCAAATTCCAGTTGAATTCATTGCATTCACTTACGCGCAAATACACTTGGGGAAGGTATTTGTCTCTTCCCTCCACTTATGGGTTTAAATAACAAGACAGATTGGGTTCTCTAGCCTTGGCTGGCAACCAGTCTAGTGCAGGATAATCTTCTCCCCAGTCAGTCATGTCTCTTTCTAGACATGATCACCCAAGCGTGTATTACGTATGGCACTTAACTGACTGAATTAAATACTTTGCTAGTTTTATTGTATTTTTTACTTTATGATTCAGAGCAGATTTTTGGTAAATGGTGTTTCTTTTTGACAAAAATATAGTGTTGATTTATGAATTCACCAGTGTCCTGCTTCTTCTAATATAAAATGTAAAATTGGTGGAATTTTAATTTCTCAAAATTTAATAAAATTAAGTGGGAGTAACAGATGTAAAACAAAAAATAATAATGATTTAATTCATTTGTGAATCAGTCTGGAAAATTTAATTAAAATCTGATAATTATTTGATTTTTGCAAGAATTTCCCAAACTGTGTTTTTTTTTACCACAAAAAGATTCTAAATATCTGATAATAATCTTTGACCCACCTACTGACAAAAGACAAACCAAAATTTTTAACGTGTTAAAAGGTTTAAAAAAATTAATAAAATCATAAAACAAAAATCATTTGGTATTTCCTCTAAATCTCTAAATTAATGACAAACATTTTAACGATAACACTTAGTTTTTATCATGTTTGAGATTTTTTTATCATGGTCTGCTTTTCTCTTTTTTCTTTCGAGGTACCTATATGTGTAATTTCGATATGTTTAGAATAGTGTGTTGTCAAATTTTGTTTTGTGTTTTTTCTTGGAGAGGTTAAAGAAGATAGTAAAGGGAGTTTGCACCAACAACACAATGTACAGAAAAAGAAATTGAATCCTACTCCATGCTAGAATCATGGGAGACCTGAATGCCAATGTTGACCCAGAGAGGAAAGGTGAAATGGTCCTCAATTTTGGACTAAGAAACTGCAATGACTGCGGAGAGAAATGGTGCACAGCAAATGACCAGGTAATAACCAATACCTGGTTCCAAGAACACCCAAGACACTTATGAATGGCATGGAGAATCTCGAGGGAAAAAACTAAGAACCAAATTGACTATTTAACTATCAACATGTGATTCGGGAATGAAGTTCTTCACCGCAAAACCTATCCAAATGCTGACTGCAGAAGCGACCACCTCTCGGTTATATGCAAAGTAAGGACGAAGCTTCGGAAATTGAAGAAACCTAACACAGCCCCTAGACTGCAATACAACAGACTTGTGTGCAACCTGAACCTAAAGGGAATATATATGGACAGCATGAAAAGGAAATACGAAGGAAATATTGGAAATGGAAACTCAAAATGGGATGCACTAAAAGAAGCTCTTGTGACATCAGCAAACGAAATCATCCCAAAAGAAAAAAATACATAGATGGAAAAGTGAGTGGATCATTGAGGAGATACTTGATATGATGCAAAGGAAACAGCAAACAATGCCAATACATAAAACGGAATACAGGAAACTTCACAAGGACATAAGGAGGAAATGCAGACAGGCTAAGGAAGAATGGCTTAACAACAAATGCCCAGAAATAGAGAGACTGAGCACAACAAATAAAGGAGATATGCATAAAAAATAAGGGAACTAACAGTATAAAAGAGATGTTCATCAACAGGATGTATAAAATCAAAGGACAGAATGTTCATATTGGAGAAAGAAAAATACTGCAGCGATGAGACGAATATATCAAAGATCTCTTCCACGACCAGAGAGAGCAACTGGCAAACACATAAATACCAACAGACCAAAAATATTAAAAAACGAGATGGAAGCTGCACTCGTCAGATTGAGCACAAACAAAGTAGCTGCACCAGACAGTATTGTAACAGAGATACTGACAACCTTAGGAGGCTTTGGCGTAGACAGGATCACAGAAATAATAAATGAAATCTACAACAGTGCCGATATACCAAACAACCTAAGTAGATCAATTTTTGTAGCACTACCTAAGAAGCCAGATGCAAAGAAATGTGAACTCCACTGAACAACCAGTTTAATAAGCCACAAAAAAACTCATCACCCGGATTCTGATGAAAAGCGCACGGCGCAAGCCAGAGATAAAACAAGAACAGTTTGGGTTTGTTAAAGACACCAGAACAAGGAACGCGATATTCATGCTCAGAATGCTAATATAAAGAGCAATACAAATGCACAAAGACCTACACCTGTGCTTTATAGACTACGCAAGGGCATTTGACATAGTACGCCACAAAGACTTGTTAGAGATACTCGGCAACTTTGACATATTCAGGAAATACCTTAGGATAATCAAAAATCTATATTGGCAGCAAACCAGAAAGGAAATGAATTCAGCAGATATATAAAAATAAAAATGGGCGTAAGACAAAGATGAGTTTTCTCACTAAATCTATTAAACCTGTACAGCTAAACATTTCTGAGAACACTAAAATCTTTGCCAGAATTCGTCATTGGCAGCCACAATCTTAACAATTTAAAATACGCGGATGACATAGTGCTGATAGCAAACCCGGAAAGAAAAATGCAGGAACCCCCACAGAAGGTAGCAAGAGAAACGACTGAGCATAAACTTCAAGTAAACTGAATGTATAGCATCAGCAAAATGAAGACCCCCAAAATGCCACCTACACCTTTTTCATTTATAAAAATTCATTTTAAACCATAGGTATAAAAAAAAAAAATTATTGGAGGTACTTTGAGATTTTTTTGCAATGAATTCATACTCGACAAGGTTGACATTGGGGAGTGATAGCTTTTGTTGGTATTTCTTGGTACTGTTTAGTGATGTATGTTACTATTCCCCCATTCACCATTGTGTTACGCCAGTAACAAAATATTTTATTTTGGATATCTAGTGATACGACAATGGAGGGAAAAAAAATAGGTGCAGGCTTTTCACCCTGCCGGCATCTATATGAAGCGAACAAAAGACTCAGTTTAAATTTGAAAAGAAAAAAAATAATTAAAAGAAGGTGAGCGAAAACAATCCTAGAATGTCTATACCTACATTGACAGTGCAACTTAGTGTAGCACAAGAAGACCTAATCAACAGAAGATGGTGTTGTGCTAATCTTCTAAATGGGAAAAGCATATCTAAATTCGTATTCGAAATCCAGGTTTTGTTTGAGCTCAAATATTGATCAGTGATTACTGGCACTGTTGAGAAGTACACAACCTGTCAAGAAGTTGGAAGGCGAGATGATACCTAATTTGATTTGCCCATGGAAGCTTTTTAATGGCAAGACAGGGACTAAAACCTTATTACCCGGTAGTAATATATGTGAACCTTATTACCCGGTAGTAATATATGTGAATATGCCAATTTCACGTTACTTTTGATGATCAAGGGCTATTATTAGTGCATTTACATTACTAAATTTAGTTTTAACGTAGGTACCTCCACTCATTTTCAATATTTAAATTTTTAAATTGAATTTTTAAAAGTAAAAAAGTTTTCCTGAAATTTTTATTTTAGTTTTAATTGAAAGCTAAATGATTAAATTTTATTGTTTGCAGTAGGTAAAATACTCTGGTGTATTTCAAACAAAAATTATATTGAGTGGAATCTAATTTTTTTTTTTTTTGGCCATTTTTAAACGATCGACACATTTGTAAACAAAAGTTAATTATCGGTTTTAAAAATCTTACAAAAATAAAATATACATCTGTGACATTATTTTTGGAAAATTAGCAATTTTAAAGTTAAATTAATCTGATTTTTGAAACAAGTATTGTTTATAGCATGAAATTTAGAACAAAAAGTATTTTGAGAGGCATGTTTCTGACGCGTGAAGTGAATGATAGCTAGATATGGTGTTAAACAAATTATGGTTGACCATAATTGACATAATTGTCCATTTTATTTTTCTTGTCATGGTAAGAAAACGTGAAACATGTGAACTTTTAATGTCACACACAAAATAAAATATCATACTTAAATTAAAACAACCTTTTTATAAATTTTCGAAACGGAATTTAATTTCATGGAATTACGTGAAGGCGGTGGTTTAAATGGAGAAAAAATTACCAAGATTTTTCTAAAAATAATAATTTCAAAAATAATTTTAATCATTTGTGAATAAGTCTTGAAAGTTTTATTAAAATCCGACAATTGTTTTATTTTTGCGAGAATTTCCAAATCCATGCGTTTTTCACCTGTTTTTTTTTTTTTCAGATTTTACATTATTTAACTCTGGTAAAAAATTTGGTTATTCGCTGTAAATGTTTTTTTGTGTTTTTTTATCAGAATTTCGGACGTGTTAGAAAGATTTTTTTTTTTAAAATCAAAACTAATTCCAAAAAATAATTTGATTTTTTTTTAAGTTTCAGACTTTTTTTTCTTCATGCAATGCTGTTTTTTCAACGAATTAGTAGAGGTACTTAATAATTTGGATATTGAACTTAAAGTAGCAAGGAAAATATTTATGTCGTTGCGTGAAGTTAAAGCAGAGTCCCGTGAGATTCCCAAACAAAAATGAACGACGCCTTTTAACCTATTTGGCCATAGAAGCCTATTTGCTAGACGAAAAAACCCAAATCTTTAATTACGTCGGAAAAATCAAGATTGAAAACAATTTCTATCCACTCACTTCCTTTTGGAATAGACTTTTTTATCGCTTAAAAACTAAAAAAGGTCGATGTTTGCTCGCAATGTTAACTTAAGTGTACTGAGTAATGAATGAGTGAGAGAGATGAACTGACTGTTCATCCATGCATCACAAAGAGTGAGCTTCTCAAGGGTCGGGGTTGAATACAGGGCGACAAACAAAACCCAAGTGCATTTATTCTTCTTCGTCTGTCTCCTCCGCCTCTTTTTTTTTCTTCTGTTTAGCCCTTGTACTACTATTTCAACTGCTTCTCATGATTATCAAATGAGGGCCCAACTCAGACTAATCAACCATAGTTCTCTCTTTTTTTCCCGCCTTTCTTTTCAAATAAATAAAGCTGGTTACACCTATGTAGGTACCTCCACTGGAGTCCATTTTTTTACCTACACTTAAAATTAAATTGAAATTTTAAAAATAAATAAGTTATCTTCAAGCTTTAAAATTATCTTTAATTGACAGCCAAGAGATTAAATTTAATAATTCTAGTAAGCAAAACATACTGGTGTAATTTTTAACCTAAATTATATTGATTTAAATCTAAAATTTTAATTTTTTTTTTAAATATACCGCCATTTCTTAATGAATGACTCGTTAATTAAACGGTAGCCTAATTTCTGTTTTTAAAAATCTTGAAAAAATTAAAAAAAACGCGCTGACAGGTTATTAAAGTCAAATTTTAATATTAAAACTTACCTTTATCTATTTTCAATCAATTAATAATTGTTTACTGCCAGAAATTTACAAAAAAAAAACAAAATTAATTACGGTAGTCCTTTTTTTTGTTATGTAACTCATAGAGGTGACGAAAGATGACAGCTACCGGATGTTGATTGATACGCAGTGTATGGTGACCAATCGTGCTAAAAAATTAAATTTTTTTTTTTTGGTTTTTAACAAATAGTGAAATTACAAATTTAACAATTTCAGCACTTATATATTTTATAGAATTTTAGTTTAGATTTATAGCCAGACATTTGAATATGCTTTCTGAATAAATAAAAATTTAAATTTCTTTTAAAATAATTGTAATTTAATAAGAAACAATGAGATTTTAAAACAAATTTATTTTGGTAAGTGTAAATAAAATGTAACCAGACTTTTCATTGTCGTTTGGTTTGTCCATTTAAAAAAAAATTGAAAGAACATGTAAGTGGCGGGAAAAGAAAGAAAATTCCCCAAATTTAATAAAAAAAATTGTCACAATCTTAAATTTTTCTGAATTTTGAAATGAATGCCTTTTCATTTTTTAAAAAATTTAGGTATAACAAAATCAGAAGACTTACTTGTTAATTATTTTTTTCGTGAGGGGGTATTTTAGACAAAAGTGCGAACAAATGTTTGACAAGTTTGTCTAAAAGTCTAAAAAAAAAAAAAAATCAAGTAGAAATTTTTATAATGGTTAGTTAGGTAATTCCCAAACGTATAAAAAGTTACTATTTATGATAATTCTTCAAATTTAATTAAAACAAACTTTTATCGTGAATATTTTTTGAAGTTCAGTTATGAAAATGTTTTTATTTTCTTGAACTGTACTGTAGTGTTCAATACATATCTTTTTTTTAATTATCATGAATTACTTAATGCACCTACGGTCACAATTTATTCAAAAATTAAAGATTTTAAAATAAAAAGATACTTTTAAATGTTGATGGAATTACTTGCAAACAGGCTGTTAAATTTTAGAAACGTAAGATTGAAATTGCGTTATGTTTTGCCAGAACGCTTGCTAACTTATAGAATCATTTTGACCCATATGGAACACCGTACTTTATAAGATTTGAACATCGTACTTTATAACTTTGAACGTATTTGCACAAATAATTAATTCATTTTTTTTCTGTTTAAAAATATTTTTGGTGAAAATTTTTTATTAATTTTTTTTTTGTTTTATAGACAGTATAATCATCAATTCTTAACTAAAAGGAAAAACACATACAGTTCTTTAAAAGATTTTAAAAATATTTTTAAAACTTTATACATTATTTATAATAAAAAAATAAAAAAATGAAAACAATTCTTTTATAATTTTATTAGTAATCAAAAAAAATTTTTTTTTTCAGACTATAATGTCCTTAATTTTTATTATTTATTCCAGCAATTAAAAGCTTATCAAAAAAAATTATATCAAAGTTTTATTGCATTTTTTATATTTCTCTTCGGAGCAGATTTTGGTATCGTGTATCATAATTTTAAATAAAAAAAATACATGATTTATATTTCCCGATGAGTTCTGCGTTTAACTAATAAAACAAAAAATTCCAGAAAATTAAAATTCATTAAAATTTCATGAATTTACTTGAAGGGGGGGTAACAGACTTAAAAAAAAAATTGTTTTCATCAAAATTTTAAGAAGGTAATAATTTCAAAAATAATTTTATTCATTTGTTAATGAGTACTGAAAGTTTCATTAAAATCCGACAAATATTTTATTTTTGCGAGAATTTCCTGATTAATGTGTTCGGAAACCGAAAAAGTGAGTGAAGAAAAAAAAATGACGTAATCAATTATAACATAGACGTAATATTTTTAACGACGCTAACTCCAAATCAAAAACAAAATTTTCTGACAAAATTTCGAAAATGTTAAAAGGGATTAAAAAATTTTAAAAAATAATTAAAATTTACTTTGATCTTTCCTCTTCATAATATTATAAACGTTTTGGATAGAAAAATGTCCTTTATTAGGTTTTTAACCTTTTTAAACTTTTTTTTATGATGGATTTTTGTGACGTAATGGAGGTACCTACACCTATGTGTAGAAATTTTACACCATGTGCTTAAATAAAAAGTGTTTTATTTTCTTTAAAAAGGACGGGGTTATGGTTAAGATAAACGTCGATGACTTGTCTTACACCTTTGATTTTTTTTATTTCAACTGCTTGATAAACCACTATGTATGTAATTTTAAAATTTGAATGATTTTTCTTTATTATTTTATTTGTTTATTGGTGTTCATATTTTTTAAAAATGGCTAAAATGATGAGATTGCGTTACGTTAAGTTAAAAAGCGAACAGACCTTATTTTTTTCTCATATCCTGTCTTTTAGGGGGGGCTCAGACAAAATCCCTTTTACTTGGGTTATATCTCCTTTCTGGTAAGAAGTGGGCGAAACCCTTTTGTTAAAAACACGTCCACTTAAAGAAAAGTGTTTACCTGGCCTTAATTAGTAATTACCAACCAACATTCTAATTCTAAATTTTAGAATGAGACGATGAACATGAATAAAATGTTCATCGTCTCATTAATAAGGAGGGTAATAATTTTATGTCAGAGAATAATCAATCAATTAGAAAAATAAAAAAAAACTTTTAAAATTACTTTTTTTTAGTGAAGAAGGGGTTTTTGTTTTGATATGAAAAATTTGGTGTTCGTATCAAGGTCTGAAAAACAATTTTTATATAAAATAAACTTAGGATAAATTATGCTTGTATTCGTTCAGTTTCCACAACAGTTGGTAACTTTCACAAATCAAGTATTCAAGTAACAACCATTTCTTCAGTAGTTGATTTTGTCAAGTTGATGTCACGGGTGATTTTCTTTCTCTTTCTCTCTCAAAACACTAATTCTCGGTAAACCAATGAAAAAGCAACTCTTAACTCTTTCCTGTTTTTTTTTTTGTCAGGCTGTCGTCATGGTTTCAATTCTTTCTCAGATTTTTACAACTGATTTTTATTTATTTATTTTTTTGCAGAACTACCCTTCTCTTTGGCGTTTATAATTCGGTATGAAAGTAGGTATTTTCACTGTAGTTTTCTAGGTTACTTATTTAATTTAGCAAATACAACTTACTGAATGTTCCAGGCCCTTTCTACATCTGGCTCATCATAAATTTATTTAAAACATTTGAATTTTTTAAAAATTGAAAACACGCATGCGCACTTGAGTGAATACTGACAAAATAATTGTTCTTTTCTTACTGGAAATTAAAATATTGGATGTAAAATTTCTACAATGAAGTGAGTTTAAGGGGTCTGGACTACTCGTAACGTATGCATATTTTTTTAGTAGTCTATTGCACCTGTATGGTTATAAATTAATTTGCAGTTTGTTTTTTTTTTCTTCTTACTATTATTGTGAAAGAAAAAAATCACCAAAGTTTAATAATTTAGTTTTTCTACGGTTAAATTTCAAGTCATGTTGATGCAAGATGCCAAAAGTTTGTTTATTGACTAACTTTTATTTCTCATCTGCGTTTAATTTGTTGGAAACCCACATGGGATTACTACACAGGTGATATCAGGTATCAAATAATTTGAAATATAATGGATTTTATAAACTAAAGGCAATTTAATTAAGAAAGTATTTCTTAACAACATAAATTTTTAAAAAATGACATGCTCTCTACTACCTACACAACTTTGAGTTGACTAAATTTCAAACCTCAAATAAAGCGTTCTGTACTTTAGAAATAAACAAAAAATAGTAAGTAACTAAGTAAGTATATAAAATAAAATTTAGTTTTAATGAATGAACATGTGTCTTATTGTGTGTAGAAGTAGAGCTCATGCAGTTAGCATAATGTTTGTTTTACTGAATGGTGTGATTTTCTCCCCCCCCCCCCCCCCTCCCCCCCCCCCCCCCCAATGTATATACTAAAAAAGAAACTAAAATGGTTAGTCTGGCATAAAGCTATAAATTTGGATAATTTCAGATGTAGTGAAGATTAAATAAAGTACAGTTTTAATGAATAGCTTGCTAATCGTTGTTCTGAGGTAAGGTACTCTTACAAAAGAAAGAATCAATATTTTTCTTAAAACATTCTGATTTGCTGAAGTGTTGTATTTAGATCTCTAGCTTCATTATCGAATAGTTGTCAGATTTAGCTAAGAAATTTGAATTGTTTCTAATGCCCTTTTCAAAAATAAACATAAAAATCCTAACAAGATAAGTGACTTATGTGAGGAATGAGACAACTCATCAACTGCAATATGATGTATCTGCAATAGGTAGTTAAATTTATAAAGTATAAATTTAAATGTGTAGCTACATTTTTTGAATATTATGTTGAAATAATGGGTACTATAAAAATCACTTGCTGGATATTATAAGGACAAGTTCATAACTTTTACTTTTGCTATGACATTCTTAATTTATTTTGCTATGTAATGTAAAAATGCATTGTGAATTTGGTTCACCTTATTTTTTCTTTTTCTTTTTTGAGGGACCTTACTTGAATCACTAATCTGTAAACAACTCTCATGTGCAAATTGTTATAATATACAAGGTGCGATGTGTCGATTGTCGCCATCTTATATGTTTAATTCTGTACATAGGCAATGTTTGTTTTTGATTTTGTCGACTGCACTGTATGGTCACTGTGAAAAAAAGTACCATGACCCAATTCATTTTAACATAAATTTGGAATGCTGTCCTGCCAGCTTGACATTCATACCAGTAGCTTCAATACAAGCATTTTAGTGTTTGGATGTCCATCTGAGAACAGTGCAGAGGATTTTAAAGAGTTGGATGAGTTTGAAGTACAACAGCTTGTAAAACTGTCTGATCATTCTGATGAGAAAAGAATGTCTGAATTTGTTTCTAAGGGCCTCAGACTCAACATAAAGGCCTACATCAAGTGCCTTAAGGAAGTAGTGCTCTCCTGGATCAAGAGGGTGGTTACTGAAAGACCCTATATTTGACAAAAGGACTCTGCACCATGACACATAAGCATGAGAACATGACTGTCAGGTAATTACTGTGACCAAATCACCCCACGCAACTCCCTAGAGTACAATCCCCTTGATTATCATGTGGAGTACAGTTAAGTGAGAGGCCAACAAAAGTCCTTGTAATATGAAAGATGAACTGAAGGTAAGGATTATGGCAGTGTTCACCAATTTAAACAAGGAAACCATCCAGAAGAGTTGCTGGAGGTTCTGAAATTGTTTGGAGGTAGTGGTTGAAGTCAGTGGTGATTTCACTGAATAAAATTACTTTTAGTATTTCAAGATATTATCTGTTAAAATGAGATATCAATGTTGTTTTAATTTTTTTTTTTTGCTTAATTTAAAAAAATTATCCATATATATGTGTGTGTGTACATATATATAGCTGACAAAAGCAAACAGTCTTTTGGTAAGCTACATAAATGTGTCTGGGGCAACAGAAATTTCATCAAGAAAAAAAAAACCCACAATATAAAAACTATCATGCTGCCTATCATTTATAGGGACCAAGTCCTAGATCATATACTGGCACCACCTGTGCCTACTGTAGTGCATTGAAATGACTTTGTTTCTAACACTCCAGCAGGGCTGCAAATGATAAAACAAGGCTATGAAAGGCTGCACTACTATAAGTTGTTCACATGACAATGATGGAAAATTCACATCTCTGAGAGACCCTCCTATTTGGTGAATTAGTCTCTGGTTGACAGTAAAATGGGTGGGGTCACTGAAGATAAAACAAGAGTACTCTGTGAAAGATCCTTATCTCCTGTAGATTCAACTAGCTGGTGGTAAAAGATCTGTCATGTAACCTCCCTTGCCAAGTCAAGGCTGAGTGGAAAATTAAAAAACAAATGTGTGAAAGAGAAGAGGCAGTGTCAGTTGTCCAAATTCTTTATTGCAGTTGATGCAGGAAAACTTACCTCTTCAATAGTTCCTATTTGAAAGTCTGCAACAGACATGGAAGATCTTCTGAAAAGCTTATTTTCATAGCCAGTCACACACACATTTGATAACCCTCTATAAATGGATCTAAACTTAATTTATAAATGGAACTTTGTGTGTGTATGTCACCTATAGACTCTGAAACAGCTGAACCGATTTTCTTGAAAATTTACACAGTTGTACTATAAGCGTCTGTGAGTGTTCTTAGCTAGGTTTTGTGTCAAGGTACCCCCAATAAATATCGATAATTGAAAAAATCGGGTTATAGAAGGAGTGATCCGATTTTAATCAAATTTGATACACTCATAAACAAAGATATAAGAAACGATATTCAGAAGTTTCAAGGCTGCAGTTCTTACAATAGTGCAGAAAATCAATAATATATATATAAGACAAGATGTTTGTGTGTGTTTATCTGTCTGTATGTCCTTTATACAAATCTGCAATTTTTATCCGATTCTCACCAAACTTCACACAAATATTCTTTAGGCTGAGTCTGATCCCCAGCACCATGGATTAGTTTTAAAGCTTTCATTACACCCAAACAACACCAGGCTATACTGCTAGTACAACATATCTATGTTCTTATTCAGTTGCATCTTACTGACCAACTTATCTTTTGTGGAGAGTCAACTTTGGTAGCATTCAAACTAGTAATTTATGTGATGCCTGAACAAATTGTAAGATGTGATATATTGACTAACAGTTATTAGAGAATGGAATGTGTACAAAGTTGTGCATGTATGTATGTATATATATATATATATATATATATACAATTATTTCTCAGGTGTTTATTTATTATATTAAAAATTTATTATTGTTTTGCTTTTAAAAGAAGCTGTTTTCATCTTTATTAGGAATTTAGTGGAAAGAATAACTAGAAAGGTAACTGAATAGAAACTGTGTCTTCATTCTAAAATAAAAGATTGTTCAACACATCAAAAATACTCAACTAATCCCAACCATAGAGTAGGTTGCATATTGATAGATTTTATTTTACTTTATTTTTTAAAGAAAGCCTAGCTTAGGTCAAATTGGAGGAAATTGTGCTACACTAATCTTCCAGGAAGAGGATCTTGTGTTGTTTAAACCAACATTCAAATTTCTGGATTTTTACCTCTATTGGAGTGATAAATTCTCTAGGCCCTCTTTCCTCATTAGTGTCAATGGAGAAATATTTTGTTACTCAAAGGATAATTAATGAAAAAAAATCTTTCACATATGTATACAGTGAAACTATCACAACTTCACTCATTGGTAATAGAGGGAAACATTTTTTTTTTTTTTTTATTTATTATTGCTGTGATTGGCTGTCAAGTCTTGAAATTGCAATTATTAAGGTATGCTGAATCTATCAAGAGCCTTAAAGAACTTTCTTTGTAAAGGCTCAAACCATTTGATGAAAGAAAAGAGGAGGTGAACTAACCAAGCGAAAGTATTATTTCTATATATACTCTTTTCCATAATTTTAGATTTTCACTTATTTACTAAGATTTCATCTAAGATGGCTTGCTGTGACCCATGTTCTGCCAAAAGTTGGTTTTAGGCCAAGCTTCCTTACAAATTTGTACCCTCCTTGAACCTACCTAAGATATTGAATCTTTTCTTAAAGACAGAATAAGGTGATTCAGGTCTTCTTTTTTTTTTCTTCTTTCTTTTTCTTTCCTTTCTCCTCCCTAATTTCCAGCCCCCAGCCCCTACATAGCAACCATCCCTGAGGCCTGTTAACATAACTCAATTTCATCTCAATCTATTTCAAGTTTCTCATTCTAGAGCAGGCATGCAGCTTACCAAAGCCAGAGTCCCTTTTTATACAAGCAGAAAGCCAAACTACTTAAGGGAGTGCTTTCCAAAAAAGAATTTCTCATTGATATCTGTTATGTGTTTTTTACTTTTTTCTTTTTCTCGTTTCTATCTTGACTCATCACAAAAGTGGATTTGTTCACTTTCTTTCTTACTCAATTCTCCTCTTCCCATCAAGAGCTAACCATCTTTCTCTGCTTTTTATTCCAACTTGTTTTGTTAGAAGAAATAGATGTAGATTTCCCATTATCTTTATCTTTTCCTGTTGTCAGTCTTTTTTTCTTTTTTTTTTTAAGATTTTTCATCTTGAGTTGAGAATCCTACCTCTGATCAAAATGCAAGAAATGTTTTTTTATCTCAATATAATTTAAAGTGTAGATTAATTAGTTTGAAAAATCTTGCTGTATTTTTTCTATCTTTTCATTAGTTAGAAAAAACATTAATCTCTTGAGATGCTTCTCCATAAGTTAGCATAGAAATGTTGATCAAATCATAAAAATCTTTGTATTCCTATCCATCAAATGAGTCTGATGGACTGTTTCCTAAGCCAAAACAAATGCATATTGAGTGGGTGAAGTGGTTCAGCCTTTTTCATATCTCTATTTTTTAACTAGAAGTTTGGTTAATAATTTTCTCCTTGAATGCATTTTCCATTTGATAAGCTAATGAAAAAGGAGTATTAATGTCTGGAAACATTTTACAAAATAAATGATTTAGCCTTCTTTTCTTTTCTTTTCTTTTTAATGCTATGTCCTTTGAGTATTTAGGCAATCATAGCTCTACAGATTTCTTTTCTTTTCTATTATTCCATTACCTTTTCTATGAGCTTTGAATTCAGAGTAGTAGTTCTTCTAAACTGTCTCCTTTGCTTTAGCCCATGGCTAGGAAGAGAAGAGTTAGATTAATGCTTTTCCTCATGGCATTTGTATGAAAGTGAATGCAAAAGACTAGGCTGGATTTTGAATTTTACTCCTATTCCTGTGCTGATAAGTGATGCTATCTGTACATCTTGGTTTTACTTAGTATTTTTCTTTGTTTGCTTAATATTGTATCTGGTGTTCTCGTATTGTGCATAGGAGTTTAATCAAAAAAATTTAAGCAGTTTGTACATCAAAGAAGATGAGAAATAATAACCAAATAAAATTGGCAGTAAAAATACTCTATAAGTTTTATATATTTATTCTATTGAATATGATATTCACTTATGAGTAATCTTCCCAAATACCTTACAGACCAGCAGTTAGGATAGAAATATTTAATAAGTTTGGTGCAATTTAGATCAGATCAGAGGAAACTGAAAATTCTGTTAAACCCTTCTTCCAAAACAGAAGGGATGGTCTGCTTGCCTGAAAAATCAGCATCATTTCAGGTTCAAACAATAATCATTGATACTTTTGTTAAATACACAATTAAGCCACAAGGTAGATCATCTGAAAATAGGATATACTAATCTTTATATAGATATTGTATTCATTGGCTCACAAGATGGACATAAAATACTTTTTCAAATGTTATATTTTATCCAGGTCACCATCAAATACAATACAATAATTTTTACATAATTTATGTGCAAATGTGCATTAATAAGCCCACAGCTTGACACAGCAGCTGATTTTAACCTGAAAATTTCACTCTATAATTCTCAGTCTATGTGGGAAATATTCACCACTGAATTAAGCACTTCAACAAAAAAAGGAAATGATGTTACTAATATTTGTTTCATGTAATGAATTTTTTCTTTTTTATGAAGCTATGAACTTATTGATGATCTTGCATTCATTGTATCCATATATTACATGACATCCAATAAGCTGCGATTATAAGTAGAAGGATAAATAGTGAAGTTTAAAGCTGAACATATAGTTGGGCAGGGCATCAGCTGTTGAGAGCAATGGTCCTTATAAATTGTGTATTTTATTCGTTGACAAAAATGTTTTATATCAAACAGCATTCTTGGTCGGCAGAAAAATGTCCTGAAGAAAAAAAAGTTCTAATTGTAACTAAATCCAATGCCATGGTACAATGAATAGAAGGCTGATCACTGAAAACCCAGACAATTACTGCTACAGGGCTTGAATAAATTGCAATTTAGTGCTGTAGTTGAAGAAATTCCATTGTAAAGCATGTTTTATCAGCAGTCAAAAATGACATTGTTCTATATATATATATATATATATATATATATAACTTTTTGGGGCCTAAAAAATGAATATAAAAAAAATGTCTTTCAATATTACAGGGCATTCAATGAGTTAATATTATGGCTGGAAGACTAAACATCAGAGGCTTGAACTTAATAACATTTTGGATATTGGGGTCAGTTACAGTGAGCAGTAGTCCCCTCTCCCCCTAAATATGCCTAAAATATTCATCTAAAAGGTCAGAAATTGCAGTATAATATCTATGCATAATTCATATGTACATGGCCTGTAAAATAATCTTTTTAAAACCTTAAAAGGTGTTGTAATATTTCACTGTATCCAGTTCACTAATATAACAAGCTTGAGTATATTGGACATATTGTAAACAATCATCTTGAAAAGTCTCATGTAAAACATAGTCTTTTGTTTTCTTGTCTTTTTTTTTTTTCAAATCCAAAAGTATTATCATGACTATGAGCAGGTGCTGAAAAATTCTTGGCCCAATCCACTTGAAAAAAAAATTTTGTAAGCCCAAAAACTTTTCAGCACTTCCTCATATAGTTTCACCTAACGTTGAATACTGACAAAATTATAGCCATAAGTAGATTGATTAATTTGGTTTTTATAGCTTATCAACCTTGTACAGGTTATTTAAAGCCATGAATTTTTTTTTACATTCTCGGAATTTGGGGGAGATAATTTAGTCTTACTAATTAACAAATAGCTGGGAAAAGAAGAAATATTCATTTGTTTATAAAGGGTATTTGAGTGGAAGTGAATATAACGAACCCAAATGGACTGGGAACTTTTGTTCTCTGATTTTTCATTCTGAACCAATATCCATTACACCATCTGCTCTGCACATTCAAACTTACAACACCTGTTATCCTCAAGTGGACAATCATTCTAGATACTGACCAGGCTTGACGTTGCATAAACTGGATGATTGGACAAGAACCTGTGTTTCAATATGATATAGTCAAAAGCTCCTAAGTAGACTCTGCTTTTCTACTTACTGTACATTTTTATAGCCATACTATATCCTTTACATAAAATGATAATAAGTGCGATATTCTTAAATTTTTGTGTAAATTGTAAAATCTTAGCAACATTTAATTCTCAAAATATTCTTTCAGTTTAGTAATTTCCAAAAATTGTCCAAATATGACAAATAAAATTACTGATGTTGGGTTTATATATATATATATATATATATATATATATATATATATATATATATATATATAGTAAGTCTGTATTTTACAAATATAGTATCATTTCTAAGAATGTATTTAAGTTTTATGTTATCCAAAGAATTAAAATTTTTACCATTGAGATTATTTGGCAAGCAGATTTTTTATCATAAAGTGCTCTATATTGGGGTAGAAATAGAATAGTGATAGGTTTAGTGCAAAGAATTTGTCACTTTAACTGACTTCAAAGTTTCATGAGAACACCGTTATCGTCACTCATCCAGGCTGGGTTTTTTTTATTGTACAATAGCCAAAACCAAGATGAGTACTGGTTCAAGTGGAAGGCATGAGATTATGAAGAGGGACAACTCAACACTAGAAAAACATAAAGTCAATAGTCATCTCCTGTCTCACTAACTTGCATCCTCTCTCTCATGTTCTCATCTCATTTCTTCAGTATCCTCATACCCGCTTCCTGACACCCCTTGTATTCTGTCACTCCTTTTCATAACTTTCCTCCTATGTAACCCCCTGCACAACAGTGGCAGTATAATGCCTTGCTTGGGATGATACACTTATTTAAAAAAAAATGTTAAAGAATAGAACATGAAGCTTAAAAGTTTATTTTCATGAATATGGATTGCTGATAAAATATTTTAATCAAGAGAATTTAACATTGCTTGATATAACAGAGCCTTTGGGTTATTGATTTATAATTTCTTTGTTTTCACTTTGATAAGTTTGGCTGAATCTGGCACAGGGCTAGAAAATGAAACTCTCTACACAGCTATAAGAGTCAGCTAAACTGCCTCATTATATTTGCTTCTAAATTTCATGTTTTTAGTTCTTTCATTTGCACAGAGAGTGGGTTATTACCTACTTGTAAATATTTCTATCAATGATGTTAGTGATTTATTAGTGAAGAACAAACTTCCTACATCAGTTTGGTTATTGTTACATGATGACAGGCAAACCTATATATTATTAATATGGCTGAATCTCTTCATTAGATGTAGATGTATGGATAGTGTAATGGATACTGGCTCAGAATGAGAACTCAGAGAGCAGAGTTTGAATTCCAGTTGAGTTCATCACAATCGCTTATACACAAATACCCTTTGGAAAGGTATGAATCCATCACCTCCTTCCAATTATGAGTTAATATCTGGATAAATCATTGTTATTCTTAAAAAAGTGTTAATACAATATTCACTGGTAAAAAAAGAATTCTTAAAATCCAAAATATATTTTGCTTTTAAATAATTCACAAAATGTTGATAAGCTGTAAAAAAACAAATCAATTAGTCAAGCCCTTCATTAGTCATTTGTTTTAGAAAAAAAAATTCAGTTTCACCAAAGAAGTTTAAAAACTCAGTTCTATTATAAATACAAACTTATTTTATTTCTGTTTATTTTATTTTTTTCCTTACCATAACATAAAAATGAAATTGGTTTATGGTAAATTTTACAAGCAACATATTTTTTTTTAAATTATTTCGTCTTAAGCAAGACAATAAGGCCCCTATGACACAAAGGGTTACTGAGTGTGAGAGAATAGGAGTTTGCTTTCAGCAAAACTTCCCTACTCTCATAGAAAAACCTTAATTTGTTTATTTTTAAATGTTTTTCTTCAATGCAACACCTGAAATTCTTCAAGAAAACCTGCATGTGAATCTTGCTTTTTACTTGGGCATATTTTGCAGTCAGTAGTTAATGGTAATGCCCAAAAATGAAACCAAATTTCTAAAGCTGATTTTCAAGACAGGATAACTCTCTTGAATTAGAAATATGTGGCAATACAGTCTTAACCTTCTTTTTTTTCTTTGCTTAAAACTGAGATGTTAACTAAAATATTTTCACTGCCATGAAGTTGCCTCCCTGTGTCTCTTCTATAAATGCTTTAATAGCAGCTTTGTTCAGATGAGCATTTTGCCATGATACCTAGACTTTTTTAGTTTAAGTGCAGTACACTTAAAAATGAAGTTTCACCAATGTACCATTGAGTTGGCTCGATGTAACTGTAAATTTATTACTAACAGTTACAGCCAATTTTAATATTCAAAAATTTCAATACGTCAATCTCTTTCTACTGTCCTCCTGATTACTCTTTTTTTTATTCTTGCTTCTTAGTAAAGTTTTTGTTTAGTTCTTCCATATGCAGTAATCCGTTGTTTGGGGAAATTAATAAAAAAAAAAAAAACCTAACAGGGTATCCATCTTAAAACATTTGCTAACAAGCTTTCTATTTATCTGTAACTGGATTTCCTATTAAATAGCCTTTTGCCATGCTAAACAAACCTTGTAAATATCAGTAATAAAGTATATATCAAGTTAACTTTATTTTTTTTAATTTTATTTTTGATTGTCTCTATATATCTGTAAGTTTCTTTTAAACCTTCTTGAAAGTTGAAGCCCAAGTAATACAAGATTACTTACTCAAGAGAGTAGAGTGTCTACTTGAAACACTTTATGTAAAATTGTGATTGTCTTACTTGTAGCAACTCGCTATTGACTAAATGGTGCTTCTGACAAGTGCTGGCTATTTAAGATAATTATTTTCTTGGTATTTCCTCTAAATGCAAACAAAAATACATTTCTCTCTTTACTCCTTATACTTCTTAAATAAAAGGACAATTCTGTTTATAATGGAATTGATTACTAATTTATGAAGACAAAATTTGTTGTTGTTGGTACTGTGAGTTTAACTAACAACTGAGCAGAACATAGTTATTCATAATCAATATTTCTACTAACTTTACTTAATCTTGCATAAGTCTACAGTAGTGGTACGTCCAGTAAGGATCAAACTCTCAACATTAAATTGATCTGCAAGATGAGCTTGTTAAAGCATAATTCTACAACAGATGTTTTAAGTAATGGCAAGATGGTATTGAAAAGTTATCAGCTCAACTAAGAGCAGCTTTCAACACAAAAATAGTGAGAAACTAACAAGGATTTGAACTCAGAACACAAATGGTATGCAAGTTTAGTTTGCTAATCATCATTCTAAATCAAACATACAAAGGTAGTACTCACTTTGGCTTAGTCTAGTACAAGGTCAACTATAGTGTAGCAAAAAGTTTAAACTATCTCACTAATCATCACTCTCTCTCTCTCTCTCTTCAATTTATTGGGACCTTCAAACATTTTAACTGAAAAATGCTTGAATTACAGTTGATCTTTGCATTAATTTTAATGAGCAGATATAGAAACACAAAATTACCTGACATGAGTTATTTCTCTCAATGAAAAATAATTTAAGATTAAATTTAAAAAATTTGACTTTGTTAATTATAATAATCAACACAGGAAGTTGGTTTTCTACTCACTAGATTCAGTTCAAAGAAAATAGAAAGATGAGTTGTCAAGCAGGATTTTGTAACCACTTGTATTCTGATATAAAATTTATAACAAGATATTTAAAAACAATTGGCATATTTATGTGCTTACAAGTGCACATAGAAAAAGTGTTTAGGCAGTTCATTAGTTAATTACAGCAATATTCGTTTTCTTAATTTAATAAATTTATACAAGCATTACGTTTTATTTTTACATGCAACATTTTCCCAACTTGTCAAAATTTTTTTATGTGTGTATACATTTGGGGTGAGATGTACACACTGGCATTTATGGGGGTGTGGATGATAACTTTGTCAAGGGTGATAATAGAAGTAACAATTTTTTACTGTTTCTTTCTTAGCAGAAATTACTCAAATATTCACTTTCTTACACTTTTCTCTTTTAAATCATGACATACCAGTGATAAGAAATCTCAGTTAGTGAGGGAAGTATCTGATAGTGGTAGAAATGCCAGAAGTGGACTTGTGCTTTTTACAAAGGGATTTTTTTTTTTTTTTTTCATTGTACAAAATTCATAGAAAAAGAATTAACTAGATTTAATTATAATTCTGTGATTGAATATCATCATTTTATTGAAGAAGTGGTGATAGCATAAAATGACCGATGAGTTCGCTATTTAAGTTCATTCGTTTGTCAACTATTTAAGTTCAACAAAATGCAGAAAGCAAAAAGAAAAAAAATTTCAATTTCTCACTGGAATTGATATCATCATTATAAATAAGTTTAGTTTTAAATGGATATCTCTCCACAATTCCTATATGCTGGGTTATATTACAGTGCCAAGAAAATAATAATGATGATGATGATGATAAAGAATAAAAAATAAAATAAAACCGTTTGCAAAAAAAACAAAAACAAAAACTAAAGAACATTCTGACTTGAATTCAAAGTTATAAAGAGATTTAAATTCAAATCAGTTCTAGGTCAAAAAGTTGTTCTAATATTTTAAAGATTCTTGAACTTAACTCAATGCTAGATTTTAACCTGTGATAAAAGAATGGCTTTTAAATCAATAATAATAATAGTAATAATATCAACCCTCTTGTTACCAAATTGGAACAGACAGTTCTCATTTCTTCCCAAAATCACTTTTGCTTAACTCAACCATTGAATAATAACAATGTGTTATTTCAACTTTATACAATTCACTAATGAAATTTTACAGAGATAATCTATTTAGTCTCTGTCAAAACTCATTGCAAGGTATTATTCTAAAAACAGTATTGAATTGAAATATAATATGAGGGTTAAAACTTGCTAAGATTACATCCCCAGGGAAGTTAAAGCCCCTTTATTTTTATTTTATTTAATTTTTTTTTTTTTTTTACAGGCAATCTTTGGATCAGTTCAGCAAATGTATTTAAAAACAAGCCAACTCCAAACCAATGTAAATTAGATCTATGTTAAAATGAATGCAGTGTATCAATTCTCACCAGCTTTATAATTAGAAAACATTCCAATGCCCATCTGACAGTTTCTCTGGCTACTTTAAACACAATCTTCCAAAAATAAAATAAAAGCAATCACCAAAACAACTTATAAGATTAGCAGTTAATAAAGGAATCCATAAATTTGTATTTAATAAATGAATGTTTTCTGTCACATTGATACATATGTGGGTCAAGTAGCAGAAATCAGGTAACATAACATGTGTTTTTAAGTAAATCTGAACAAGCAACCAGTATTTCTGATTCACTTACTGGCTGGCTTCTGTAAATTAGTCAGTTTCGCGACAGTTGCTTATGTGCAAATATCCTTGGGAAAGGTATGAATCCATCTTGTCCTGCCAGCTATGGTTTAAAAAATAGGACTTGTATCTGAAAAAAAATCATTGTTATTCTCAAAGTATTATGGCAATATTTACTCACATGTATTTCTGCTTTAAATAATCCATAAATAAATTTTGATAAGCTATAAAAAATGAATTAAATCTGCAAATTCATTAAAAAACAAAAAATTAGCTGAAGTCATAATGTCTTTGCTTTATCTATTATTACCATTCTTTTCTTTTTGAGCTACAGCATTCAGAAATAAGTTATTATCCATTCCTTTACTAAAAATTTGTGTAAACACAAAATAGTTCTATTTTCAAATCAAGTATTTAGATAAATATTTAATCTAACCTGTTATAATTTCAGCTTTCTATTTCTTTTGCTTGGGACTGGTTAGAAGTATTTTTCTGAACATAGACTTGTCAATTTTAAATTTTTCTACATGTTATTGGATTCTGTCTATAATTAATTTATTGCTAATCTGGCAGTCTTGTTTTTTTGTTGTTTTTTTTTTTACATTATTATTATTATTATTTCTATTATACTATTATAACTGTTTTAAAGACAAAATTGATCTTTTCTGTTCATTTTCAACACTTTGAATTAATCTTCAACATAAGCTTGCTGGGTTCTATGAAAATATTTTATTAATTCTTGAGAAGATTTATTTCCACATTTTTATATGGAGCAGGCTTTTAGAATTCACAACAGCAGTAACAGTCCTTTAAAGAAAAAATAATTTTAAAATATCAAAGAATTTTGCTTGGTTTGTGGCAGTGTCTTTTTCATTTCTGGATCCCTTCTTTGATATTTTAATTTCTGGGGGTGGAGATGATTTCAGTTGACTTTGAGAAATTATTATAAAACTTATTTTGTGATTGTGGTGTTCTCATACCTGTTGGCTTTTGCTGGAATTTTTCAACACTTTACTCAGTGTTCTTATTGATTTTAAGAAGACCCATCTAAACGATTTCAATTTTAGGTTTTTATTTTATTTTTGCAAGGCTCTTCTAAGTGCTAAAGTGATGCCACCTTCATATTGTGCAATATTTTCCTGTATTTCTCTGACGTTTTTATCCATGTTCATCGACAAAATTTAAATTATCTTGTGCTCATTGAGTTTTTACAGAAGCATTGAATGTTTAATACTAGAAATCATGACAGAAATATTGTTGTTGATTTTAGTCTGGGTGTCCTCTCTCTCTCTCTCTCTCTCACACACACACACACAAGAAAAAAAAATGTAAATTCTAAATTTTACCTTGAAATTCTGTCCAAATTTGTTTTCTTTGTTCCCTTGTTTACCTCTGGCTTCTACCCTCTTGGCTTAAATCTTTTTGCATCAGTATGAGTCATCTCCCTTGAGTGTGCTCATAAAACTGGATAGGAAGAGAGTAGTCTAGCAAGAAGAAAAAATAATTCTGTACAATTTGCTGTTTTGTTTGTTTTGATTTTTTTTTTTTTTTTTATCCCAAAGTCATTCTGAATGTTAAGTAGTACAAGTAATTACCTTACTTTGTAGAAGGGCATTGATGTACCATTGATAGTGATATTGTTTCTCAACTATATGGCAATACTTAGCTCTTCATCTTTTAGTTCTATGAATTATTCATATTCAGATTAGTATTATTTATTTTTTATTTCCTTGCTATAAGGTTTCAACCAGTATTTTTGGTCTTTCTCAGGTACATTGTGTAGTTACTTTGCATGTGTGTGTCACCACAGACTTTTTATGCTCAGAACTTGTGAATTGCTTCACTTAGGAAGTTAGGAGATACTTGAAAATTACAAAAAGCAATACATACTTGAGGTATGTCAAAAAAGATACTGATGAGGGGTTTGTAAAAGCAACAAAGATGGAGATATTAGTCAAAATAATACATTGAAATAATAACCACAGTATTTTCTCTCAGAAGGTCTGACAATATGAAGATAAACTAAAGAATTTACCAATCAAAACAACAAGAGTGAGAATGTTACTGCAAATAATACAGGGAATAATGACAATACTTCCTGCAAAAACTTTTCTAACATTAAAAGGAAGGCTGGAAAGTTTACCAGTTGAAACACTATCATCAGAGCAATGGAGAAGAAAATATATGTTGAAATCATTGATGTCATAATGACAGTACTTTTAAGAAATTCACTTGTTACTTTTTACAAAATCTTTGGAAAACTCACTACAGGTTTCCTATATCAGCATTTCATCATCTTTGCTTAAATAAGTGGAGAAAAAGAAAAATTATTTAATTAAGGTAGAAAAGAGGGTTCCTTTTTTTTTTTTTTTTTTTTTTCATAGATTCTAACTCTGACTCAACTTCGTTATAATATAGACAAAAATAGCCTTTCAAGTAGTGAGGGATCATGGCTCTCTACAACTTTGTTTTTGTTGCTCTAACTAAAGAAATTTGGTTTGGATGTTTTAATACATCCTTCTCATTTTAGTAGTTTAATACCTTGAATAGTAGAATCCTTAAAAATAAAGAAGAGATCTATTCAACATTCCCAGGATTCTTTTATTATTCTAGATAATCTCAGCTTATTTTAATAAGAATTAATTTCATACTTAATTTTTATTATCTATATTGATCCAATTAATATTTGATCTTTCTGAAAATAAAACTTCCAAAATAATCTAGATTTAAGAATGAACCAATTTCCAGTCATTTTTTTTCAACTTACTTGAAGTAAAATCTCCTTTCAATAATAATGATCCAATGGTCATGTTTTATAGAAAATTTATTTATTATTACTTGTTCTTTCTTTTCTTTGATAAACATTTATTTCCACACTTGATTACAGTCTTTTTTTCTTAGAAGTAAGCATGCAAGTTGAAAATTTACTTAACACAGGGCTCCTACTGATTAAGAATTAGAAGGATGAATAAAGCTACCTTTACATTTCAGATGTACTTTAAATTTGATCAAGTATTAAGTAGTTTACCTTATTTATTTGGAATAATTATTATAAAAATTCTTTGAATAGAGAGTAACTCAACATTAAAACTTAATAACTGATAGAGACCACTGTTAAATTACTAAAAATGATGATTGTGTTTGTGACAACACATTCTGTCATGGACAGGTTTTCATTCCTTTTAAAAAGAATATGGCATTAGTTTACAAACAATCTAATTGATGAATATTTTAGATTTTGATCCTGATCTTTGAGGAGGAGTTATTCTTTAGCTTGGTTTTTAAAAACATACCTGTATGGAAATACATGTGTGTAATATGTATAATTCTTCTTTGGAAATGAAATTGTGTTTCTTCTTCAGTTTTATAATCTCATGTTCAAAATGTTGAAGAAAGAAAATCTTCTAAAAGAGATTATAGCTTGCACAATGTGTTTAGAGGATTTCATGTTTTCAACATTGTATCATTCTATGCTCTCTCGTATGCTTTATGAAGAATGAACCAGTTTTCTTTGCTAAAGCCCTATACTCATATTTGAGAGGGTGGATATTGAACAGTCATTGGTCTCTACACTGTATTTGTTAGTATACATGATTCTCATTTAAATAAAAAGAGAAAGAGATTGTTCAAATGTTACTGAAGCACAAATGAACAACTACAAATTTGTGAAGTTTTCCACCCCACCCCAGTAAACTTGGAAGCCATGTATTTGATAGGCTGACAACTAAAATAATCAGTATGCAGGATAATAATTTTATTTGGGTTGTTTGCTATGACCTCAGAACATTCCAAAGTCATTTAAAAATTATCTATATCTCTTTAAAAACATACCTGTATAGACAGGTGTGTGTAATATACATTTAAAGTTGACCAAAAAGTTTCTTCTATTATTATTATTAGATTGTATTAGGTGTATGTAGTTACAAATTTGTTTTATATACTGGTAACTAAATTGTAGTGCATATACACCTACATTTGTCTTGTTTTTGTTTTTTTTCTAAGCATATAAAATGTCACATTTGAAAAGAAAATCCTGCAGACAAGGCTATCAACTGGGACTCAAAATGGGCATTTTTCACTTGGCTGATTTGCAGCAAATAGTAATCTATAAAATACTTATGTAAACAAAGCAGGCAAATTGTGTGTGTGTGTGTGTGTGTGTGTGTGTGTGTGTGTGTGTGTGTGTTTAGTAAGTTCAGTTTAGTCCAATGAATCATGATGTTTCTTGCTGTATTTAGGGAGGAAAGATCTGATGCCATTATTCTAACTGGTGCACCTAATATGTATTTTAAATCAAAGCTTTAGGCTAGTCTAAGATGCTTATCACTGGCACCAGTGAAAAATACACAAATATCTTGTATAACAAGTGTGTAAAATATATATGCAAATGCATATATACAAAAATTACATAGGTATATACACATAAAACTAAAGATTTGTTGGACTTAATATTATCAAAATTTTGTCTTTCGTTGTAAAATTCTTATTTTTTATGAAGAAGCAACTAGTGTTTCCTGCTACAGCTGTAAGCTGTGTACCAATATCGGATATCCATATAAACATTGATGGAAGAAAGGTAGAAACACCAATTTAATCAAGAATATTTTATATATTTGGTTACCCATTCACCAGCTGTTTACCTGTATTGTCTGAGCAAATGATCAACTGATTTTAATATCCGACAATTGCTTTGCGCTTTTGTTCACCACTCCGGTCCTTATAAGTTTTTATTTGGCTGATTTATACTCTCTTTTTTTTTTTTTTAACTCCTCCTATTTACAAAAATTACTCCCACTTCAGTCTCTTTTTTTTATTCTTCAGTAAATTTAAAATGACCAAAACTATATATTCACTGAGCTTAGTCTAGTCTGGCACAAGACCAGGGTTATCAGATAGGCTACAAGTTATTAGTTAGGCTATATTTGAATAATAGTTAATTTTACCTTGACTTCTCTTAAGCAGTATAAGTAGTAGTTAGTTCATTTTATTTTAAATAAAACCCTAAAAAGTTGCAAGTACTGAAATTCCAAATTGAATCACATTGTGCTTTTCAAAGTAGCTCCATCTGACAACCCTGCACTGAATGACAATTACAAGGCACTTGGGAAATAACCTTGATGACATTCACTTTACAACAGGTTCTCTGAAAGATGATAGATGTTTCTGTTTGCTTTGGGTAATAAAAAAGTGCAATAGGTATTTTAAATTTTATTAGCTAGATTGCAAAAATGGAGTTTAGAGAGCATGCAAGATTAAATCACACCTGAAGCACATAAAAAAATTGCATTCTTTGCAATGAACAAAATTTTGTTAATCCTTGTAATTATATTTGTATTTTTCTTTTCCTAAATTACAAAATTCTAGTTGATGACCTTAAGAGAGTATTTATACACCCACCCATGCAGCTGAAATGTGGCACAAAGTTGTATTTAGATGGCAGGGAAACAAAATTATACACCTCCCTCAGAACTTCCCTATTGGAACACCTCAGGCATTATGAATTTACTATGACCCCCTACTGCAGCAGGGAGGATGCTGCCTGGAGGGGTAACCCTCTAGAGTTGGGCATATAATTAATCACAACTCTGAATGCTTTAAGTTAGGGTGACTGCATTAGATAAATATCTTGATGACCTGAACATTATCCATATCTGTTTGTATTACACAGGCGCTGCCAATTTAACAAAGACAATTATCTAAATTGACATTTATATATATATATATATATATATATTGCACATCTCATCATTTGAACAATTTCTTATTTCTTGTTAGTGTTATAGTAGGAGTACCCAGTTAAATAAAACTTGTATATATATTTTTTTAATTCATTGGTTTCTTCAATTTTTTTTTTTGTGTATATATCTTTCTGTGATTAAACACACAGAAGTGATAGTCTAAGACAAACAAGGCTGTTTTTGCTATATAATGGTTAATTTCTTCTTTTATATCATGTTCCTTCAGGATATAGATGATCATGGCTCTCCATACTATTTGTCCTTAATTATCTCTGAATTGCCATGACTTTTTGGAAAAAGATAGTTGCATGGTTTCCAGTTTTGAATTTAGTTATCTTTTTCTTAAACTGGCTGTCATCTCGGGCTAAAAAACCCAGTTTGTTCTACTCTTAAACCCATAGTCGAGGACTTTAGTGTAAAATTGAATGCCTTAGGTCAGAATTTTAATTATATTCTGATCTAGTTTAACAGCTATCCAAGTGGAATTGCCAATACCACTTCAGTAACTGTTGCACTAACCACACATCCAAATTTAAAACAGTTTTATTAAAGAATAAAAAGAGCCTTGCCATCCTGTTTCTTTGTTTAGATTAATATGAAAAAATGCATTCTGTTCTCTAAAGGTTCTTAAACGACAAGAATAATATTTGTGATAAGAGATTTTTTTTTATTCTCATAATTATGCAGGTGCTATAATGGTTAACAGCAGCTCAGAACAAAAAAGCTGCAAGGCAGGTTCAAATTCCAGTCAAGCTTGTTACATTCCCTTTTGCACAAATACTTGTGAGAAAGGTATAATTCCATCTGTTCTCTCCAGCAATGGGTTAAATAGCAGAGCAGATTGTGCTCTCTAGCTGTGCTTAGCAAAACTCTGAATTCATCATCATGTGTAACCCTAGTGAATCATATACTATAGAGCTACAGAAAGGATTATTGAGTACATAATGACCTCTGATCTTGACTGTGGTCTACAATGGAGGATACTTATATCCTAAGTTAAAATGGGGGGAAAAAAAGAAAAAAAACTTTAGTGATATGAAAGTAACATACTGTTATTTTTTTGTGTCTCACTATCACTCAACATGCAGTATATACATATTTCTAGATAGCAATACACAAAAACAGTCGATAACTTTTCTGTCCATAAAGCCTTGAAGCTGGTACTGTCCTAGATCTTATATCTTCTTGGGTCTGTTTTGATATTTACAAAACCAAGTTTAGTATGGCACATGGTCAAATGTAAGAAAGAAATTTTTTTTGAATAGCAAGAGCCTTCTTGCTTATTTAATGAATTAACTTTTGAAATCCTAGGGTTGAACATTGGTAACTGATAGGAATAATGATAGTTTTCTATTTGAAAGTACTCTTCTATGTAATATACAGTAAAAGTAGCATAATTGTTACTTGAGTTGAGAATGGCTGCAGATTCTTACAAATATCAAAGAGATCATGATATAGTTTTAGGATTAATAGATGATTATCCAATTTATGCCTTAACATTTGTTTTTACTATTTTATAGCACATTGCCTAATTGATAAATGTTGGAAAATTTTATCTTATCCTTTAGAATTTTTGATACCTGGATCAGGTAGTGCAGAAGTATATGTAAGTTTAGTGAAGAGGCAGTTGGGCTTTATTTAAAGAAAGAATTGATGGTTCTAAGTTCTGAAATTGCTTTCAATTTCAAAGAACACCAGATGTGACAAGAAGAGAAAGAACAATATGTCCTTGTGCTTTAAGATGTTGTTTTAGTATCTTAAAATTTACTGAGTATTACAGATAGCTGAAGAAAGAAGAGAAGGTATAGCAGTTGAAACACTGATAGACAACAAAGATAAGGAAACTCGTTCCAGAAAATCATTTGCACTATTTACATTGATTATTTTTCCAAGCTTACTGTATTTTGTGTGTGTGTGTGTGTGTGTTTGTGCATCCATTGTTTCTGTTGTTTAAAGGCATTTAAGAATCCCTCCTCCAAAAATAATGCTTCATAACTTTGTAATAAATGCATACAAAGCTGTTTTTAATTGGGTCAAATAAAGAACATGGATGAAGTCCCAGTAGTATTTGATGTACCAATCTAATAATGTTTTTCTTAATATGCCCTGCTGAAGTGGAGGGTCTTATATGCCATGAAATTTAATAAAATTTGGCATTTCTTGACATCTTCCTGACTTTGTTTATTTGAAATTAATCTCATTATCAAATCTTACAATGTTAGTTCTGATAAAAACTGAAAACTGGCAAGGAGTTTGTCATATAGTAAAGTGATTTATATTTTATTTATTTATTAAATATCATCATTCTTAATTTAAGTGATAAAATGAAGCAGACATTATTTCCTGCTACCTGAAAAGTTTCAGAAGTATTACAATTGATCATATATGATTCATATTCAAAGGTTAATATAAAAATTGCTCTGAAATGTTATCCCTAAGTTCAGGGTATTGGTTTCTTTTTATAATAAACATGACATTGAAGATGATGACAATGATGAAATGATACACACATTAACAATGTTATTTCATAAATCTGTAAACTACAGCTGTATTCTTTTATTTTGTTATATCAACACACAATTTTAAATATTAAAATCATTTTTTCTTCAAGCTTTTACTCCTTGAATCTATATCAGGGAGTAAAATTTTCTATAGTCCATTTAATGAATAGAGATCAGTTGAATGCAATTGTTTCTTTGCAGCTTTTCCTCTCTCTTCCCCTCTTTTTTTCTTTTTTTCCTACATCTCTACAATAGGAACATGATTTTATTATTAGGAAGGTTCACTTACATATCATTAATATGTATTTCCCTCTTCAGAATATGCTGACTTCATCTCTGCAAGGGGTAAATGTCCCTCATGGGTGGTGACCTGTAATGCTTGAGGATGGGATCTTTGTGGTTAAGAGTTTTTAGGAGTTGGAATATACATACATTCCTAAACTCCAGCACATCACTTTGGCTTCTACTTGAGCTAGAAAGGCGGTTAGAGAGTCTCGATCCAATCAACTGGCTGGTCACAGGCCATAGTCAAGCTAACAAAACAAGATGTGCTCACATTTACCATATCAAACATTAAACTAACTTAGTAAGTGGTAGCTGTAGTGTCAATCAGATTTGGAACAAAGGAATCTGACATGGCTATTTCAATTTCTGAAGAAAGCCCATACTTAGATGAATGATCCAGATTTAAGGGGTGATGTGGTCACAGAAATTGTCTGGCAGCCATGAATGGGTTCTCCTGCTTGTGTGGTATGGTGCAGAGTCCTGTTGCTAGATGTAGGGTCTTATAGCAGCTACCCTCTTGACTCAAGGTAGCACTAACTCCTCAAGGCACTTAATGTAGGCCTCTGTTTTGAGTCAGACATTTCCATTTTTAATACGTGTGAATTATTGTAACTTATTGGGAAAGATCATGGAATCATTTCCAGTTATCTTTCTATGTGTTTTTGAATTTACTGAAATCCTTCTCTTAAAATGGCTGCCACTCAAGGTTTGAGAACCTAGTCAGCCCTGCTATATATCCCATAGCTGGGAGATGATTTTCCGGTGCTCGGAATCCTCCCCGTGTATACCTGTCATGTAGCCCTGGAGGAATTAATTGAATAGAATTTCCCCTCTCATTATCTTCCTCATAAGAGGCTCCAAGGTGGGTGGCGAGCATGGCTGATGAATAATAATAATAAAGTATGAGCACACACACACACACACACACACACACACACACACAAAAGAGACTACACATTGATATAGACACAGAAAATGAGAGAGAAAACCAAAGGAAAAAAATTTAAATTCATAGTGATAAAGCCAATAGAAGACAAACTAGTAACAGAGTTGTCACTTATTCTAATAGATAAAGTTATAAACTGGAAAAATAATACACTACTGAAAGAAGCCAAAGGAAAAGATGATGCTGAAACTCTACTAAGGGTGAAAAAATTTCATGATATAAAAGTAAGAGTCAATCGTCAATCTCATCCCAATTTTTAAATTGCTCCAAAGGCATAATGAGGAGCACTGAACTCTCACTGTGTACACTGTAAAAAAGAAATTAAAGACATTAAAAGAATATCCATTAAAAGAATTATACAGTTACAGATATCAACATTTTTAATGCACCAGAACTACCACAAGCAATAAAAATTGGTGATATAGTTTCCAAAGTAGAAACATATATTCCAAACTCTTTAAGATACTTCAACTGCTAAAGATCTGGACACATCAAGAATAAATGTAGAAGGAAGTCGGTATGTAGAAAATATTGGAAGAATGGATCTAACCACATAGTGATCACATGCCTAAAATAAAACTAAATGCTCTAATTGTACAAACAAAATCATAGAGCAACTCCCAGGGACTGAAACCTGGAAAAAAGAAAATCATTTATTAAAAATTAAAGACACCAAAAAAATTCTCTATGAAAAAGCTTCAAGAATTCCAATACACTGTTATATACAAAAATTACCAAAGCAATATCTAGCTATACCTATAAAAATCTAGCATCAAACTAATTACATAGAACACAAGAACTAACATTTTTAATTCAAGAATTAAGAAACATATTGAAAACATTAGAACTAATTGTAAACAACCCGTACTATTGAACCAAAACTATTTACAATTTAAATTCAACACAAAATTCACTGATAACAACCTCTCAACAAAATTCAAAATTTCTCAGCTGAAAACTGACAGAAAAAAAACCCCACTCAATACAAAACAAAATTGAAATCCACAAAACTCAATAGAATTAAAGCAAATAAACAGGATGACAATCTACACAAAGATAATTAAAAATGAGAAAAAAAAAACAACAAATAATCAAAAACAAAAATACTCGATGAAGAACAAGTTCACAATCAAGGAAAACAAAACCGTATAGAAGGTAAGGAATATATAGAAATAGATAACCAAAAATATAGTCATCCTTAATATCTACTCACTAAAATAAAATAATTACCACTCACATAGACAAATGAAACACAAGTATATATAACAGAATTGTAGAGCTGCTAAACTAAACTATAAGGAAATCAAACAACTCCTTACATATTACAGTCCTAATATAGTCTGCTTGCAGGAGATCATTCTAAAAAAAAAATGACATCTTATTAAAAGGAAATTAAATTTGAAAAACTACAATTCAATGTAAATCTACAGACCATGACAGTAAAAGCTTCAATTCATCAAACATAACCATATGTTCAATTTATATTCCTGCAAAATACAAAATAAGACTAAAATGCAAAGGTTAATTGGCTAACTTCCCACTCTCTTTCAACTAATGGAAGATTTTAATGCATGCAACAAAATGTGTGGCTGTAGGAACTCCAATCAAACTGGTAAAATTATAGAATCTCTATTAGAATGATCTGATCTATATGTCCTTAATAATGAAATGCACACAAACCAACATCCAGGTCCTGGATCAGCATCAGCTATCATATGCTCCCTCTCAATTTTTATGGACTTTCGATGGAAAGTTCGTAACTAATGTGGTAGTGACCATTCACCTATTTTCTTAAATATAAGCAGCCTATGCCAGAAGAAAGGAATCCAAAATGGTAACTATACAAAGCTAACTGGGTAAAATTCAGTGAACTCAGCTCTTTCAAAATCAGAATGGAAATTCTCAATGTACAAGAACAAATACTTTTATTTACAAACATATGAACACAAATAGCAAGACAAATAATTTCCATATCTTCCTTTAAATCACATACCAAATCAAAACTCTGATTTACAGCTGAAAACTCAGAAGCAGTTAAAACCAGGATAAAATACTGAGGATATTCTTACAAGACCCAACCGCAATCAACCTACAAAACTACAAGCAAGCTCAAGCAAAAGCATGCTGTATAATTAAAAAATCAAAAAAAGCATGGGGAATAATCAAAAGTTAATGGAAAAATATCACAAGTTGCAACAGTCCATTTAACTAAAACAAATAGAGATAAATGCACTGGAAAAAAAGAAATAGTTAACCGAATAGCAACAGAATTTTCAAGAAACTCCTCTGCAAATCACTACACTCCCAAATTTCAAAAATATAAAAACATTATAGAACAAGAAAAACTTACATTCACTTCAAACAATAAAGAATAATACATCTTCTCTAGTCAGACAGAACTAAAAGACTCCACTACAACTAGTCCTGATTAAATTCATCACCAATTTTTAAAACACCTGCAAGAAAAGTCGCTTTTAATACTTCTTTAGTACTTCAATGATATATGGAGTTAAAAAAAAATTTACAAAATTGTAGCTTGAGATTGTCATTGTTCCAATTTGTAAACCCAGCAAAGACCATTTTAATCTAACAAACTACTGACCTATTGCACTAAAAAGTTCTTTGAAAGATGGAGAGAATGGTAAACGCTCTTTATTTGTGATAGCTTTGTTCAAGGTCATATGATATCCTAAAAGACATGCACAAGATAGGAATAAAATAAAGAATGACTATATTCATTCAAAGCATGGAATAGAAACACATCAGCCATGCACAAACAGGAGTACCACAAGGAAACATTTTATCAGTTACATTATTTATTCTCAAAATAAATAGTATTATTAAAACCATCAACATGTAGGAATTGAAAAATCCCTACATGTTGATGATCTCTCAATATCATATTCAGCACCAAACATGCCTTCCCTTGAAAAAGACAGAAAAATGGATTCAGTTTCTCTAATACAAATTGTATGCATTTCTGCAAAAGAATGAGCCTACCACCTTGATCCAGAATTAAAATTAAATGGACACTTTAATTCCTATCGTCCAACAAATATCTAGGAATAATACTAGATAACAAGCAAGCTTAACTTCAATGTGCATATTGATTATCTTAAGTAGAAATGCCAAAAGTCTTTGAAGCTTCTAAAAGTATCAAAACTGAATTGGGGTGATGATCAGAATATATAGGTCACACATCAGATCAAAATTAGACTATAGATTAATTATTTATAGTGCTGCACATAAATCCTATTTTAACAAATCTACAAAATTAATTATACAAAATTATGAACTGAAATTAAGCCTTGGAGTCTTCTGGAGCTCACTCATGCAAATTTTTTATATAGAAGCCAATGAACCACCTATATCTCTGAAATGGAAAAAAAACTATCCCCTAGTATGCACTAAAACTACAATTCAAATAACTTAGCATACCAAAAAAACATATGAACCTCCATATATCCAGTTCTATAGAAACAAACCAATAGCCATCCCTTCACTTGGACTTCAAATTAATGAAGCACTAAAACAAATAAACAAAGATTCTGACAATGTAACACCAGTCAAAATAAATAAGAGCAACCTCCAAACCTCACATAGACCTAACATTGGCACACTCACAAAAAAAGAGATCAATATCATGACTATAAATCTTTCTACACAGATGGAAAAAAATTCAGAGACAAATCAGGCTACCAAATAATAGATCCAGCTTACAGCTGAACTAAAGCCATTAAAATGGCACTTAAATTTATAAAAAAATCAGAAGATAGGAAGTTTGAGAATCTAGTTTAACATCAATTAAAGGAAAGAACACAAATGATCTCTATATTCAGGAAATCCTAGAAATTTGTCATCAGTTAATAAAGCACCAACCAATAATATTGGCTTGAGTTCCTAGCCATATAAGCATGAAGGGAAATCACAAAACTGACACACTGGCAAAAAGTGCAATGAAAATGAAAATAACCAACATCAAACTCCCATATACAGATTACAAAAACAAAGTTACAGAACACATCAAAAGAAAATGGCAAGCAATTTGGGACATGTTTTCAAAGTAAACTATATAAACTTCAGCCAGCAGTAAGAAAGGAGAATATAGAGCCATTGGTTAACCATAGACAAAACCTAGTGCTAAACAGAATAAGAATTGGACATGCTCACCCGATACACATGCACACTCAAACACACCACACTTCAGTGTACCTACTGCAACCAATTTCTAATCAATCAACCATTAATGAATAAAACTAATGATTCATTTCAATTGTTAAACTACTGAAGTATTTATGTTCAAGAGAAAAAGAGCTGCAAATCAATTAGTGGCTTGCCAAGTGACTAAGGTTTTAAAAAAAAAAAAACGAATCTTTAACTGCTTTTATAAAGCATTAAATAAAAAAGAAAGCATAAATAATATTTTAAATGTTCATCCTCAGTGATTTTATTATGCTTGTTATTTTGGTTGTTAGCATGCTTGGTCAATCTTTTTTTTTTATAGTGTCTAACAATATTATCAATATATTTGGAATAGGTTATGTAATGTTTTTTACGTGCATTGCTCCCCAATCTTTTCTTTGCTAAAAAACAAAAATTCAAACTTGTATATTTATCCAAATCTCAACTTTACAAGTGGATTGTATAACTGAGAAAAAATGTTGAATGGATCAGAAAAACATTGCAATTATAAAAATGAACAAAAAAATGAAATTCTTAAAAAAAAATATTCTTAAAAGAAACTTGGAAAAAATGGCCTATTTAAAAATTATCACATGTAATTGCCAATCTGACTGATACTTGAGGGATAGTAGTGGATATTAAGATTATGTGCAGATGTGCAAGTCGGGCCAGTTTGAATTTCTTTGCAATAAGATTGAAGAGAATCTGTATGGAGAAAAAAATGCTATAGCCTGGAAATGAAATGCAAGGCATTACATATCTTCTTGGAATAGGTTGGTTTTATAAAATATGCCAAACTATTTTGTTTCTCGCCATTTTCTCATTTGTATGACTGAAAAAAGTGATGGTCACACTTTCTATTGGTATTCCAAATCTGAAGAAGGCTGAACAATTAATTGGCTGAAATGTAATAGCAAAAGAAACAAAAAGAATGAGATCAGTTACCATGAACAACTTTTGGCCATGCTAATGACTTATGTAAAAATTACTGCATTCAATTACCAATCTTCCTAAAACATGATGGATAAACGTTGATATATAATCATCCACATATAGATCTGTTTCGCTGTATCACAACTCATCAGTACAGTTAGACATCAGATTGCTTTTTACCCAGGATTGAAACCCAACCGAATTAGCGTCAGTTGGCGATTCTACCTCTCAGCTATGAGCGCTCAGTAGAAGGAGGCAGACCTTTAGCATGTGATATACCATGTATTCATACACCGGTAGTGAGAGTGTTCTAATTCATTACCGAAAGAATTATATATATTAATAGAATCTGTTTTTTGGGGATTTTACCACATGCTTTTCTTTTTTTGAGATTTAATATATGTGTGTGTGTGTGTGTGTGCAATAAATATTAAACATTTGAAAACACTCAATAAGTCACAAAAGAGAAAGCCCTCTACCCAAGTTTCAGTTAGTATTATTTTTTATTTGCATTAGGTACTATTATTTGTATTCAAAGTGTCTAGACCTACCGCCTATCCATTGATCTATACTTTCAAATGCAAATATGATAGTTGATGGTCATTTTTAAATTTAGAAATGATAATGCAAAGAAGTTCATTGAATTTGATGAAATTAAAATGACTTTGCAATTTGGCTTTTTATTCTTGTCTAGATTACAATTCAAACCTTTAATAAAGTGTTGTGTGAACAAAATTCACTTTAAATTTTGGCGTGAGTCTTTGGTTGAATTTCTTTGTTTTCTGCTTCTGTTAGCTGCTGAAAAATCTCTTCTGAATTGTTCTGACCACTTTTCTAAAATGTTTTCATTTCATTTTTTCACACACTTGTATGCTTCTAGTTTTTACTACAATGTGTTGAGTGGTAGGTTTTGCATCCAATTTTCTTGGTGCCTTTATGATGTCTGTTTTGGGAACTATTGTCTTGATCAGGGTTGTTTTGAAGCACTTCGACTGGTATATTCTTTAGTCTTAGATTTTTTTCAAAAGTTCAGAAATTGTATTCATTAGTCTATATTTTCCAGAAAATTGTCTTAATGTTTGCTTGTATAAAAAAGAAAAATAATTCAGTTGATGCATGCTGCATATCTGATCTTTAGAATTTGATTAGTACTTTTTCCTTCTTTTGTTTTTTTGATTCTTTCAAATCAAACATCAACCACTCCGAGGGACTGAATGTTATGGTTTTGCATATATAGTATCATTGACAAAATAGATTTTATGTGATCGTTCTCTGGTTGAAGTTTTCACTTGTTCCTTTTTATAAGATCTAAATAAGTGGATGTTTTAATTGCTAGCATCACTTTTTGGGGACTGGTTCCTTCTTAATGTGTTAAAATTGATACATAGTTTTCGGATGCATTCATTTTAATGAAGCACTAATCAAATTCTAAAGATCAGGTAGCATGTGAACCTTAGGAGAGCTGAATCACATTACTTGAACCAAGAGAAATGATAGCCCAACATATACATGTAATATATCATCTCAGCTTGAGGAATTCTATCCATTAGCTTGTATGAAGTGATAAAAAAAAATTCCGAATAATACCTATTTTAATAAAAACAGTTTTGAATCATAATAAAGTATTCAATTAAACTTTCATGTTTAATCTCCCCCTTAAACCCTTTGCTTATTTTAAAATAGGCAAACAATTTAATACACAATTTTTTTATAAAAATTCATATGATAATCACATAAAGAAAAATATCTTTTTATGTTATATTTGTTGGTAATATCAATAAAGCAATTGGATTTTGTTCAGAATCTAAAAAGAACATCATTAGCAATACTTTAGGAAAGGTATTTAAGAATTTATCTTTCTGGTTATACAGTTTTTATAGGTGACAATGACCATTATCTTTGTTGTCTTTATCTAACGTTTTTCTTTAACTCAGCATAGTTTGGGGAAGCTTTTGACAACATTGTTTTTATAGGAGTGTGTATTTGCATCTCAATAGCAGTTGGTATTTGCTTGTTGATGTTTTCATCAAAAGCTTAAAAAAATGATTGTCTTTATCAATTGTAATAAGAAAACTTTTTATCTTATCCAGCTGCAAAATATTTAAAATGAAGTGCCAAACAAAGTTAGCTATCTAATAACATAATTCATTCTTTTGCCTAAATAACAGTCACATAATAGAGAATCAATAAAATACTAGGATTATTTTTCTCATTTCAGTGCTTTTCATGACTGAATTGTGTTTGTAGTTTTAGCAAATTTAACATGATGAGTAGGATTTTAGACTGGTGTGAGGTGGGGATAGAGGGTTTCAAAGTACTTGAAAATCAACTGAATGTTCTTGGAACTAGTGTGGACCATCTAACCAGGTAACATGGAGCCTGTTTTCCACAATCCAGTTCAAATTTTTTCTGGTTCAGGTAAAATAGAGTAATCAATGCTGTGGTGTTCATCATAGCAATTTTGTTGATCAATGACTACAGAACTTAATGGAAAAGCAGTTTATGCTGTATTGTCTGTTGACTGAGTGACACCAGCATTGAAATGGTTTGTGATTTGATGCAATGTTTCCCTTTTTTGGTTGTTTATCATCTTTATCATTGCCCATTTTTGCTGCCTCATCTTAGCTCAACAATCACTCCACAATGTTAAATCCTGTTTGCATCCCATGGTTGTTACAACTACACGGCATCTTTACCTGTTACATGACATCTTATACAGCTAAGTGTATTTCTAGAATTAAAGATATCCTATCCATTCAGTATACTTTTTTGGAAGTGTGTATCACAGTTTTCACAGTACATACTACACTGATTCTTGATAGAAATACATGTCTATGCATAAATAACTGTTATATTTTATGAGTACTATGCTTCTTTGTGTGTGCATACCAATTAATTGACTGATGATAATTGGTAATTGGTCATATCAACATTTACTATTTACTTGATCATTGTTTTATTCTTTCCTTGGTTAATTGTTTTTTTTTTTGTACTTGTTCAGCTTTGTTAATTACATCACTGAAATTTTGTCTGTGCCTTAAGAATTATCAGTTCTCTTAGATGTAAATTTAACTTAAATAATATTTTGTGTTTTTCATGGATACTTTTGCTAATTTTTTTTTTTTTCTTATAATAATTAAATTACAAATTGTCAACTGATTAATTGGTGCAACCATAGTGTGTATGTATGTATGTGTGTGTGTGTGTGTGTGTGTATATATATATATATATATATATATATATATATATATAAGGATTTTTTGGCATGCTGGTTGAAATAAGAAACATTTCTATAAAAAATTTAACAATTGTCTTATCAGTAATTTATAAGAAAATTGGATGTCTTTGATTCACTTGTGACTGTATTTAAACTTCAGTTTATTACTTAAATTTATTTAATATTGTTGTTAGCTGTTCAAGAAATTAATAATCCTTCATGTTTTTCTTGTAGCGTAATCATTTTTTTATTAGAATGTCCATTCTCAGAAAATTTCAGCCATAATTTTTCTTCCTATAATGGCATGTCTAAATGTACATGTCTATTTATAATTGTTTGCTGAGATTATGTTAGCTGAGTGTCAAAGTGAAGCACTGAGTAAGCATCAAATTTAGTTTACTCATCCTTTCGCCAGTAAGACAAGTTCACTTACTATTGATGATGACTTTGGGATAATGCATGGCATTACAGAAAATCCATCATCATTATTACTAACTCAGAGAACTCCAGCAGTACCTCAATATCACTAGACTTAGTTGGTTTTTCCAGTCACTGTGTGGAAATGCCAAACCCATGCAGTTGCAACCTCTGCCTGATTTTTGAGATTCTTAAAATTTCCTCTTTTCTGTTAGAGACAATCTGAGTTTAGTGAAGTTTATTGGACTTAAGCTGACAAACAAAATTCTGGCATCTGACCTCTGTCAGAAATATGTTGGTCATTCAGTCATTTCTTTATATATATAATTTCTCATCTTTTCTACCTTCTTTCTTTTTCCTCGCTTTTTTAATATCTTTTTACCTCCTACAAAAAAATTTCAAAAAATAAAAGATAGTTGTGTTTTTTTTTTGTCTTCAATAAAATGTTTATTATCATCGTTATTAACTTCCTAATGAGACATTGTTCTTTCACTGTCAAAACAAAATGTACAATTTTGTAGTAGTTTGTAAATGTTTTAAAGTAATGATTAATTATATAAATTGAATTCTATAATAGACTTTCATTCCCATTTTTGAATATTTTAATTTAAAAATCAATACAATGTTATATTACAATATAACATAATTGTTTCATTGTTAAAAAAATATAAACAAACCAAACATTCTTTGGTGATATACAACTGATGGCTAGAACTGTGAGATGAAATATGTAATGTAACAGGGTTATAAACGTCATCCTTGACTATGGAATCATCAAAAACTTGGATACCACTTGATAAAAAAAGAAAAATTTCATCTACTTTACATTGCTAAAAATTGTAGAAAACTCAGGTATCATTGTGTTTTCATTAAATGGATTGAGTTCTTTGTATTGTAAATTTATATTTACATTCATACATTGTAGCAAGGATGTAGAAAAACAGAAAATAAGCGACAAAATATACATGCATTTTAAAAATCTGATATTGAACAAATTAATGGAATTTCATAAAACTTTCAGTATTAATTCATTGACTACTGAAAAAATTACAATTCTAATTTTTTTCAAATATGATCATAATTTTAAAATATTGTGAATGTAGGAGGTGTGTGTAAAATAATTACCAGATTAAATTTAATTGAGCACAAAGCAAAATTATATAGAGAAGAGACCTATCAACCTGAGAAACAAGCATTTGAAATATTTTGGTTATATATGGTGCTAGAAAAAGCCATCACAGTGGAGTGACATATATATATATATATATATATATATACACACACATGTATAATGATCACAGACACACACGCCCACATATGTGTCTATGTTTTTGTCTGTGTGTATATATGTGTATATATACATACACACAGTATGCTAGAGATAAATTGTTGCATAAATTATACAAATGAAAACACTGACATCTCAATCTAGTAGCAAATATATTTACCAAAATTACACAAAAATATCTTGAAATACTAAAGAGTAAATTTATTTAATAAAATCACCATTGCTTTCAGCCATGTCCTCCAGATGACTTCTGAATCTCCTACATCTCTTCTGGACAGTCTCCTTGTTTAAGAGGGTGAATGCTGCCATAATCCTTGCCTTCAGTTCATCTTTGGTGTTACAAGGAAATTTGTTTGTCTGTCACTCAACTATATAATAATCAAGAGAATTGCACTCTAGGGAGTTAGGTGGCCATTTTTTATTTTACATCATGGTTTACCCTTGTGTCCACTCAAAGTCACTTTAAGTAGTAGTTTATATGGATAGGAGGGGGATGATAATGGTTGACTCTAGACTTGAAAGGTCAAGACTAAAAACATTTTCTTTGATGTTTGTTCTAAAGAAGCTGTTGGAGTGGAGCTTCTCACTAGAATCCAAGGGGAGTATGGATGGTTTGCTACCATGTAAGTGGCATAGCAGGTCCTTGCTGTTAATGTCAGATTTGGTGAACCAGAAGATACAGTTAGTCCTAGCACTTTCCATGGTTGTAGCAATAGAGCAGTGAAATACATTTGACATCCTACCTGCAAGACTGGAAAGTGAGGTCTGGGTAGCTCCTGCTCAGATACAGCAATAGAACTCCATTTTCAACCTGATCTAGCTCTTACAAATGTACAGGATATCATGAGGAGTCAGGTACGTACTGGAACAGTATAAAGAGCCGATCATTTTATCTGCAATTGTATATAGGAATTCCACTAGAGGTTGAGTATGAGCCTGAGACTTAATATCTTCTCAAAGCCAAGAACCTCTTTTAGGGGACATCTGTTCATCATGACTGGTAATGGAATGAGACCAGTTTTGTTTTGGAGGCAATAAATGTAACCAGCCAGTTTTTGTCATACTGGAAAGTTAGTGCTAGCTTGGAAGAGGGTCAGCTGCTGGAGATGCACCATGATCACAGAAATTATCTGATAGCCATGACTAGGTTCTTCTGCTTTTGTGGTATGGTGCAGAGTTCTGTTACCAGACATAGGGTCTTCCAGAAGCCACCCTCTTAACCCAGATTAGCACGACCTCCTCAAGGCACAATGTAGGCCTCTTTGTTGAGTGAGGCTCTTTTCAGGAGTTCTTTTCTTATCAGAACAATCAGTCAGTTTTCCGAGCTGCTGTACATTTGCAATCATTATTAGGCTCATTTAACTGTTTCTGAATCCTCTGCATTGTCCTCAGACATCCAAACACTCTCAAAGAGCTTAGAGCTTCCAGTGCAAATTCCAAGCAGAGTGAATTGTGTCATGGTGCTGTTTTTCTCTTGGATGGTGCCCAGCTGACCTTACTATACTGTGCAGTCGGCAAAATTGCAAAAACAGGCAACATATGTGCACATTAAAAAATATACAATGGCAACAACTTACTCATCTCACCCTCTGTGTGCATGCGTACATATATATATATATATATATATATACACACACACACACACACACACACACACACACACCTTTTGAAGGGAGAAAAAAAGTAATGAAGTTAGAAATGGACTTTTTCTCCACTTCTATAACTTCATTATCATCCTTACCCTTATTAGTCTCTGTTCTTTTGATAATTTCTACTTTCTTCCTTTGCTTATATTCCTCACTGATGAAAAAAAAAATGACAGTCAAAAAGTAAATGTCATAATGAAAATATTCAGATCAATGAATGTACTAATAATAAATAATGTTGCTGCTACTACTACTACAACTACTACTACTACTACTACTAATAATAATAATAATAATAATAATAATAATAATAATACAAAGAAACAATGACCAAAAGGCTCGAGATGAAAACCTTGCCAATTAATGACAGTTTTGAAGGTCCTAACTCATTGAAGGATGATCTCTGCATCAGTATGATACAAGTTCAAGTCGTCTCCATTCAAAAATAAATGTTTTATTGGGGTTTTCATCTTTTATTGTTAAATTTGAAAATTGGAAAAAAAAAAGGCAAAAAAAGGATCAGCTAAAAAAAAAATTTGTCATTTCAAAAGGCCAGCAAATCAATGAAGAAAATTCATTAAAAATGTGTATAAATAATCTGAATGAAAGTTTCTACATGTTGGCCCAGATATCTATGTCTAGCTTTTACACAAATGTAAAGTATCTATTGATTTTTATGGCTCTGACAGTTCTATACTGTGCACGACCAGCACTGCTCAGCCGTCACCACTGTCGTCATCATCATCATCATCATCATCAACTTTGTCACTGTCCAATTTCTCCTCTTCTTAGCCCCTCCTACCACCTTCTAGTTCACTGCAGTGCAGTCACTATGGCAGGTGGTTGTCGCCACTGCTGTTTACCTAGACTTTGTGTGCCACAAATTCTGTCATACATACAACACCTACCTATCTAATTATACATTTGTATACTTATATTTTTCTTTTTTAATAAATAAAACTTTTCATTTATTTTGAAGAAAAGAACATTTTCCTACCTGTCTCTATATTTGGTAAACTGTTTAGTTTTTAAAAAAATGATGGGATATTGAGTAGTTTCTAATTTTAATAAGGATATAGTTACTCCAGAGTTATACATCCATGGGGAATATATTCCAAGACTCCCCACTTGGTGCATTAATCATAGAAAGTACCAAATAGGTACTACCAAAGAAAACCAATACCTAAGGTTTAAAGGTATTTCTAAAAATGGAAAAAAAATCTTTCATGAGGCTTTTATTTTAATTTTAATTTAAAGCTAATAGATTAGATTTAATATTTCCAATAAACAAAGTACTTTGCTGTATTTCAAACAGATTTTAAATTGATTGGAATGAATATTTTTTTTAATCAGTAAAAATGTAAAAATTATAAAATCATCCATATTGACAAATCTATCAACACAATGTAATTCTCTTTATTAAAAAAATCTTTCAACAATAAAATACTTTTTTAAAACTTTGAGGAAGTTTAGCAGATTTCAAGTTTAATTAAGCTGATTTGAAACAAATATTACTTTTAGTTTAAAATGTTACAGAAAATCATTTTTTTTTTTTTTACATAGCAGTACGTGTTTTTATAAGGTGTTGACAGATCTGTCGATAGACTTATGTTTGGGTATTTTTTCTCAGGTGTACTAACAATTACCTGACAAATATAATGTGAACACATTTTTTATATAATATTTTTTAACTACCCAGTAATCTTAGATATTCTAAGCAATCTAATATTTTATTGAATTTTAAGTACATTAAACTTTATCTAACTAATGTAGATGTTTAAATGTTAGAAAATTGCCAATAAATTTTAACTTTACGATAGTTACTGCTCCTATTTTCTGATAATGTTGCACTTGGGCAGTCATATTTACAAAGATCAAAAGTTTATATGCACAAAATAAATTCAAAATTCTTTTTAAGATATTAAGGTGATTAAGTGTACGGTTTTTCCATTTGTGATCAGTAAATTCAGTTTTAATTTAATAACAGTATCACTTGACTGCTACAAATTAATGTAGAAATTTTTTAAAAGGTTTCAAAGTTAATAAATTATTCTAATTAAAATTTTTTAAAATTAAACAATTCTTGTAAAAATTCATAATTGACTTTTTTTTCTTCTTAAGACTACACTGTCCATAATATATTTTATATATGAAAGATTTTAATAGCTTTTGTAATTAAATAATGTTCTAGTTTTATTGATTTTTTTTATTTTATGATTTAGAGTATATCTTCCATAATTGGGGGTCCTGTTTTGACTAAAAAAAAAATTGGATTTGAATTCTCTGAGGACTTGTCTATATAACTAATATAAAAATTAAGTGCTTCCCAAAAGATTTCTCAAAATTTCATAAAAGTAAGTAATGAAGAGTCTACTAGATTTTTTTTTAATTATATTTTTACAAAGACTTGCTAAAAAAAGAACATTTAAATAATTTAATTTGTAAATAAGTTCTGAGAACTTAATTAAAACCTGACAATTATCTGATTTTTGCAATAATTTGCAAATCAGTGTGTTTTGCACTGAAAAAAAAAGATGCTAAAAAGTTTGGGGCATTTTTTCATCATGTATGCTCAGCTTTTAGCAAATCTTTGGTAATACCTTTCTCTCTATATATACACACGCCCATTTATCTTATATATATAAAGAACAAATGGACAGAAATTAAAATTGAAAATACCAGAATTTGTCACTTTGTCACTTCTTTCTCAATCTCTGATGAAGCTTTAATAAAAGCAAAACCTGTTAGATTGATAAATATTTTCTATTTGTTCTTTGTCATCTTCTCAGATTCCAATTTATATTTGATCTACAACTGATCTTAAACTCATATATACCCAGGAACACACTTTCTCTCTTTCTGTTCATATTTTTGAGAAATTTAGGTAAAATAAAAAAGAAATTCACAACAGTATTAACAATATGCTCAAAAATAAATTTTGACATCCAGATTTTAAAGCTCTGGAAACTTCATAATATGTAGTTTTTTTTTTTTTTTCTTTGTTTAAGATTTTTTATCTTTTCATTTTATAGATTTTTTTCTGCATGTTTAAATTCATCACTTCTCTTACCTTTAGAGACTGCTATTAAGTAAAGCGTCTGACATTTATTTGTGGGGTTAGTCCAAAATAACAGGGGACTACTGTGCCCTTCTCTATATAAAAAACAAACTCTTAGCTAATTTTGGGGTGCATAACAATCATGCAACTCAAAATTAATTATGGTTTGTTCAAGAATGACAAATTTTACAAGACATAGAATTTTTTTAACCAAACCAGACTAAACCAACCCAAAATATAATATTTCGAATCAGTGTTTCAAATTGATACAAAGTTCCTTTTTAAAAGAAATTTGGGATGGAGATTTTAGTGTCTACATTGTGAAACAAGATTTGCAACTGAAATCAATTACACCATAATGACAACTATATTGATAGATAATTAAACAAAATTTGCTAAGAAAGCTTGTGTTCACATATTCAGCTAAAGAACATATGAAATAGCCTCACTCTTTTGATGCCAGTATTAGCCTTTACTGTATTCATGCTTTTATTTAAACTTGTGCTGGAAATCACAAGTATATAAGCAAATGCTGTTTTATCTATTGAAATCAGAACTGTTTTGTGAATTGTCCACAATGAAATGATACTTTTAGAACTTTGAAAGTTGATGTTTATGTCTTCAAAAACCCACTTCAAGTTCAAATGTACAGATGTCTTTATACTAATGCTCGTCCAAAACAAGGCCCAAGATTGTAGATTGTAGTGGTTAGGAAAGCATCCTCTTCCCCAAAGTAGTGTTTCAGTCGAACTTCCTTACTCATGGAATTCAAAGGAATAGGCATGGTTTAGCCTAGTGTATGTGATACACTGTGTCTGTACAGGTTAGAACTAGTGAAACTAAGGAATGTAGCTCATCAGAATATTTGCCATAGAAATGGCAAGTGACGTACATGTCAACTTAACCTTTTGATAGTACATGATATTATTTCTATATCACTTAACTTCATAACCAGCTTGTATATTTTCATGATCATTAATTACTTAAATTTTTAACAAACTGTTATTCTACCAAACTTGTTTGCATAATAATCTGACATTAAACAACATAAAGATATAGATAATTTTTTTTCTTTTAGGTCAAATATTTTTAGTGTTTGTTTTTAAATTTTAATTTCTTTCAATAATTGTTTAAATTTACTGTTCCTTAACATTTAGTTTTAATTTTACTGTGTTCAATACAAAAGTAGAACTAATTATTACATAGAATTAATTCAACATTTTCATTACACAGAATTTTCCATTTTTTGGAATCATATTTTAACTATGACACCATCTTGAAGTGATCATTTTTGGGGTGATTCACAAAAAAATTTTTTTAAAGTTCATATATATTTTCCATAATTGGGGGTTAAAATATGATTCCAAAAAATGGAAAATTCTGTGTAATGAAAATGTTGAATTAATTCTATTGCAATAATTAGTTCTACTTTTGTATTGAACACAGTAAAATTAAAAATAAACGTTAAGGAACAATAAATTTTTTATTGTCTTTTAATTCACATTATTATACAAACACACACACAGTACAATGGATAAATTGCCATCTAAATTACTACACAAAAATGAAAATAAAACTGGCATCTCAATTTAACAAAATATATTTACCAAAATTAAACAAATATCTTGAAATACTGAAGTAAATTTTTTCAATAAAATCATCATTGGCTTCCACACACTTTAAAATGTTCATATTGGAGCTTTTGGTGTGAATGCTAAACAGTACAGCATACCGTTTCAAAAGTGCCATGGTCCTCTTTTTCTCACAATGCCCAACTATACTGTGCAGTTGACAAAATCAAAAACAAACAATGCACATGCACAAAATTAAAAATGTAAAATTACAACACTCTACCTATTGCGCTCTCTCCCCATCTCTATAAAACTTCAAACATCATTTTTAAGGAATAGCTCTATTTGAGTAGATACACAGTAGTGCTGGAGGGTACATTTTCTTTAATATATTTTTTTGAGTGTGTTGTCTATTAGATGAAATAAATACTGTTTAAAATAGACCAGAGCATGGGCATTGTGGTGCAGTGGATGTCAGCTCAGAACAAGAAATCGAAGAGCTGAGTTCAAATTCCAGCTGAATTTGTTGCATTCATTTATACACGAATACTCTTGGGAGAGGTATTGACACCTCTCTCCAGCTATGGGTTAAGCAGCTGGACAGATTGAGTTCTATACCCTTGGTTGGCAACCAGTCTACCACAGAAAGTAATGGCAACCTACTGCGGGGAAAATCTTCTACTCAATCAGTCGCATACTGCTTAAGCATGTATCCCATAAGGCACTTAACTAACTCAAATATGGCTCTCCATGAAAAAATAACATTTGAACTTTTGAAGTAATAAAAATGCCAGATTAAAAAAAATAAAATCCATTTAATCTTCAGCAATTGCTTTGTTTACATTTCATATATATATATATATATTTCTCTTTTAATTCAAGAGTGGCAAAAACCTGCAAGGTTTATTTAAATTGAACATTCTCATTTTGTATAAGGGTAAGATTATAAGCTTTCTATTAAAGTTAGTTTGCTTCTTTCCTCAAGGTTTTCCTTGTTATCCTATGCTTTCCTGATGTTCCCACTTCACTATCTCCACTTAGATGAATGAGTGGGGTGACCCTTTTTAGTTAGAAGTGCTTGAGGAGTAGTGTGTGTGTTCTTTTGACCCAAGTCACCTGGCCATCCTTTGTAAATGAATTACTAATTTGCAGCTCTTTTTCTCTTGAAAATAAATAGTTCAGTGGTTAAACAATTGGAATGTTTTTAGGTTTGCTGTTTAAAACCCCCTAATGATATGTAACTGAACTTTCCTAATAATAAAACCTTGCCTTCATATTATAGAGATGTTTAAAAAAGAAAAGAAAAAAACTTCTAAATCTACATCTTCACACAATCTGTTTCACTATTAAATCATTGTTCATCATTAACTGATTCAAATAATTGTAAATGTCCAGATATGACCAAGGTGTGGCTGTGTCGGGTTTTTGAGAGAGCAGCAAAAAAAGCAGAAACAATCATAGTATTCAGTCGATCTGTATTCTAAATGGACTATAGATAATTTTATATCTGGAAAAGGATTGTAGCTGTTGAAGCAAATCAAAAAAACTGCTTGTAATCTGATATCTATCTTGATAGAAATATAAAGAAAAGAATACAAATGTAACTTTGTGATTTGTGAAAGATAAAAGCCTACTACATTTGCATATTATTTTATCTGAATAAGAAAATCATATTTGATACAACTCTCAAGATCTCAATGTTATCCTTAACATTAAACACATTCAAAAAAAAAAAAGAAAGATATTTGCTCTATTCAACTTTTTAAAATATTATTTGCCAAAGTTGTAATTTTTTTTTTTTTTTTTGTTTTTTTTTTAAACAAAATTTTTTAAGTAGTTTGCTCACCCTGACGATGTATTTCATTAGTCTTAGCTTACCAAAAGCTGACATTTATAATTTCAAATTATGGAAACTTAAAAAGAAAAAAAATATATAGATTTTTTTTCTCTCTCTCTCTCTGAATTTACCATATCAATTTTCTTTGGTTATGAAAAATATGGTGATGTCTTGAAAATGTGTGTTCTGCTTTGTTGTTGGTTTTTTTTTTGTTTTGTTTTTTTTTTACTTTAAACTTCTCCACATCTTTAACCTCTGAAAGTAAAACTGCAAAAAATCTGATGATTGATCTGAAACCAGAATGACCATTCAAGAGAAAATTTGAAATGGTATCATTCTCTAAAATCAAATCACTGTTAAAAGTAAAATGCTATAACATAAGTAACTTTATGAAAAATAAAATTCAGTTTCATATTTTTTTACTGTAAGGCCTCCAAATTATGAACAACTTTTGTTGAGAATTGAAAAAGAAATATACTCTTGGCTCAAATTGTAACGTTTCTCATTTCATATTCCATTGTGTTTAAAGAGAGTGAGAAAAAAGTAAAAAAATGTATTAGAAATGAACGTGCTCATTGTTGTTCTTTTGTTAAGGTAATTAAGTATAAAATACTTGTACAGTCCCAGTTTGGTTTTTAAAAGAACATATCTTTGTAATACCAAAAATCATAGAAAATTAAAAATCCATTTGGAATAAAATGGATGCTTTATAGGATAATATACAACCATTGTTGACTGAGTGCACTACACTTGTGGCCTGGTACCAAACTAAGCTAAGTAACTATCTACATACACTCAAATTAAAGACACCTGCACTAGAACAATAGTGTCATGAGTTCACTCTTCACTGATATGTCTTCATTGTGGCCTTGTACTAGACAAAGTTCACCATAATCAGTGGAGTACCCTCATCTCAATGCCTCACAATGCAAACTGTTTATTTTCTCTATCTCTTTATTATTATTATTATTTTGAATCTTTTTTCTCCTTTTTGACTTGGAAAATCCTTTAGAATCTCAAGGTATGAAGACTAATTAAATATTCCTGGATTTTTTCTATATTGACACCTCTGAACAAGACTTCATTTAAATTGTATATTTAAAAAGTCATTTTTCGTAAGCCTTATATGATTAGAAAGAAGAATTGTTGAATATTCTTATATTAAAATTATTTTTCTTCTGTAAATACAAATATTTATATTTTGAATAACATTTCTTAGTTACAAAATTTATCTAATATAAATAAAGTTTGAATAAATAAGTCTAGAGGAATTAACAAAATTTGTTGCATCATTGATTAAATTTATTTCTTAAAAGGTTTTCTTATGGAGAAAATAAAATTAGCAGGATTTTTTTTTTCTTTTTTTGACAATAAGTAACATGGAATTTATGAAATCTTAACAAATGCAAACTGATTATAAGTTTGTATTTAAAAATCTAATTCCCTTGAGAATTAAGACCAATTTTTTTTTTTTTTTTTTTTTTTTTTTTTTTTTTTTTTTTTTTTTTTTAATGACATAAAAATTATGCCTTAAATTGGAAAATTTCAAATTGGATACTAACATTAAAATATTGTTTTGTTTGGCAGTTTTTTAGTTTTTAAATTATATACTGTAAGCCTTTTGGTATGTAAAAAGAAGAAATTTTATTTGAATTTTAAAATTTGAAAAGTTTAAAAAATTGTTTCTGCTCTTGATCCTGCTTAAATATTATAAAATAATTTTACCAATGAGAAACTGAGATATTGTCATTATATATTATTTACTTTAATTTTTAAGACATTTTTGTAATGATACAATATGAATCTAGGATAAGCTCCAAGACACAATAATCAGTTCTCTTGCTCTTAGATATTTACAACTTAGCTGGTTCAAACCTTCTGTGATAATTTTTTTAGTGGTGATATATATTTGTAATTTTAATTTTTAAGACTATGAAGTTAGTGTTGTGATCATCTACCAATGTCTACCTACCTGCTTAAAAATATCAGCATTCATAATCTTTTCTTGACTGATGCGAGAGAAGCGCCATGAGGCAAGCCATATAAGAAGTTTGTTCTCATCCCATTATTTATTGTGTTCCCTCCCCCATGTTTTGTTGAAGCAATTTTAGAATTCTTAATTATCAATTCCTCTTCATAATACTGAGCTGGTGTATATTTTCTACATTGATCCAGAAATGAAACTTGTAACCTCAAGGGAGCCAGGTTTATTTACTGGTCTTGTTCTATGGGAAAGTCTGAAGACATAAAAGCAAAAACATTCTCATAAAAATGAGATCTTATTTGAAGCTTCACAATCTCTCAACCATTATACCAATGCAGCAAACACAGCTTAATTTTTTTTTTTTAACAAACCAACTACAGTGCATAAAGTGTGAATATATATTGCATTGAGTAAATTTTTGTTATTTTATATTTTTAATTTCATGCGTACTTGTTATTGTTTTTAATTTTATCAACTGCACAATACAGTAGGGTACTATTCGGGTACCATCTGTGAGAAAAAGAGCTCCATGATGCAATTCACTCCATCAGAAATTTGGAAATGGTATGCTGTACTGCTTGGCATTTGTGCCAGAAAATTCAATGAAAACATTTCAGAGTGGTTAGGTGTCAATCTAAGGACAGTGCAAAGGATTTGGATGAGTCTAATTGTGATTACGAAGGTACAGCAGCTCAGAAAACTCGCTCTGATTATTCTAAAAGAAAAGAACTCTCAAATTTATTGGTGAGGTCCAGGTCATGACTGAAAACAATCCCTCCAAATCAATCAGGTTCATAGCCAGGGGGTAATGCAGGGTCAAGAGGATGGCTGCTGGTAAACCTTATGGTAACAGGACTCTGCACCAAGCTCCACAAGCAGAAGAACCAAGTCATTTCTGTGACCACATCACCCGTTACATCTGACCACCTAACTCCCCAGACTGCAATAATTTTTAAGTGTAGAGCACAGTTGAGCAAGTGACAAACAAAACTCCTTGTAGCACCAAAGGCAAGAAATAGATATGTGTGCTACTTAAGATTTTGTGTGATTTCCATAAAATGAGAGGAAAAAAATTATAGGAAACAATGTTCTTGTTTTATTTTCAATTTCATGACAGAGTAATTTTGGAAAGTTTGTTGAGCAAATGTTTTGTCAAAACTTGATAATGTTGACGGCTTGACCATAAAATATAAAGTCTGCATGAAAGCTTAGAGAAAAGAAGTAAAAAAATTTTTTTTAAATAACTATCCAACTTTCAATCAATATACATATGAAATATCATGAAGAAGTAAGAAAATAAAAACTACAAGCAATATTCTGGACCATTTTAAACAAAATTTATTTTCTACACAAAATTGGTTACAATTATTTTGTTTGATAAAAAACTCCTTCCATCAGTTATAACTGGTTACTAACTGCTTATTTCAAGGAATAAATTTTCTCTGTTGAACTTTATAAGAATTTTTCTCACTGTACCCTCTTGCACACTCTGGACTGATTGCTATTTTTAAAATGAATTAATAGCTTTTCACTTCAACTGATAGGCTAGGTAGGTTCTTTTTGCATACATACTGTTATGTTGTAAACTCCAAGGCTAAAAATAAGGTTTCATTTCCTGGGGGAAAGAAGGGATTATTACATGAAATATCTTCACCCTGGGCAATGCTTATCAAGTGAGTCTCACAGATCATTACTACTGTAAAGTGGCTTCAGTCCCCAGTAACATTCATGACTTTATAACAAACCAAACTAAACCAGTTTTAAAAGGCATTACTACTGTTGTGAGGCCAGTCACATAATTGTGGCTTTATTCCTGACTCAACTTAGTGTGTTTTTATATATAACACAGACAGGGTGCGATGGGTAAATTGTCAACATTTTATATTTTTAATTTCGCATATGCACATTGTTTGATTTTGCTTTTGTTGACTGCACAGTGTCGTAGGGTCACTTGGCCACCACCTGTAAGAAAAAGTACACCATAACAATTCATTCCAACAGAAATTTGGAAACAACATACTGTATTGTAGGTAACTACTTTTTTCACAATACCTAAGTTCTAAAATGAATTTTTATAGATGAAAAAGTTTTCTTGATGCTTTTATTTTAACTTTAATTGAAAGCTAAAAGCTTAAATTTACTCAGAAATCTTATTGATTGGAATCAATCATTTTATTATTTTTTCTAAAATAGCTGATTAGCATCCTTTTTAGCTGTCTTTTATCACAATGAAATTTTTTTTTATCAAAAAATCTTCCAAAAATAAAGTTTACTTTTTTGAAACTTTATTTGAGGAATATTAATTGATTTAAAGTATAATTAATCAGATTTGAAGCAAATATTATTTACTTTGTTTAAAAGTGCAGAAAAATGGATGTTAATTCGACAGTAGCAGTAATTTTATGTTATTTCAATGCCTGTCAAGCACTTGACAAGCACTGAAGGTGTTTACATGTTTATTGCTGTCCTACGGAGACTTTATTTGTTAAAATATAATTTAAGAAAATTACAAGTGAATACATTCTTGTATAATTTTTAAGTACTCAGTAATCTTAAAAATGTTGGAAATGTACATATAAAAAAATGAAAATTATTTAAAAAATCTTAGTGCATGATGATTTGCATCAAGCTTCATAAATAGCCTTCACTTAATAATTTAATAATCTAACACAAAGTTTTTAAGAATTTTCACAAGATTTTTTTAAACTTATAAATTATTATAATTAAAAAATGTAAACAATTCATCTAAAAATTCATTATTTATCAAAAACATTTTTTCTTTAGACTATAATATTCTTAATATATTTATTATTTATAAAAACAATTAAAAGTAAATCTAATTAATGTCATAGCTTTATTGCATTTTTTATTTTTCTATTCAGGGCAGATTTTGGGGAAATTGGCAACATTTTGGAAAATAAAAATGGGTGATTTACATTCTCCAAGAAGTTCTGCGTTTAACTAATAAAACAGTTTACAGACAGAATTGAATTTCGAGAAATTTCATGAAATAAAGTTATAGAGTGGGGGTGGTAACATGTAAAAAAAAAAAAAAAATTTTTTTTTTACCAAGATTTTCTAGAAATAATATAAAAAATAAATTCATTCATTTGTTGAATAAGTCTTGAAAGTTTCATTAAAATCTGACTATTATTTGATTTTCACAAGAATTTCAAAATGAGTGTTTTTCACCAGAAACAAAGGCACTAAAAATTTCTGGAGTCAGCTCAGGCCCCATGCTGACAGGAGAAAAAAAACAAAAAAAAAAAAGATTTTAACTAAGATTTGAAATATTTGATCTTTCCTCTTGATAATAACAGAAATATTTTGATGATAAAACTATGTTTTCATTAAGTTTGGAGCCTTTTTCATCAAGCTAGGTTATTTTTTAACAAAAAAAAGTGGAAGTACTTATTGTACTGCCTGGCATTCATGCTGGAAATTCTAATACAAGTATTTCAGAGTGTTTGTATGTCAATCTGAGAACAGTGGAAAGGATTCAGAAAAGTTTTGATGAGTCTAATGGCGATTATGAATGTGTTTGAAGTGATCACAAGGTCTCAATCTTAACATGGAGGCCTACATCCAGTGCTTTAAGAAGGTAGTCTTGCAATAAGTCAAGAGGATGGCTAATGGAAATCCCCTGTGTCTGTCAGCATGACTCTGCACCATACGACACAAACAGGAGAACCCAGTTATAGATGTCAGACAATTTCTGCAACCACATCACCCCTTACATCTGGCCACCTAACTCCCCAAACTACAACTCTCTTTGATTATTATGCATGGGGCACAGTTGAGCAAGAGAGTAGCAGAACTTCTTGAAACACAAAAGATGAACTGAAGGCAAATATTATGGTAGCATTCACTAACTTAAACAAGGAGATTTCGAAGTCGTCTAAAGGCTGTGGTTGAAGCCAATAGTGATTTTTATTAAATAAATTTACTCTTTAGTATTTGAAAATATTTTTGTGGTATTTTGGTAAATATAGCTGTTAAAATGAGATGTTAGTGCTATTTTCATTTTTGCGTAATTTAGATGACAATTCATCCACTGCACCCTGTTTGTTTTTATATATATATATATATATATATATATATATATGTGTGTGTGTGTGTGTGTGGATAGCAATTAATAGATATTTTAATCCAACATTATTTCTTAGTACTATAAATGTTATATTTAGTAGATATACCTGTTTTTTTTGTTTGTTTTTTTTAACAGTGAAATTAATGTCTACCAGCCTGGAGAACAAGAAATCCTTCTAAAGAAAACCTATTTCCTGACAGAAAATGAAACTTTATTCACTTTTTCAATCAGAGAAAACACTTTTAAGCCAAGTATACCTTGGATGTGTGGTGGTGCTGCAGTGGATATCTGCTTGGAGCGAGAAATCAGGGAGCCCCATTCAAATTCCAGTTGAATTCCTTGCATTCATTTACATGCAAATACCCTTGGGAAAGGTATTAACCCGTTTCTTCCCCCCAGTTGTTGGTTAAATAACAAGACAGACTGGGTTCTATTGCCTTGGCTGGCAACCAGTCTACCGCAGAAAGCAATGACAACCTACTACAGGATAATCTTCAGCCCAGTCAGTCATGTCTCTCTCAAGACATGATCACCCAAGTATATATCACATATTGCACTTAACTGACTGACTGACTGACCTTGCCAGTTAAGCGATTGTGAATCACATTTCTTTAGTAAGACTTCTCAATCTCTAGGACAGTAGACATTAATTTTTTTTAAAGCATATTCATTCAAACATATACATACTAAATATAATTTTTATAGATATAAATGTATATTCTTAGCAAGAATTGTGTATCTTTTTTTGGGTGAGAAAGAAAAAGGAATGGCTGAATTGAGTTCAAATTCAAGTCATTTATTATAGATTACAATTTTTCTTTCTTTATAATGCCCTTGAGCAAGACATGAATACAGTTCTCCTTCCTCTTTCATCATTCCTCACTGAGAAATAGAAAATAGTGGATAAGAGAGAGTACCTGTGCAGTCCATTCTCTCAAAATTAATTAATTCTACAGGTACAAGCAGCAAAATGGCTGCTGTAGCCATTATCAGTATTGATAGAAAAAAATGTATTCAATTTTTACTCTTACAAATTTATAAGATTATTTTTTTAAATCAACTTTCTTTTTGAAGAAATTTGTTGGTGCATACTTTATACATAAATGCAGTATTTAAATTTGACATGTAGTTTTAAAATGTATATAAGATGTAACATTTGTTATATTTCAACAAACATAACTGGTGTTTTGTTTTTTGTTTTTTTTTCTTCTCTTTTGCTGTATTTGTGATGATTTATCTACATGTGAATATATGATGCCTGTATTATCATTCTCATACACTTGACACAGTGTGCAGTTTATCTTCTAGAATATTGAATATAGATATTTACTAAAATTAGTCTGGCATAAAGCCACATTCATAGGCGTGTGTATATATAGGGGAAAAGAGAAAAAAGAAATTGTTTTATATTCAAGTATACTCTCTCTCTCTCACTCACACACACACACACACTTTCTCTCTCTCAAGGGAAAATTGAAGTTAGTAACCTTCATCTTGGTACAGTCTCTTTACTATGATAATTAGCAATTTACAATGCAGACATACACATTTACATGTATACGTACACACATACACTCACGAATGTATGTCAGTAAGTCTATAGCCGCTGCTTTGTGTGCTGTATGTATCTCATCTAGGCGTAAGCGATTATGGCTCTCCACGATTTCCTGTTTTCTATTAACTTTTGAGCTACAATGATGTAAAAAGCATTCATTTCGACAAACAAATATTTTTCAACATAATCTCATTCCTTTTGACAGTGCACTTAATGCTTTTCCATCTATCTAAATCATAGAGGTCAGAATTCGGTTAATTAAATTAATAATTATCCATATCAGGTTACGGAATTACTGGTGCCTTTTCATATGAACTTGTGCACACATGCACGTATGTACATGCTTAATAATATTAGCGAACTTGATGTCAATTGAATAGATTTCACTTTAAAAAGGTGACGAAAAATAATATTGTTTACCGTAGAACTGATAACTTGTGAATTGGAGCTTGCTAAAAAAGTGGGTGTCTTGTATCAAGTATTCATCAGCTAGGATTTTTTACTCTTTAATAGCGAAATTTTGTGCGTGATGTTTAGATATTTTAAAATGAAATTGTTAGTCCTCTACTATATTCTCTTCTATTTTCAGAGAAATCCTCGGTTGAAAGCCAAAGTGGGGGTAGGAAAAATTTTATAATTTGATCTAAATTTTTATGCGGAAGTTTTCATTTGAAATGATTTATCATTAAAGTAAAACTTGCAAAAGAAAAGATAGCCTAAATATTTTTTTATAAAATATCATCAGAAATTAATTACCAGCACAAAAAAATTTCGTATGCTTCAAATTTTCTCGCTCGAATTTTGTCTGATGTGATACTTGTACTTCCATTGGAAACTATCGACTTAAGATTAGCTTTGTACCCCACAAGGCTATGGTGATAAGATCATGTTGCGTCAATCTTTCAGTGGTTAAAAAAAGAAATTGCCAACTTGAATATTAAAAATCAGCACCTGTAAGTGTAATCCTAGCTTTGACCTGAATTCAAACACCGACTTTTGTTTGGTATTGCTATGAAAACAGCAACTGTCTCGGTCACGAGGCACATCGCCCAGTCATCCTTTCCCCTAAAGAAAAAGATTGTTTTATACAATATTTCTATCAAATTTTGGCAGAGTTGTACAATATGTACTAACAAATAAATAAATAAACACTTTTTCACACTTTTTTTCTTTATTTAAAAATTTATATTAATGATCACTAAGCACTCCAGATGAATAAAAAAAGAAAGATATTAAATTTTATAAAAGTTTTAGCTTGCTGTTTAAAAAAAAAAATCATTAAGTAAAATTGAGCTCCCGATGTAAGTAAAATTATTAAAAAAATATGCTCATACAGCGTTTAAAACATTCATTTTATGAAGTGCGTAAAAAATCGATCAGTAGATATGGGGGGGGATGAACATCAGATTACTAAATTTTCAGTTTTTTTATATTTTATTTTGTGATTTTTTTTTAAAATCACATTATTATTATTATTATTATCATCATCATCATCATCAACAACAACATATTTGTTTTTGTTTTTTTTTGCTTCCGTGAGTGGGGCGGGGGCAATTTACAGCGAATTTAGGTGGCCAATGGGACCCTTTTATTAACAGTTAACTTTTTCAAAAATATGCTTGATGTTTATTGTTTCTGATCACTTCTAAAAAAAAAATAAAATTTAGTTCGCAGTGCCTATTGTACAACTTCACCGAAATGTTTTCTAAAACAATGTGTAGTAAAAATGTTACACTATGTTCTTGAAAGAACAGGAGAGAATTTTTTTTTTGACACAAATTAAAACTCTTAATACAAATCACCGAAACTGCATGTGTATTGCTAACGTTGGAACGAAGTTGTTGCTACTATCAGTAACTTTATTTCTCAACGTGAAAGAAATAATGTCGAAGAAAAAAAAATTAAAAAAGAAAAACTAAAGATTTTGTTTTAATTTTCAACCAAAATAGATACAAAACTGATACAAAACACCTAAATTCGCTGTAATTCATTTATGAAATTGCGAATTTATTGAAAAGAATTTTATGTGTGTGCTTTTCAAAGAAAATTAACTTTTCTGTTTTGCGCTTTTTGTTTGTTTGTTTTGTTTTTTGTTTTTTTTTGTTTTTGTTTTTTTTAACAACTTGGAGTGTTTCAGTTATTCAAAAAGAACTTTTCCGTCTCAAGTTTTTTTTTTATCTTTTCCTATTCCCTTCGTTAAGAGAAAAAGAGTAGCACACACGCACATCTACCACGCACTTTGAGAGCTTGGTTCTATTTATAAACTTGATGGTGTAGATTTTGAGGTCAACGAAAATCTGCTTCTTCGTTCTTCTCGGCAAAGGCGAGTTAAGTTCAGATTGTATTCATCTCTCTCTCCCTCTCTCTCATATAACTTCATAGTAGCCCTTCCTCCCTCCTTCCGTCATCCTTCTGCCCCTCCTGTTTCTCTCGCTGATGAATATAACCATTGTCGAAAGGCTTTTTTTTTTCTGGGACTTCCTTACCGGCTTTTGTGGTAGAGGAAGGGAAGGGGGAGGGAAAACACTTAGTCTCTAAGTAAAAATGTGGATGATGATGATGATGGAGGAGTAAAGGCGGCGAGGTGATTTACTCTTCTACTCAACTGAATTCGTGTATTTCTCCTTCCTCTTGTAAAATATCAAAAATAAAAAAATCTACAATAAAGCTGTCTTCTTTACTCTGTATTTCGGATTTGGGGCCTTTTATTTACTTACTTACTACCTACTTGGATTGGTGAGGGCTTATCTGGTATAAAACCGTTTACTTGTTTAACTATCCGATTATTGTAGGTGGTATGAGTGTGAGTCTATAAGGCTTAAGCTGACATCTTGTGTCTTGTATACTTAGTTTTTTTTCTTGCTTATCTACTCAGACTGCAGCCATCTGCATTTACGTACCTGTAAAATTTATAAATGCCCAAGAGAGTAGGTGTAAATTTGTTGTTTTGGTAATGGCATTTTATCTCACCGCTCGTTGGTAAAACACGGAATGTGAACAACACATCTATATTTCAAGTGGATGCTTGCGTTGAGAGTGCATCTGGGTTTCAAATCGAAGAGTCAAATTTTTTAAATAATCACGTAATAAAAAAAAATCCACCTTATTGTCATATATAGTTTCATTTCGATCACTTCATTTTTTGCTATCACCAAAATTTCTAAAAACATTTTTACATTTTTTTTTATTCGTTGTAGTACGATTTTAGGTCAAAAGTACGAAATAGACAAACAAATTTGTCATTTTTTCTCACTATTAGTTTTTTTTAAATTGAATTCCAGTTGAATCGCACTTTCATCTTCACTTTAGGTAAATATTCATGTTTGGACACTTACTGAGTATATTTAAATTAACGATACAAATCTGATTAAAAAATATTTGGTGTGTACTGTAATTATTCGAATCTTCATAGTTTACAATACATTAAAAAAAAGACATTTTTTATTTATTTATATATTTTACATTAAAGGCTAGTAATGGAAACAAAAAATCAAAAGATTTTGAAATATATGATGTCTGACAAGAAGTAGCTGATTAGAAAACACTTTATTGTTAATAAAAGAACCAATAAAATCATTCTCATTAAATTTTTGTCTTATGAGATAACAATAACATTAACAACAGTTTTTTTATGTTTATTATTTACCGAGGTTTGTTTATGGGTCAACAAAGGCATTCTTCCAAGTGGCTCAGTCCTGCCTGCTTTGAAAATCAGCATTCGAAATTTTGGCTTTTCTCTGAATTTGAAAGTTAAGAAACTTTACCCACCAAATAAAAATCAATCTTTAATTACTTTTATACTCGGACTTATTTTTTTAATGTTATGTACATTTTTTTGGTTGAATTATTTCATTACTAATGTTAAAAAATATTTTATTTTTGTGTGAAAGTTAAAAAAGTAAAGTGACAGTTCGATATCAGTAATTTCTATCTTCCATTATATTTTTTCGGTAATTTCTTTCTCTTTCACCTATTGGATTATGATTTGTGAAGATAAAAACACGATTTGGAATTTGGAATTTTATGAAAATATTTTGATGTGAGAAATTATTACAATACACATGTTAGTTTTTACTTCGTTCTTTTGGGGTGACCGTGAATCTGTCGGAGGTAAGTTTGAGGGCCTGGTTGGAATATCTTTGCCTAAAAGGTTTATTGAATTTGTGAAGAAAAAACAAAACAAATAGTTGCCTCTTCATATTTTTTAGGACTTTCTGCAGATCTTAAACTTTAGAGCTAAAAAGTTTTCACTGTTTTTTTTTTGTATTTACACGAAGTTTCCTTTCTTATGATTTCATTTTTTAATTTAGTTCTTTTTCTTACATTTGTATATACCTTTTGATTAAAATAAATCGATGAATTTGCTCTCTAATTACTAAAAATAAAATTTAATTTCTAATAAATGAGTTGTTTTAGTTAAGTTTAAATTAAATTAAAATCTGTGTTGGGAAAAGACCTCAGCTAGATCTTCTCTTCTTGAGGTTAGGTTGGTGATTCACATCTCACATCATTTAACTAACTTCACATCACATATTTTAAGAGTTTTAAAGACTTAAATAGTCTTACTCTTGTTGACAATTATTTGATGTGCCCAAATGAACAATAATATGGAAACTTAGGAAGTGCTTTTTCGATCCAACCTAGAACTTACAAAAAAAATCCAGCGTTTGGTCAGGTTTATTTTTACGTTAAGTGATGCGGGCTGAAAACTTTTGACCTAAAAAATGTCTATGCCAACATTATTTTTTTACTAATTATTGTACAAGGAATTTTTTCATTCTTTTCGTTTGCTTTAAGGTTTGAGGTAAATTATTGTATTTTTCATCCACCTTAATGTTTGTTTTTCTTTTCTGTTGATAATGCAATAAAGTTTGTTTTTACACAAAATTAAAAAAAACTTCAAATAATTCAAATGTTTTAAAACATGAACCTAGGATGTGTTTCCTGTTTTATGTTCAGACAATTCAATTTCAAATTGAATATCCTTATTTTTTAAGGGTTTTAAAAATTAACTGATTCTACTTAATTTTTTCTTCACTCAAAAATAAATAGTTTTATATTTTTCGAAGTCAGTTACTAAAATTTAAAAAATCTCTAAACTGAAGCAAGCAGCATGTTTTTTTTATTTTTTGTGATTGAAATAATAATTGAATGCAGATTTTAGACGAAATAATCGAAAAATGTTAAAAAGAATTATTAGCAGTGGTAAAAAAATTACGAAAGTACATCTCTTTAAAATAAAAGTAATTAGAATAGATAGATTATTTTTGCTGTATAACTTGAATCAACGAAGCTTGTGGTAATACGGAGCGTAACATCGCATTACCATACTTTTTTTAAAGGTTTTTTTAACTGAACGGTCACTTTTTGCGATAGGGGTGGTTTTTTGCTTTCTTGTGTTCATCTTCCTTTGATACTTGTAAAATACACTTATATTAGGTTTTATGACTTGGTTCATAATCATTGTTTCTTTCTTTAACTTTTTTACACTCAGAATGTTTACATGGGGCCCAGGCAAATTTCCACTCTCCTCGTCTTGACGCAAAAAACTCTAGGAAGAAAATGTTGAATTCTCTTGCACAGAAAGTTCACTTGAAAAAATTTAGAGAACCATACAAATTTGTCGATTTAATATTCCTGCTAATTTGAACTTCAACAAACCAGACAAAAATCTGCACAACTTCATTTCAAGCAGATACTGGATTTGGATAGTGGATGAAGTCAATAAATGAGTTCACCGTTCTAAGATTTTCCATGTGTTGTTCTGAAGGGAAGTAAAAATATAAAAATCAAAGAGATGGAGAAATTATAAGAATTAAGCGCATATACACACACACACACACACACACACACACTCGCGTTTATCTAATAATTTTTAGTTTATTTCTTTCAAAATATTTAGTTTTTAATAAAGCCTTGGAATTTAGTCTGACCAAGGCGAGTGGATTCGGATATTTCAGTTAATGTTCATATCTTTTGTCTCTTACGACAAAGATACCTCCGCCTATTTCTGCAGATAAACAAACTGTCTATACACACACACACACACACATCAGTGGGAACCCTTCCCTCTCACTTATACACGCACACAGCCCGAAACTACAAAAATATCCACACACACACGTGCACAAATAGAGCAGATAACTTTTTGCCTTGCTTTCCCTCCTTTTTCCAGATAATAGCATGAAAGAGAAAAGCCCAAATGCTTTTCTTCCCCTGTCCCCAAAGTGGATCCGAGGGTGGGGGAATTCTCTGCCTGTCTGTTTTTTCACTTCTTCTGTCACTCCCCGACTACAATTCATAAAACTGCTACTCGAGGTGCCATGTAAAACCCTCTCTCCTCTTCCTATTTTCCTTCTCGCTAATCTGAGTCCACTTGGGATGTAAGTGCCGATCGAAAGAACAGCTTACACACACACACACACACACATTTTCAGGGGATGTCCATAATCTAAGTTCACTTTCACAATGCAACTGTGTGTGTGTGTGAAAATATAGAAACACATTTTAAACTGCCACATAATAATTTGGGATTCCATGTCCCAAAAAATTAAAAAACAAAGAAATATATTCGAACCACCTGCCTTTTTTTTTTCCTTTTCTACCGTCCGGGTTTATGTAATTCGTCTTGTGCTTGTCTGTTCTCTCTTTTCTTTTTTCGCTTTCGCTCGCTTAATCACACACACACACACACACACACATTTAATTTCTTTTTTCAGCATTAACTTCTTTCTTATGTTCTCTTTACGTTATTTCACAAGTGACACAAGTCTGTTCTTCCTCGCTTTCTCTCTTTACAGTTTAAGTCACACTTGTCTTAACGCTTTTTTTAACTTTTTTTTTAGTTATTTTATTTCATTAACTGCAGGTAAATTCAAGTTCAAGATCTATGAGATTTTAAGTTTTTGAAAATTGCCTCATTACTACTTCATTACGGATAATAAATTAAATTTTTATTGTTTAGTTTTACTTTACATTTCAATGTACTATTTAACAGTTATGATTAACAAATTTGTCTCGTTAGAGATCAATTACGACTGAATAGTGAGTTTGATTCTCACTGAGTGCTTCATATTTTCAGCCTTGTACCATATCTAAGCTACACTTAAAGTAGAAAATATCCGTATATAGCAGTGAGTAGTAAGTCGCAAACTAGTTTTTCAGTTCATTACAGTGAAGTGAACTCTATCCATACTGAGTGCGTCACACCATAGCCTTGTGTCGTACTAAAAGATGAGTAAGAAAAAAGACGTTTTTCGTTTTTTAAATAGAATTTTTGTATTACAGTTTGAATTAATTATTAAATATGCCCTCAACTCAGTATATTCTTTTTTTTATACTCAGATTTCGTTTTTAATCTCAAATACAAATTTCATTGTTTGTAAATTTACTCATTTAGAACAAATCTGCTCTAAAGACCCAATTGAATGTCGTGTTTAAAAAAAAAACCCTCTGTGTGTGTGTGTGTGTGTGTGTGTGTGTGTGTTAATACCGGCTACTGCCTTCATAGTTGTTTTTATTGTCATATATATAGACAAATTCTGCACGGCAGGCTCAGTTTTTACTTTAGGTCTGATTCAGTTTCACTTTGATTTCAATCAAATTAACTTAACTAGATACTTCGGGTTTGTAATTAAATTAAACAACTTGAAAATTTCTATCATAGTTTAAATTTGGCTTTTAGTTTTTTGTGATTCTTAATTTTGATTGTTTTACAGTAAATTACTGGGTAAATAAATAATACATATAAAATTATTATTTTTTAATTGACAAAAATCCATAAAATTCACCCGATCATATTTTTTATTTTCTTAATCTTATTCTTAACCAATGAAACTTTAGAAATTTTATGTCTTGTTTTGTAATGATCTTGATCTCCTTCATTCAGGGTTTTTTATGCCAAAACAATAAACATAGAGATCCTTTTTTTTTTCTTTTTTTTTTTTATGTGAATCTTATTTTCATTCAAGACCACCTTTGATCATAAGTTGCAAACTGAAACGCTAAAAATGGGTTTCTGCTTATGCTAACTCATGTTTGGAGGTTGAATATAGCTTTGGGGACTTTCAATAAGACATCCTATTCCTTGATTTCTAATTACTTTTTTTCTTCTGTATCTATCAACAAATATTAAAAATACTTTAAAACACTGTTCAAGAGTAACACATAAAATTTGCAATTTGCTGGAACAAATGCTTTTCGTGAAGTCTGTGTGTGAGAAAAAGACCCCATTTTGTTTTCGTGGAGACAAAAATATGAAGAAAAGAAAAGATTTATGATTGGACATTTTTTGTTGTTAGGAATAACTTCCCCCTCCCCCATTGTGAGAGAATTTCTCTTTTCTTCCCCCATTTTGATTCATTTTAAAGTTTCTTTCGTGTATTTCATCACTTTTTACTCTTTTGGGTTTTTTTTTTTAGTTTTTTTTATTATTATTATTATTATTATTATTATTATTATTATTATTACACCAAAAAATGAATGACTGTTCAAGCCTTGTTTTGAAGCTATTTATTTAGAGATGCCTGCTGTTTAATTCAACAGTTGGGCTGAAGAAGGCATTGATTAAAAAATGTAATAAAAAGCAGCAAAGCATTTATTTAAAAATATCTCTAATAATACTACTAGAAAGTTAAAACTAAAAGCTAGGAACTCTCGTTTTTACTTTTTAATGGTCGATTATTATTAATTGCTTTTATTTATAATTAATTTTTACTCAAACTATTATTCTGTTGACACAAAAAATGACAGCATTTGCTGTTTTAAGTCTACAAACTATGTGTAGAGAGAGTAAAACAATTCTCGTTTTACAAACTGGATTGTAAATAATTGAAAAAACTCTTCAGCGGAAACAAAAGATTGCAAACAAATTATCGTTCTGAGTTAATTTTATTGATCTTCTTTCATTTTAGTGACTTTAAAAAAGACGCATGTACAAAATTCGCTTGTAATTTTGATTTTTAAGTTTTCACAGTTTTTATTTGTTGTTTGTGAATAGGAGAGGGCTAGATTTATAATTCCTTCTTTTTTATGTAAACTCCATAATGAAATAAGATAATGATAATTTTACCCATAATCTGTCTATTCATTCACGCGCACGCGCACAGTCGTAAATACGTGTAAGCAAGAGTGGTCATTGTCACTTATAGTCAAGCTGTTGTCTCGTGCAGGTGGGTAAGAGGAGCACTTGTTCTGCTCTTGTTAGCCTCTCTTTGCTATGAGAACTTTCTGAATTGATAATTTTATTATTCTGTTTTAGATTCCATATTTGTGCACACGCGCATATTTTGTTTTTATGATGAAGAAAAATAAATCATGCCTTTCAGATGATAAGTAACTTTTTAAACATAAAAATCCCAGTTCGTACTTAACTCTTTTTTAGTCTTTAAGGTCGCCAGCATAAATATTTTTATGATCTTTATCTGAAGTAATAAAAATTAAGAGAAATAGATAAAAATCATAGAAATGGTTATAAAAATATTGGTTCGTAAAAAGAAAAACTAAAAATATTTGATTTTTTTTTTTTTTTAAACACATGTTGCATAAAAAAGGGGGTTTCTCGCCTGTTAAAGAGACAGGAGTCAAATGCTATTCTGAGTAGAAATGACCTTGGTAAACACCTCAGAGTGAATTTATTTTTCAGAGATGTTTTAAGTTTTACTTTTGTTTGTATCCAGGGTGGGTGTGCAGTTTTCATTTATTTATCTTGAACTTTTTAAATTCTATTTTTATTCGTGTTTTTTTTTTTTTTTTTTTTAATGATTTGTTGTATTTTTTTCGTTGACTTCTGTGTACATGAATACAGGTTTTTGAGTTGACTATTATTCCAATTTTTATTTTCATAAATTTAAAAAAAGTTAGCGAGCCAAATGTTAATTGAAAGTTTTATGTCTTCATTTTTTTTAAACATACCTTGTTTCTTATCAGGATAAATTTGAATTAGCGCTTATTATGAAAGAAAGAATAAGAAAAAGTAACAAGGTAAATAACCCCTGTACGTACACATTGTTCTCTGTGCATAAAATTCAGCTCAGCCTCAGACTTATTAACGTAGTGACACAGTCAGTCAGTTAAAGTGCCATACGTGATACACGCTTGGGCGATCATGTCTCGAAAGACATGACTGGGCAGAAGATTATCCCGCAGTAGGTTGTCATTGCTTTCTGCGGTAGACTGGTTGCCGACCAAGGCTATAGAACCCAGTCTGTCCTGTTATTTAACCCATAACTGGAAGGAAGAGACGGATTAATACCTTTCCCAAGGGTATTTGCGCGTAAGTGAATACAATGGATTCAACTGGAATTCGAACTCGGCTACCCGGTTTCTCGTTCCGAGCCGATATCCACTGTACCACAACGCACATAATAAATAATAGAGAACGTTTAGGATCGAGCTGACTTCTAATTAACTTCAATCAAAGAATATAAAACTTTTAAACAGTTGATGTTTAAAGAAATATTGCTCTGAGAAGGTAGCCATACCAAGTCTCTTGACTAATAATTTATTTTACAAACAAAACAAATATTTTTTGACATAATCTTTCTTTGTCAATGCACATTGACTTCTCTGTGGGTATAAGATATTGTGGAGATTTAATGTCAAAACTCTGTCAAGCTACAAACTTACTCATCCACAAAAATGTAAAAACAAAAACAGTTGTTCACTTCAAACATATCACTGAATTTTAAAAAAATTAAGTGACGATGATAAAGATGACAGTATTAAAAAATATTATGGCTACACTACAGTAAGAATGAATTATGTGTGTGCAATGTTTTCTTGCATTTTTTTTTAACAATTTCCAATGTTTAACTTGAACAGTTGAAGTATTGGAGGTTAAGTCAGATGTTGAAAGATAGGCACAGAATTTTAAATCTTTGTTTTCCTTGTATCTGAAATTGCTCTTAGGTACAAACGAAAAAAAAAAGTTTTTTTTTTGTTTTTTGTTTTTTAATGTTTCAATCAAAACAGCTGGAACTTGACACTTTCTATGCCTGGGTCAGGAGAAAATACTAGCACTGAAAGAGAAGGGCAGATGTTCGACTGGTGTGGATTGGGGGTGAGACAAGCGGCAGAATGAAATAAACGAAGAGGGAATGGAGTGAAAGAAGAAGTAAAACGGAATTTGTCAAGTCGACCCATTTTAAGCGTAACAAATAACTAGCCTAGTTGTTTTTTACCAGTTGAGAATACTTTTTTTCAGATTGCCGTTGGTTCTGCTTGGATGTTAAAGATTTTTGGTTCGTGCCTGGTGGTCATTTATGTATAAAGTATATACTTAGTACTCGTTGAGTTTTCACACTAATAATCTTGTGGAGATCAAGTGACAGCCAGTGTCTCGCCAGTACTACATTCTCTTGATATCTGATAGGTGCTAAATTTCCAATCAAATCACTGTCAGTGAAATACAACTTATTTTTAGTTTCCCTGGTAAAACCTGGATATTTTTCCAGTGATTTCAAAATGTAATCTTTGGTTTTCAAACTCGAGCTGACTGATGTGTACCAGAAGCTATGTCAAATTTTGCTTTTTTTTTTTTTCTTTTCTTCTTCTGATTATTATTATCCCATTGGTGTGTTGCTTACACTTCTGAGTCTACACAACAAAAAACCATGTTCCTTTTTTCACGTTTTTTAGTTGATTTCTGACTAATTCCCATATCCATTTTTTATCTACAAGTATTTTGTTCTGTGCTAACTTTTTACTGTTTTTTTTTTTTTAAGAATCTTAAATTTATAAATGCAAATAAAATATCGACAATTTTTTGTGTGCTTCTCGTATGTTACATGGGCTAGTCTCTAGCACAAAGCCACAATCATGAGATTCCCTATGAAGATTAAACTTACAGTTGTCAAGTTAAGAGCATTGCACCACAGCTTGGGAAGTGGCAAGATCATTGGCTATTTATTTATTACCATAGTGAGTTTGATCTTTTTAATGTCTAACACGAATAGCCTTGTGCCAGACTTTGTCAATAAAGTAAATTATTTCATTGTGAAAATAGGGATTATCAGGCTTGAATGCAGACCATATTCTCAGGTTAATGATGATTAGGTGTCTCTGACCATTGGCTTTTTAGTGACTAAAAAATGCTTGTGATAGTCAAACTTTTGAATAATTTTAAAAATTAAGGAATCTACATTTAAAAAAAAAAACTATATTAGTATAATCCCATAAAAAAAGATTATTTATGTGTATTTTTTTTTTTTTTTTTTTTTTCTGTCGGGGTCAATGTATTTGTGTGCATATCCCCACTAGGATCAGTGTATCTGTGTTCTCCAATAAGAAAGAAATATCACTCCCAAATAATTCTGCTTTGGATCAGTGTGTAGTAGCTGTGCTTTTTATAAAAAGTATAACACATAAAATGTATAGATGCACACGTTTTAAGTGGATGATGCTATTACAAAAGACAGTTGTGTGTGCAGTTTTTGTTCCATTGTGGAGAAATTCATAGGTCAGGATTTTTTTGTACTACGATTATTTAAATTTTAGTGTAAAAAGCTTAACCTTAAGTGCTTTTTCTCTTGCTTAATGGAGAAGTTAAAAAATTATTAAGGGCTTCAGTTTGCTTCAGTCAGAAGTTTGATATTCCAAGCTCAAACTTTGTAATGTTTTTTGAGTTTCTCAAAGTTATCAGAAATAAATTTGAAAATTTCCAAATTTTATTTTATTTTCCGTTTCAAGTCATTCTTTTTGTTATATATGAAGAATAATTTTAAGTTTGACATAATAAAAAAACAAATCAGCATGAACTTTTATTTTAGTGACTGCAGTGAGAGTACAAGGTGAAATGAATGAAAATTAAGTATTTTTACATTTTTTTTTCCATTAAAAGTGTTGGGAAATTGCAACTATCTCGTTCACCTGTTGGATGCCTACACATGCCAAACATACTATGTTTAGTTGCACACAAGGACAGTTAGGAAGAGTAAGATTGTATTCTGCCAATCTTTCAAAGGAAGAGCTTTTTTGTGTCTAAAAAGCATCATGAGTATTTTATAATCTTAACTTTAACCTGGGCTCTGGCACAAGTGAAAAAATCTACATCTCTCTTTCTCTCTTTCTCTCTCTCTCTCAAGACTTAAAAGAAACTTAATGCAGTGAGTGAGGTGATTATCTAAATCATCATCATCATCTTTTTTAGACAAAACAGTCATACAAGGACAAGGTTAAAGGAACTCTGATCATATACAATCTACATTTAGAAATAGCTATCTCTTTGGGGATTCCTAAAATGCTTTTCTCTCTTATTAAAAACAAAAAAGAAAAATCTGTCATTTATTATTCTGACATTTGATTTCTATAATCTTGGAGAAGAAAAAGAAATAATACTGTCAAAAACTGCCAAAAAAAAAAAAAAGTATCAAGCAGTCGTTGTTCACGTGTGACTTCTTTTTCTTTAGAGATTGTTGAATGTTTAATAGGAAGAAACAAATAGTGAAAACCAGATAATCAACAAGTATAAATAAATAAATGGTAAAGGCAGAATGAGGATAAGATAAAACTCTTCAGCTTGATCTTCGTTGATAAATAAAACGAACAGAAAATACTTCGTATTTTCAGTTAGGAAAGAAATTTAAGAATTTTATTTATTAATGAACTAAAAGCTAAAAGAAACATTTAAAAAAAAAAAAACGAAAAGAGGGAATTTTTTCCTTAGACTGCTTTCAAGAATTTTTCATTGAATTCAGGAAATAGACTAAATAAGAAATTGGGAGTAACTGGATTAAGGGGAGGTCAATCTAGTTGTCTTATCTGTAGTGGGTCACGTGTAAACCGAAAATTGAAAAGACCGTACACTTTAGACTTTTTTTTTATATCTCTTTCACACTTACAAGCATTCTCCTGCTCTCTTATTCTTTCACACAACTCTCTCTCTCCCCCTCTCTCTCTCTGTATGTGTGTGTATATATATATATATATATATATATATATATAAACATTGTTTTAATGCAATTTAACATTTTCTGATATTTTTAAGGACTCTTTAAAAAATAAGTGTGTGATATAATGATAGAAGCTGGGGTGGGGAGGTTTAATTTATTCTCTCTCTTTATCTCTTTTGAAAAGAAGTATTTCATTTATGTGATTGCCTGATGAGCTGGGGTTGGGTGAAACACTTGAGATAAATTGAAAAATAAACAAATTTTCCTCTCTTTCTTCAACCGACACCAACCTCAGTCAGCCATCTACAAACTACAAGAGATAAGAACAACATTTTCTCTTATTACTTTGGGGAGTGGAAGGGAGGGAAATAGAACAATTGAAATTAAAATAAAAGATTGGAAGAAGAGAGTTGGAATAATAAATACTAAAGACATGCACTCAGGATTTATCCATTATAAAAAGACAACTACTTTGTAAGATTAAATTACCTTTTTTTTTTTATTTAGCAAAATGTTTTCTGGAATTAGTGTGCTGTCTATATTTATTAACTGTTTTTATCTATTGGTTATTATAAACATTTAGTATTAAAATGTTGTTACTGAAATGAAATTTAATTATTTATCAGAATATACACATACATTAATGTTACTGCCTCTGTTGCCTGTGTATTGCAAATGTAGCATCTATTATGGAACAAACTAAGTAATTAATTTTGACTTTTCATTCTAATGTCAGTTCCTTTCTTTCACAGCTACTCAGGCCATAATTCTGCATCCATTAAAAAACACTAGGAATCAAGAATAGTATCTGTGCAAAACCCAAAATTGCATCTGTTTTTTGTTTTATTCTTTTGATTATCAAATGCATTTTACCATGACAGCTGCTCTACTGTTTGAACTACAAGAGCCAACAGTTGTAAAATATCAAATCTAATTCAAGTGACAAAGCAAGTATTGTACTTAAAAGTTGGCTTACCAAAGAAGAGATGCAGGTTTATGTCCTACCAAAAGCTTATTACTTATTTGTGATGTATGCTTCTTACTAATGGCTGTAGACTAATGGTCGGGTTAGTTGCAGTAGAGATCAACTAAATTTAAAATTAGATAGTAGCTAAAATTAGTGAAAAAGTTTGATTTAATAACAAAATTACAAAGTCCAAGTAATATTTATTTATAGATACACATTTTATATCTGCAGAAAATTTTATTAGTAATTATTATCAGACATATTTCCATACTTATGAACTCTATTGTATTTTATCCATTATTTATTATTATAAGCTTTAATTTTACAAAGCGAAAAATTCACTGAAGTTTGTTGGAAAATTTCCAAATTTTCATCTAAAATTAAGGACTTTAAGCAAAATGATCACATGAAAAAAAAGCATCTATTTTAACTGACGTTCTATCAATATGGGATTTAATGAAAAAAAAAAAATGTAAATGCCACAACAATCATGACTACCATCCAATAGAATAGATGTCTTCTTCCATTAGATAAATTTGCTTTAACCAGCTGGTTTGAATTTCATCCCTTCATTAGCTATCTGGTATTTCCAGAGGTAGGCATTGTGGCTCTATTTGCTACACCTCTCTACAAACACTGTCAAAGTCATGTCATGAGTTGTTCTGGAAGTTGATTAGCTAAATGAGAGGTATACCTCAGAGAGGTACTTTTTGGTAAATAGTGCTTTTAGAGTATACAAGTGATGTTGGGTTTGACTATTTGGTGGGAAATGGCTATAAGAAAAACCCAATTTTTTAATTATTTTCTCTCAAGCAACGTGTTAATGCCACTAATGCACAAGGGGTTATAATTTCTACTTAAGCAATTGTTTCTGGCAATTCAATTATTTCTTTTTACTAGTTTGATTGCCATCTTTTTATTACCTAATAATAACTAGTATTAAAAGCCAGTAAATATGTCAGCTTTGTTCTGTTTTTGGCAACTTGCTCCCCACCAGAAACCAGTTCCTGTAAATACTTGTAAATGAATAATGCTAAAAAAAGTAAATTATGGCTCATCTGATAATGATGTTATATTTTTTACTTGTATTTTTCATTTTATTCAAAGCAATGCATCTTGTGAAATATAAAATCTATATTAGCAAAATTAGCATAATAATCACTCATATATATTTTTAACAAGATGCGGTTTTTGCATATAATTTCTTAATAATATTCCAGGATGCTGGTTTGATAAAAGAGGCCTGCAAGAATGGTTTCCACATGACACAAATTTGACTTTTGTTGGTTTCTTTTTTTTCTTTTCTGGGTAGAGAAACATTGTATGAAAAAAAAAAAAAAGGAGAAACTTAATCCAGAAATTGGTAGCATTTAGCACCACTTGATAGAATACAGGAGAAAATTGAAAATTTTTTTAAAGAAATGTTTTTCACTTCTCAGAATTCCTTTTGACAGCTGTGAATGGTATCAAAACCAAAATGGTCATTTTGAACTTTTTTTTTTTTAAATAAGAATTTGTTTTTAATGATTGTGATTTTTATTTTAGTCTTTCTTAATAGGGGATAAAAAGATTATATTGTTTTTGTTTTGTTTTTTACCCTTTTTGTATTCCTTACACAGTTAAAAATTATTTACTGAAGTATAGTAATTTTGTTCTCATTGATTGCTAAGAATATACTAAAATGAAATCTGAACAAATATATCATTTCTAAATTAAACTCTGATAGAACTGTGGCAGCAGTTCAATTTTATCATTTAGTTGTTAAGTTAAACTTGAAATTATTTTGCTTTCTTGTATCTTTTGAACTGTGAGTTTCCAATTTAAAAAGCAGAAATGGAAGAAGCCAATTTAATTACTTTTCTCTGAACAGTCCAATAGATAATTCTTTGCAACCATCAAAAGTGCAGCTTGCAATATCCCCACTTTGAGCCATGTGCTTGGGATCGATGCTAGCTTAGCCATGCGTAGAGAAACAGCCATTTATTGCGGAAGACTATTCTTTTATGCAAAAATGGCTATGGAATCAACAATCACCTTCCATGCACAATGGATAGACACAGTGTTCTTCCCTTTAATGGAAGGTGACATGGGAAAGAAGTTGAGGAAGATGCTTTTCATTTCATCTTGGCAGAGTTATTTTATTATTATGTATTTTATGTTTTTTACTTATTTCTTTTTTTGCATTTGACTGTCACTACAATTATTGATTATTTTTACTCCATAGTGTTCTGGGGAGGAGTTAGTAAAAAGAAAAAGTAAAAAAAGCACACTTTTTGCTGCTTTTGTACAAAGCATTCTGGGTATTGTAGGATGTGTTCCCTTTATTTTTGATATTGCAATATCTTTGTATTTTTCTAAAGCCAGGATTGGAAAAACATATTTAAGTTTTTTGTTTTAAACTTTATTCTGGCTAGAGCCTGAAATAGAAAACTCTTTATCAATAAAATAAAGGTATCTAAGATGGAAAATTTCATAGGTAAATTTTACAACTATGTTCTCACTCATTAGTCAAATTTTTTAAACAGCTTTTAAAAATGCTGATAACATTCACAAATTATTTGATGTTGTTGTAAGGAAATTTTCTTGTGAGTTAAGAATAACTAATTAAGATGAAGCTACACTGAAAATTAGAGTTTAAAAGAAAACTTTAAAATAATACAACTTAAAAAGTAGATTATCAGATGACCCTCATTTTTTTTTTTTTTTTTTTTGGTCATGATTTATTCTGATGAAACTAGAAATGGCTGAAAGTTTCTTTATAAAAATTAATTTACATGTATCATAAAAGAATGACATCCTATTTAAATCATCATTGTTTTTTTGTTTTTTGCACTGGTTATATTTTCTGTCTTAGGAATCAGTTTTGTCTTGACAATTTTGATGTTGCAGGTCAAAATTTTGCTTATTAAACAATGCCTAAAGGAAGCTAACATAAAATAAAAAGCAATGTATTAGCAGTCTGATTTCCCTTATTTACTAATAAAATATTCCAGTCTGTTAAAAGGTCATTTTTGCTGAGGGCAGTCTAATAGTTAGCGGGTGAGAAATTTCTTGTGAATTCTTAATTTGATGAGAGTTGTTACCAGTAACATCTTTTGTTTTAACATATAAATCAAGGTGGAGGTCAGTATGAGATAGAAAAATTTGAAGTTGCAGAGGTTAGATATAGTCTAAATGGACATGCCTCCCAATACTATCACATGAATGCAGGTGTCCTTCAAAGCTCTATTCTAGGTCCCATGCTTTTCCTTATCTACATTAACAATTTCTCCGATGTAATAAAACCCCAAGTAGGCATATACACTGACAGCACTACAGTTTACTCTTGCCTCGATGAAAAATCTGCCGGGGCTGACAAAGCAAACCTTGCTACTGAGCTTGAAAATGACCTCCAATCCGTAGTGGACTGGGGTAAGAAATGACTGGTGAATTTTAATGCTTCCAAAATGAAGCTGCTATCTATTAACCACCACAGATAATCTCTCCTACCACTAGTCTCCCTGAAAGTAAAACACTGCGCCTCTTCAGGTTAACTCTCACATCAGACCATATAGAATCCATAGCTAAATCTGCTGCTAAGAAAGTTGGTTCTCTGTGCAGAACCAGGAAGTTTTTCTCATCTGAAACAATCCTGCACCTATACAAATCTACCATTCACCCGTGCATTGAATACTGCTGCCATATCTGGTCGGGTGCTCCTGCTATCCACCTAGGGGTCCTTGACAAAATCCAACGGAGAATCTGTAATGTGATCTATCCTGACTTGACAGCTCAGAAACAGTCACTCTCTCACCGGCACAATGTGGCTTCCTTGTGTCTCTTCTACAAATACTTTCACGGCTTCTGCTCTGATGAACTAAGCTCACTGGTACCCCCTATATATGACTTTACTTGAGCCACAAGATTATCAACTAGGTCCCACTCTTTTACTGTGAAACCAATAAATTGTAAACACAGATTCTACTCCAGCAGCTTCTTTTCTCGCACTTCTCACCTGTGGAATTCCTTTTCGTTTTCTTGCTTCCCTGACAGCTATAATCTTCAAGAATTCAAATGTAAAGTTAATAGTCATCTCTTATCTCACTAACTTGCATCCTCTCTCTCTCATGCTCCTTTCTTCATCCACTTCACTCGCATCAGTATTCTCATCCTTCTCTTACCCTCTTCCTGACACCCCCTGTAACCTGTTACTCTTTCTCATAACTTTCCTCCGATGTAACCCCCTAGCTCAACAGTGGCAGTAAAATGCCTTGCTTGGGGTGACATGATTATATAAAAATAAAAGAAAGAAAAAAAGAAACAATCACTAAAATGGCAATTGACTTTCTCTCTCTCCCCCCACCTTTACACACACTAGCAACTTCTTAGGCACTGGAGAATATTCATGTAGAATAATTCTTTGTTACCATAGCAAAAAATAGGTTTTCTCAAATAGGGGAGATGAGGATGTATTACTGATTAAATATAAAATGACATTGTAGACAATTTGAAGATCTGTTAAATACTATCAAATCTGAACTTCAAAATATTTTGTATTTCAATTGTTAACCATTTTTACATCAGTTTATTCAAAATTAAATTATCTGTAATGTTATCCATTTTCTTTCCTTCCTTCAAGTGTATTTAATCTAGTACAATATACAATAATATTCAAAAGTATATTTGTATTTAAGGGATAATTTTTACATATTTTTCATGTTCATTGATCCGTGTGTACATGCTATAAGAGTTTGATTACATGTTACATTGGTTTTGATGTTTGTTTTATGTTGATTAATTTTCTATAAAATAATGTGTCCAAAGAGGAAATTATTTTATCGAGCTAGCTGCATAACTCAGGGTTTTTTTAGTGGTTATGTTGAAATGGTAAGGCTCAGTGCTTATTTAAAAAGCACCAGTATGAGGTTGCCATGACATGTAAGTTAAAAAAACAAATGCGAAGTAAGTATTGGTTTTTATTGTATTTGAAAAATAGGATTTATGCTTGGTAGGTTTTGCCAATAAATGGGAATAATGTATGTACAATTAGAACAAGAGCAGGTGTTACAGGAGCCTGTAATGTGATGCGATGATGTTATGATGCAGTAGAAGTGGATGCATTGTCCCTGCAATGTTAGAGGGGTTGATACCTTGAAGAAAACATTAAATTGTTATGGCATATGATAAGGTAGAAGTTACGAAAAAGACCTAAATTTTGTTGTAATACAACTAAGCATTATAGAGAAATAAACAATCACAAAAAGCAACATTTTCCATCCGTTTTTGCTGCACACTGTGTTAATTAAAATTTTTGTTTGCATATCAAGGCATCAGACCTTCATCTACCAGTGACTCGGTTTTGATTGAGTTTGAATAAAACATCTTGGAGAAATGCATGAAAAGGCACAAAAGACAACTCGAAATTGTTTGTCGATGATTTTTTTGACAAGCCCTGTACAGAGATTCAAAAAAATTTTTGTGTACATCAAACATTCTGTTCTTGATCTACAAGTTAACCGATTTTGGTTGAATTTCCATAAGGCATCTCGGAGGAGAAGAGTTCATAAATTCTAAGTGTTTTGGTGATTTCTGCTGTACTCTGTAATTGATTTGAAAAATTTTTGTATACATCAAAGGTTTATGCCATGATCAACAAGTGACCTAATTTTGGTTGAAATTGGACCAAGGCTTTCTGAGGGGTAGGGTTCGTTAGAATGGAGAGACACACATCTATTTTTGTATATATTTATATAAATTAATCAACATAAAGCAAGCATTTAATAATTTCCCAATTCATTTTGTTGATAAAGAAATAAAATTGGCTTTAAGAATTTTTTAAAAATATTAGCAACCATCATAATAAAAACGAAAAAGACTCCATGAAATTATTTTATTGTAGCCAGATGCATCCCAAATATAAACAAGACAAAAATGCCATTAAAAATCTAATTAACCAGTATATAACAGTTATTGATCTTAAAAAGATATGTTAAATTTAATTCTTAGAAACAATTCAGTACCTCAAAAATAAACCCATGTAAAAATGTTGTATATGAATTCTCATATCTGTTGGACGATTTTAATCAACAAAATTAAATTCTTACATAACATTAACTTCACTCTTTCTTGTAGGTTGATTTGTCATTTGTCAAAATTTAGTGCAATTTGTGCACATATAAATCCACATGTCACAAATAACCAAAATAATATTAACATAAGACAAATTTTGGTAGATAACAAGTTATTATATCTATATGAGGTTGTCAAGAATATTCACGTCAATTTTTTAGGGAAATTAATAGATAAAGCAAAATTATGCTATTAAATATTCAGTAAAAAAAAATATGAACCATTTCATTGCACAACATTTCTTCATTTTTTTTCTTTTAACTTAGTTACCACCTTCACAGAATTTTGATGTTTCTTGACAAAGAATTCATTATGGTGTTTTTTTTTGTTTTGTTTATATATATATATCTCATCCAAAGAATTACAATTTTTGCCATTGACATAATTTTGGAAGGACCTGAACAAATGAAAATCCAAAGGAGCAATGTCTGATGAATATGACAGTTTGGATAACACATCTCAACTGTGACAACTTTTGCTGGTTTGTCTAGCATTATCCTTACGGAAAATAACACCTTTCCTGTTTGCCAATTCTAAGCATTTTTCTTGAATTGCTGCCTTTAATTCATTTAGCTGCAAACAGTACTTTTCAAAATCAATTGACTGGTTACTTGGCAGAAGCTCATAGTGAAGGGTTCCTTTCAAATCCCACCAGATGCACAAAATGACTTTCTGAGGATGAAGCTGGCTCATGTCACTTAGCCAAAGATTTTTTTTTTTCTGAGCATTGTAGTAAACTATCTATTTTCTATCACCTGCTACAGTTTGCTTAGAAAGAGTATATTTTCATTTGTTTGTACAGAAAATTAAGATAGAAATGCAATCCAAAAGATTCTTTTTCACTCGGGTCATGTGATACCCAAACATGAATTTTTTGATAAATTTAGTTTTTTTGCTAATTACCACATTATGTAATGTAGGTTATTCTCAATCAATGTCTTGATTTGGTCATCATCTGCAGTGAGGTTGTTTGCCTGAGCGTTCTTTATCAATAAGGATACAATCACCAACTCCAAACCACTTTATAATATCTTTATAATAGGTATGTAAGCTTGACAAAAATTAAGAAATTTCAATTTCAATTTTTTTTTCTCAAGAGATAATTTCAAGTGTCCTCTAATTGGGAATGTAAGCATATATTTGTCAATAAATTTGACGTGTTCTAACATGAACGACTAAAAATTGGCATGAACTTTCCGAACAACTGAATATAGATATTATTGAACTCTTTTCAAATGTCAAAAATTTAATTAAAAAAAAAAATGCTGCTATAGATCAGTAGTTTGAATCTTACAAAATATTTTCTCTAAAATTCCAAATATAAACAAAATGAATTAATGTTAGATAGGTTCACATTCAATCTCAGCTTTTTGAACAGGAGTAGAGATTTATCCTTTGTTTCCTGTTTAGGATTAGGTTTCTTCTGAAGTTTTTTCATTCTCTTTGACTCCCAATCAACCTTTAGTGGCATTATTGTAAATAATATAAATAAAGTTGTCAATTTAGGTTTAAATTGTTATACTGTTTATATATACAAATGTTTCTATGTTGGCAAACAACACTGAACTTGAAAAACATTGCTCAACCAAGTGACCTTGTCTTCAGATCTCCCCCCCTTTTCTCTCTTTTTCTCTCTCTCTCAATGTCTTTCTTTCTGCTTCTCCTTCACTCACTCCTCTTTTGCTTCCTCTCCCCACCTTTTTTTCACAATCTGTTTAGTTTTATTTTGTTTATTAATGTTGTATATATAAATTTGTTGAATATACATATTTCTGCAGATATATATATATATATATATATGAAAGTAATGACATTGTCGACACCCATGGAATTTTCACAGGCTTCACTAGTGTAATATAATTGCAAATTCTTAGCTTTCTAAATAATTAAATTACTTTTTAATTTTGTTAAAGAAAATTTAAATTACAAATTTAATGTACTGTATTTGATCACATATTAAAATCCCACCCTATGAGTCTCCTCTATAATTTCTGTTTAATATTACAGTATTAAAAAGTTAAGCTTGGTACAAATAACAGTAGTCTTTAGTGGTACCAGATACTTCAACTTCACATATGTCCTCTTTTTATTTTTAATTTTTCCTTTTTTTCTTTTAAACTATATTTTTGGGGTAAAAAATTATAGGCTTAGATGGTACTGAGTATTTTCACTAAAAATATACTAGTTTAAGCTGGTCATAATGAAATAAAGTGTGTAGATGTTTCATGTTCTGAAGTTAAATGGAGCTTAACATGAAATAAGTTTTTATACATGATTTAGATGATCTGTTGCTGGGCCCAAAGTGTTTATACTCACGAATGGTATTCTTCACTCCACACTTAAACTATAAATCATTTCAACAAAATTATTACAGCAATCATAGATATAAATAAATATCAACTTGTCAATAATGAGAATTTTGATGGATCCTTAAAGCTTATTATTTTGTTCTGCTTAAGAAATTGACCAAATTAACTTTCATGTTGAAAATGTTTTCATTCATTAAAATAAGTTATATTATTGTAATTAATTATTTATAGTTAAGTGTGTTGGACAAGTTGGTCTTAAAATCATTGGTAATTTCTCTTACTTTTGTTTTGATTGCAATTTAACAATCAACTCGTGAAGGTTTCAACATTTCCCACACAATCATCAACACTTTCTTCTAAAACAAATACAAACCAAATTTAATTTTATCAGAAGACAGAAGTAATATTTCCTTCTTTTTTTTAGTAGCTGAAAGTAGATCATTCATCATTGACCTGCCAACAAGTTGAACTATCGTATGTTCAGAACGTTAAGTCTCTACTATTATCTATACCTGTTATTTTTTTTTTTTTTTTTTTATTCTTGGTGGAGTGTCAAATTTACCTTTGGAAAAAATTACCTTCTCTGCTTTTTCTTTTCAAGGCTAGAATTTATTTTCTGAAGAATTTAGGGAAAAGTATTTTTTTGTTTTTTTTTGTTTTTTAAATATATAAATCATATGAGAAAGTATATTTACAATTGTTAGGGAATGTTTACTTTTTGTAAAAGCAACTGTCAGTGTTTTTTACTTCAGAATATATATTTGATATCTCTCTCTCTCTCTCTCTTTTATATATATATATATATATATATATATATATATATAATGTAGTTCTTCAAAATGTAAAATTCCTTCCTCTAAAATCTGTTAACAGGTATCACCTATCTAGCGCTATTACTGATTAATGAACGATAAAATATTTAATGTAATCAAGTAATTTCATCAAAGAAATATACCTATTCGTTTTTTTGTTTTTTTGTTTAACTACATTTTTTTATAATCTTAGGATTTTTTTTTCAATTATTTCTTTCTGTTTAAGCTTTTCATGCATATGAGAAATACATATTGTAAAATAGAAACCCAGCAGATATCTTCATCTTGACATTCAATTATTTTGTTTGACAAAAACAGTGATTAGGCTAATTTCTGAAAATCTGTAGGAAAGAGATTGGAAATATTGTCATTTCTGACATTCAGGATTTCTTTTCTATGAAATATAGTGTAGCTGGTTTATCAAGTGTATGCAAGTTTGGAAAAGCTGCATTGTGCATTTATTTATAGCTATGTCCTCAACAGCCAGAATAAATCTGTCTGTATATTCTGAAGCTAGAACCATAACTGCTTCAGTGAGGAAGAAGAAATGTTCAGAATTTTTCCTGAATCTCGTCACTGGTTAACTGTGGGCAGCTGTAGAGAGCAAAACAGAAAGATTTGCTCATGATAATAACTGCCTTCGTTTGTTTAGTTCCTGTCTTGTCTGTTAGCTGCCAAAAAAAAAAAAAAATGTAACAAGAGCCCAACAAGAACATTATCAGAATCAAATTCTTGGAGAATTTCAGAAAATTGGATGCAGTCTTAGAGTATGAAGAAAAAGAAAGAAGAGAGGAATAAACAGCACTGTGTCAGCTAAATATTTTTGAGTGTCTCAAAATTCTTTACCCAAACACTGATAAAAAGTAGCATGTCTATCCCTTTGCAGTTTTTTATTTTATTTTATTCTTTTTTTTTTTTCCATGGATGCTTACATTGCAATTATGAATTTAACAAGACATTATCTTCAAAACTAAAACCACAACTGATTTTTACACACATACACACACAGTTTTCAAGTTGTTTTATTTCTCTTGATACACGCCTAACATTAATATTTTAACTCTTTTTCTTTTCTTTTCTCCCACCCTCCTTTTCTTTCTTTCTCCTCTTCCCTTCCATTTCTCTTTCTTTCACCTATCATTCTTGTTCTCTTCTTCTCAACCATTGCTCATCATCTATCTTTTCTGAAAATTGATTAAAAAAAAAAAGTAATTTGCTTATATTTCATATTGTTCATTTTTGTGATCTTCCATATCTGTTCATGCAGGTGCCACCTTATCTCTAAATTCTCTCTTTGTTCTCACTACCCTAACCACCTCTTCAAGGCAGGCTCTTTTTTTCTTCTCAGGAAGCCAATTTTACTTCCTTTGTTCTCATTAATCTTTCTTTCATTTCCCTATTGAAACATGTTGGACATATAATATTTAAGATTTTTGCCTATTTTTATACAAATCAGTTTTGTTATTTTTACACAGCACATCTAAAATTAAAGATGAGAGTAAATCTACAGAAAAGTCAGGTAGCACCTTGAAGAAATTGTCAATATTCAAAAAAGTTACATTAATATAACCAATTGAAAAAGTTTGAGTGCTGCTGTTTTTTTTGTTTTTGCTTTTTTTACCTGTTCTATATTGAAAATAGACATTATTTTAAAATTTTGCGAGCAGATATGTGTAAGAAACAAAAGAAAGGAATTTCATTTGTACTATACTGGGAAGATGTCTTTGCAAAAACTTCATCAGTAGTTAGGGATTTTAAACAGTAGTTGGTACAAATTGTATAAAAATTTGAAAAAAAAAAATTTATGCTGAGTGAAATAACTTGAAAATAAGGCAGCGTATTTTAGTGGTGAAACTGGACATTAATTAACGATAGGTTTGACTAATTATGTTTAATGAACATCATTTTCTAAACTGTATACCAGAAAATCAAAAATGGTTTCAATATCTTTCTGTCCTATTGACAACTTCCCAGAGTCTTAAATAAAGTATATTTATACATAGTTTTGAAAAAATTCCTTCAGTGTTTGTATAAATGCAGTTGCTCTTAAAAGTTAAATAGAAGGAAAGAAGATAAAATTGTTTCCTTTTTACCATTGTTGATATTTGTATATTGTTAGTTCATTTTTTATTGGGTGCACTTGAAGAAGCACTTTGTCTCTAAAAAGTTGAGTCTGCTTTACAAATTCCTATGTTGTAATGATTGCTTTCAGCACATTAGAAAGAACAAAACGAAAACTAGTCAACTAGTTTCTGGGCCAATCTTACAAGTAATTAATAATTTTTATGTTATGTACTAAATGAGTGCTGAAGCACTAAAATATTGAACTGAGTGAGTTGTGGCAAGTAATTTTTTTTTCTTTCAAATTACCAAGTTATTTATTAACCATTTAATGTTAGACATTTTTCTGAACACTATTTTTTTCATTCAAAGTAAAGAAATACAGAAACTTTAGTTTCCCATTCCAGTGATGAAAGTTGACTTTCAGTAACTCTCTTAATTTCTAGACAAGCATCTGATTACATCAAATTGGTTTTGTACAGAGTATGCGCAAAAATCGAATTTCATATTTCTTACTATTTGCAACATTTGCAGCTTGACAATCTCTATTATAAGTGATGCTACAAAGTAGGAAAAATTAACACTCAAGCTACATAGCTCTGATAATGAAGTGAAAAAAAAATTAATTTTACATGGCAAATATTGATATTCCAATACTGAACAATTCAGGGGGAAATATTAATTGTATAGATAGAACATTGTAGAGTGAATGTTTCAGATCAAAATCAGCTTATGACATGGCAAGCTATGAACTTATTGATCTGCTCTATTTTGTGGTAGGAGTACTTTACTGCATGTGATTATTTTTCTATATTTAAATATATAAATATACTTTTTTTTCCACTCTCCAGATAAATGCTGTCAAGCATTTTTCATTATATCAACATGGACTATAATTTTAAAAAAATATGACAATGCACAAGTTGTTTTGCTTTTTATTTGCCAATAAAATTTTTTATGTAAGTGAAACTGATTTTTGCATTAAGATAGATTAATTTTCAAGATCTAAAAATAAAATGATCTGTGAGACATACAGAGAGAGTATACAGGATTTTAAAATTATTAGTTTTTCATTAAAGTATTTAAGTTCATAAGTGTGTTTCATATTTTCTTTCTGAAAAGTTGATTCAGAAAATAGTATTTTTGCCCAAAATACTATTTTCTGAATCATCTTTTCAAAGTTGATTTGCTCAGGTAATTCATCTCATATGTACCTGGAAGGAAAAGAAAGAAAAAGAAATGGATGAAGCAGAGGTGCCAATTGGCCTTGACTAATGGAATTGGTTTGAATTGAAATAAAATTAGTTAGCAATGCCTCACTTATAACTAATGATCAACTTGTTCATGTTAAATTCAAATCGTTAAGTTTTAAGTTTCAACTTTTTAAAACTTTACATTCCTTGTGTATAACTCAGTTTTTGTAACTCGTGTATATTAATTAATACCTATAATTTCTTTTAGCAATTTTGATGAAACCCAATTCATATGTTATGTGTTAAAAATTAAGTAAAAAGAATTATCAGTAGTCAAGAATTAATAAGTGATCTTGACAGAATAATGCATTACTATGTCCTGAGCCTGGCATATAGATGGTACCACTAATAAAAAATCCATATGATTTTTATGAAGTACTAACCTTCAATTAGCACATGACAAAATTTGGGCCAATCAGATACCAGTTATTTAATTGAAGCTACTGTTGCAAATTTTCAAAACAATAGAAAAATCTGAATTTTGTGTGTTGATAAAGCATTGCTTTCTGATGGGAAAAATACTGTTCAAGCAAAGCAATAAATTGATAAGTGTTATTCAGACTCTCCTCCATCATAAACAACAGTTAAGAGGTGTTATGCTAACTTTAAATGCAATCATACAAACACAAATGATGCTGAATGCTCAGGTCGCCCAAAATTGGTAGTTGTCCTGGAAAACACTAAAAAATTCACAAACTCGTTATGGCTGAGCATAAATTGAAGTTTCATGAGATAGCGGAAGAGTTGAACATATCAAAAGGCAGTGTATTCATCATTGTGCGTGAATATTTGTCAGTTAGAAAGCTGTGTTCAAAATGGGTGCTGTATTTGCTCTCAGTCGATCAAAAACAACAACACGTCAATGATTCAGTGCATTGTTTTGTTTTGCAACTGTTTCAATGCAACAAGGAGTTTTTGTGTAAATATGTAACAATGGATGAAACATGGATCCACCACTTCACTCCAGAGTCAAATTGGCAGTCAGCTGAGTGGACAGCAGCAGGTGAAAGCTGTTTAAACGGATCAAAAACACAAATATTCGCAGACAAAGTTTTAGCCCCTGATTTTGGGACGTGCAAGGTATTATGTTCATCAATTACTTTCAGAAAGGAAGAACCATGAATATTATATAGCGTTAATGGCTACAAATGAAGAAGAAAAAGTGATCTTTCACCAAGACATTACACCGTGTCACAAGTTGATTGCAACAATAGCAAAACTACATGAATTACACTTCGAATTGCTTCTATTCTCTAGATCTGGCCCTCAGCGACTACTGGCTGGTTGCAGACCTCAAAAGAATGCTCCAGTGAAGAAGTGATATCGGAAACTGGCGTATTTTGAGGCCAGATACAAAGCATTCTACAAAACAGCATTAAATTTTTAGAGAAGCATTGTAATCTGTATATCACTCTAGAAGGAGACTATGTTGATGAATAAAGTTGAATTTTGCCCAAAGTTTAGCCTGGGATTTATTGAGTGATATGTTATGAGTTTGTTCTTCATGACTTTATTTTAGAAATGCATTGTAGAAATATTCTTATAGTAATGCATTGAAAATTAGGTGAAAAGCATTATCAGTAGTCAGGAATTAATGCAAGCTTGAATGATGTAGGAGTGATATTAGACATGCTGTCAGGAAAAGAGAAATCATATTTAAGTAATTTTTACAATTGTATTTATACTTAAGATTTCATCTTCTTTTACACTTAATTAAGTAGAAATAACTGAGCCTCTATTTTGTTCTCTTGCTATAAATTTTTAATCTATACATATATTTAAACAGTTTAGTTAAAAAAAATTAGTTACTAATCATAATTTGAGAGTTCCTTCAATGCAATATTTTCAGTATGGACGTTATGGAATTTCTGATCTGTCACCAAAAAAGTTCCCTTCACCAAAATTGACATTTCAATTATCTACCTGTGGTGTCCTCTTCTAGGGTTATGAAAAGGTTTTATTCATATAAAAAATAAATATGCCTATTGTGCCTGTATACACAGTAAGAAGTGCTGAAAGGTTTATCAGCTTATTCAAGAAGGAATTGCAAAAATAATTTTGACATTTAGTTATTTGGCCAGATTTTAGGATTTTTGGAATTGGGTTAGGCTGAGAACTTTTCTGCACTTCCTTATATAGTAAGTGCACCAGGTAATTGAGAACAAATTATAAAAAACAATCAGTAGGGAAAAAAAGATTTGTGCACATGTTAAACTTAAAAAGTTATTCAATAAAACCAGCCTTGATAGCAATAGCATGCCTGGATCAAGAGACTCTTGTTCATCCTTCATGTTGGTATTGCAGGGCCCACTTGTTAGTCACTCTCTTGATGGCACCCTAAAGGCAGTAGTCCAGGAAAGGTTGGAGAACACATACTGGTGGTGAGATAATCAAGAAAATAGTCTGGCAACCACTTTTTGGAAGGGAGTAGTACCATTGAAACAGGGTCATCTTCCCCTATGATATAGCCCATAGCACTGACCCTAAAGCTCTTCAAAAAGAAATGAGGTGGCATGACATTGCTTTTGACCAATATAGATGACATGAACTTGGTGTGCTGCACCATTGTTACCTTCATGGGGCTTACACAGCTCCCTGTCATTCCTCCAGTTCTCATTGGATGAGAACCAGAACAGGCTGAGTTTCTCATAGTGCTTGAGCTTGTTCAACAAGTATTGTGGTTAGTTCAATATTGCCCCATGTCTTTGGGTCAGACTGTTTTCTTCCTGTCTTATAAGGCTTTTACTTAGTGTCATCATACACCATTCATCTGATAATGAATTTTGTCACCTTGAGCTACAAGATAATGACTATTGTTGGCTTTCTAGAATTATGACTGATGATATCTTTGACTTGCTAGAAGAACTTTACTATCCGTATGATATCTAACCACTTAAAATGTTTCATTCTTAGTCACAGATAGCACATCCTTACAAGAGTTCACCAGCTCATTCTTGACCTTTAATATGAAGACCAATTTTAAGAAACCTACTTTCAAGTCACAAAAGGTATTATGTAGTGTCATGTGCAGAGTGTGCTTTTTTTATTATTTTGTGCCTGAAAGCTGCTGTGTTAATGCTGTTGATACAACTGAAAAAAAAATGAGTGTTAAAATTTAGCACATACCATGTAACATTGTGTTCAATCAACTTCGATTTATGACTTGCTAATATTGTTTTAAATACATGGTACACCTTCTCTGTGTGTACGCAGTACATTTTACATATGTATATTTTTCATTTATTTATCTTGTATGAACACAAGTAGAGAGAGAACAAGATTACAAATATAGGAAGAAATAATTTCAAAAAACAAATATACATTTATTTAGGTATTTTTTACTTTTATTTTTCTAAGTATTTTGAGATATATATTTCATTTAGGAAAAATACAATTTTTACATTGTTTTAGAGTGGAATTTCACCGACAACAATTAAACTGTTTCCAATTCAGTTTATACAAATTTTAATTCATGTTGCTTTCTCTAACACCAACTGCTAGTCAGGCTTCTTGCTATTTTTGGAGAATATTTAATTGAAAATACATTTTTTTAATGCTTGTCATAGAAATATGACATTAAATTTCATGTAGAAATCAGAAAACAACATTAAACCTTTTAATATTTATTTTCTTTACAATAGACATCTAAGAGTTTTGACACCAATTAGTTTATTTCTTTGTATTTCAATTGATCAGTTAAGGATAATTTCAATTCACAATTCATTCTCTTGCATTAATTACTATCATTATACTTTTTCATCAAGACCTTTTCCTTCTTCAGACCTTTTTTAATGTATTTATATCTTAAGATTTTCCCTGGAATGTTTTAGTGATACTTTCTCTTGCACTATTGTTAAAGTATTTCTAGAAAAGAATCTGGGAAAAAAGATCCCATTTCCTGACATAGCTAAGAATGAGTTGTATTGATATTTCGGGGTGCGATGGATAAATTGTCATTAAATGGCACAAAAATGAAAATAATGCTGACATCACATTTTAAAAGATATATTTACCAAAATTACACAAAAATATTATTAAATAGTAAAGAGTAAATTTATTCAAGAAAATTGCCATTAGCTTCAACTTCAGCCTCCAGATGAATTTTGAATCTTTTGCATCTCTTCTGGACAGTCTCCTTGTTTAAGTAGGTGAACACTGTCATAATCTTTGCTTTCAGTTCATCAATGGTATTACGAAGATTCTTGTTGATCTTTCACTCAACTGTATCTCACACATAATATACAAGGGACTTTCAGCCTGGGGATTTAATTGGCTAGATGTAAGAGGTGAATTGGTTGCAGAAATTATCATCCAGCCCTGACTGTGTTCTCCTGCTTGTTTGGCATGGTGCAGAGACCTTTTACCAAACATAGGGTTTCTAGCAGCAACCATTTTGACCCAAAGCAGCACTACCTTCTCAGGGCACTTGATGTAGGCCACCAACAAATTCAGGAGTTGTTCTTTTTTTTTTTTTTTTTCCAGAACAATCAGAGAGTGAGTTTTCCTAGCTGCTATACTTTTGTAATTATCATTTCACTCCTTCAATTCTTTCCATATCCTCTGCACTGTCCTCAGATTGGTACTCAAATACTCTGAAATTTGTATTGAAGCTTCCAGTGCGAATGTCAAGCACTACAACCAACTGTTTCCAAGTTTTTGGCAAAGTAAATTGTGCCTTGATGCTCTTTTTCTCACAGGCAGTGTTCAACTGACCCTACTATACTGTGCAGTCGACAAAAACAGACAACACGCATACGCAAAATTAAAAATATAATATGTTGCTTCCTGTACTTTAAAACTGACTATTAATTCTGCCATTCTGGGAGAGGAATCTCACAGCATTTTCTTTCTGATCAAAGTCACCCTAGTACTTCTCAACTGATCATCATAATTTTCTGATTCATGTTTGGTATAGAAATAAATGATTTTTAAAAGTAACAATTGTTCATAAAATTATTTTCAGTTTTTATCAAGTAAAAGTTAGTTTTCCATTTTTAAAAAAGTCAGTTTCTTACATTTTTCAAACACCTCAGTGATTTTTGATGACATATTTTTACACTTGTTTATTATGGCATATCAACATTGTGTTATCCTGTGCGAAGGCACACGGTTTTACAAGATATACAAATGAGAGGCGGCCATGTCGACATACAAGCATACATAATTTGTATGCAAATAAGCAGCTGAGAAAGAAGATAAAATGAGGAAAGGTAGCAATTTGTGCAGTACAAAGTTAGTCGGTTGACAAAGTGTTTGAGCAAGGAGAAGATGACGACTCCTACTACGACGTTGGAAAGACAAGGAAACCAAAAGAGTACCTGTTGTCAAAAGTTTTGTTTGCCTGAAACACAAATGTATTAGAGATTTCTTTTTTGTTACAAGCTATTTCAACCATGTCATCAACCTTTGACCCAAAATTGATACCGCTTCTTGACGGTAGCGATTCTGAACAATCTATGCAAGAATGAATCGAGAAGGCAGAACCGATTTGTCAACTCAGTGGAGTACAACACTTAGAATGCCTAGTTCCAATGCGACTTTCTGGGGACGCATATGCGGTGTACCAGCAATTAAGTCAAGAAAAGAGAAAGGACTTTACTTGCATTAAAAGTACCTTGTATACAGCACTTACCTTGGATCCAGTCACTGCTTGGAAGGAGTTCATGGAACACAAGTTACGTCCCGGAGAGATGGTTGACATCTATTTGGCAGAGCTAAGGTGACTAGCAGTCCTGTTTGTGGGAATGCCTGGAAAAGGCCTGGCGTGTGCATTCATTGCAGGATTGCCTTGAATGGCTGGTTGCTTCCATACATGGAGGATGAACTTGGACCCCTGAAGGGGGCTGATCCCCTTGATGGCTCTCATTCATTGGAACAAACAAAAGGTTCAACCAGTCTTGAATTATCGCAAACTCAATGAGTACGTTGAAGCATATATGGCTGACATGTGCGAGTACAAATTGAGAGAGTGGTGGCGACAAGGTTCAGATGCCGCGATATCAGACCTGTGCCGAGCCTACTTACAAATACACATTGAAAAGTCACTGTGGCCGTTTCAAACTGTGGAAATCATGGGGGCCTGATATTGTCTTACTCGATTGGGGTTTGGCCTCAATGTGGCCCTGAGCATCATGGCATCAATCATGAATGCGGTCCGGCAGCAGGATGAAGATGTCCAAAAAGTAACATCATTGTACATTGTTGACATCTTCATCAATGAAAACATTGTGTCTTCCCAGGTGGTCAAAAAACATTTTGAATATTTTGGGCTAACATGCAAGGAGCCCAACCTTCTACAGGACTGCAAAAGTACTAGGATTGTATGTTAGCAGCAACAGAGAGAGACTTTGTTAGAGAAGGGGCAGCAACATTCCAGAGACCCTGCCCGTCATCACGTGCCAGAGCATCTTTTCTGTATGTGGAAAACTTGTGAGCCACTTTTTCGTGTATGGTTGGCTCAGAGTGGCGGTGGCAGTCATGAAACGACGTGCAACCGCTGCGTCATCAGGATGAAGTGCATGATGCAACCATGAGAAGCATGCTAACAGAAACTGGCCAGAGTGATGATCCCGTGCAAGGAGATTGGTGTATCAGTGGAAACAAATTCACTGTTTGGGTGGATGCCCGTTCAATTGCCCTGGGAGTCACCATGGAGGTTAACTGTGCCATTGTAGAGGATGCTTGCTGGCTTCGACCAGAGAATGATGCAAATCACATCAACCTGGCCAAGCTTGATGCCCCTTTAAAGGGAGTTAACCAAGTGCTACAGTGGCAAGGCAAGGGGCTACACATTCTTACGAACTCTGCAAGTACACACCAGTGGTTAACTGATATCCTGACTGGAAGGGCTCGACTGACCACAAAGGCATCAAGTGAAATGCTGTTGCAAAGGTGACTCACCACACTGGTCGAGATCAAGAGTACAACTTGGTCATGGACATAGCGTTGATTAGGTCCACCATAAACAGAGCGAATGCGCTGACTCAGGTTCCACAACGATGGCTGACTAGCACTCGAAAAGAATCCGAGCCTTGGCAGCAGCTGTGTGCCACCTTAGCACACAGTTTGGATTCAAAATGGATCATGAGCATTCATCGACAGTGTGGGCATCCTGGGATCAAGCAAACACTCTATTTCGCCAGGATTGTTAATTCAGTAATTGAAAAAGCGAATGCAAGGATGGTAAAAAAGGATGGAAAAGATGTGAAGCGGGTCAAACGATTGACCCAGCGCCGGTGCTATGGAAACGGGGTCAGCTGGAAGTAAGTCATATGGCAAAGGGTGGGAATGGACATCGCCCATTATGATAGCAACCACTTCCTTACCTTTATTGATTATGTTTTGCAGTTTGGAGACCCATTGCCTGACAGGACTCCTCCTGCATCATCCACCAGCTGAAATCCTTTTTCTTTTTTTTTTTCTTTTTTTTTTTTTTTGAACGAGGTGCACTGGCAGAGGTATTAACCGATAAGGACCCCGCTTTCTGTAGCCAACAGGTTAAGCCGTTCTTACAGGAATGGGGGGTTCGGCTGTGTCTGTGATGCACATATGTACCATCAGGCAACGGCATTACATAAAGAAGCCATCACAGCATAAAGATAACTGCAGCCAGGAAACGGCACCATCTCAGAGGCCACCTACTGGTGTATAATATCACGCCGGAAACTGTGCCTACAAATGCTATCTACAGATACTGAGTTTGAGAAAAAGGGATTCATGCTGAACAAACAATCTGCAAACTAGGAAGCACTCGGAACATACGCTGTATGGGATCTCGTCTGGATAAAACCCCCAGGTAGCTGATGCACCACCAAATTCAAGTGAGGGCGAGTGACTGGAGTGATTAGCCAACAATCTGTTCTAGTCAATGGAATCCCACGTCATGTGCGCTATCTCCGTTCTGCTCTGGAAGCCAACCATCTGACATCCGTGAAAAGTAGTGGGGACAGTACACACTTGATGGATCTAAGGTCAAGTCCACTAAGCTCTGCCTTCAACACCAGTGGTCTATCTGCTGATGCTGACATGGCCAGCGGCTTCAAAGCAGATACAAGTTCATGCAAGAATGCCAATAGCATCTGATCCAAGCCCACCAGATGCTCTTCCATACATTACCAGGCTGGATGCGGATAATCCAGTAACTGCTGAAAGAGCATTGGAGGATAGCATCCCCAACGTACCGCTTAGGAGAAGCACTCGACAGAAAAAGCCTGCTCCAAGTTGTACAGGGTGCAAACGACATGGGAGGGCACAATGTGAAAGCCTTTCCCCTTGACACAAAAGGATACGTGCCTATAGCGCACTCCCGCTGCTCAAATGTTGCACATGCAAATGTCACTCCCAGGCGCAGCTGACGGAACTTTGTGATCTGAAGATCAAGGGGGCGTGTGTTTATCCGGGTAATCTTACGCCTTGTTCCTGTGCAAAGGTACACAGTTTTACAAGGTATGCAAATGAGAGGTGGTCATGTTGACATATGAGCCGCCCATTGTAATTCGTATGCAAATAAGCAGCTGAGAAAAGGGATAAAATGAGGAAAGGCGGCGATTTGTGCAGTACGAGCTTAGTCTGTTGACGAAGTGTTTGAGCAAGAAGACGAAGAAATGACGCTTACTACTATGACAACATTGGAACGATGAGGAAACCAAGAGAGTACTTGTTGTGATCAAAAGTTTTGTTTGCCTGAAACACATGTATTACAGATTTCTTTTTCGTTACAAACATTTTTAAATAAAATATTTAAAAAAATTAAAATAAACTTCCTTATCTAAACTCTTCAGTACAAAACCTTTTATCACAGTGGTATTAGAAGAAATAAATGTGCACTTGTTATTGGTAAATAAATAGTATATAATTTTGTTCCTTTTTTTTAATGAAATAAGAATTTTCTTTCTATTTTAGAATAATTTAAAAATTCAAAAGCTTTTCCCATTGCCAGTTATTAAAAATTTTGTTCCAGTAATGTAATTGACAGTTGATTGCTGCAAAGAGGCTTTTTTGCATAGAGGCTTTTGTTTGTATACATATAACATAACAATAGTTCATTTAACTCAAATTAACACCCCATCTAACTCAAACTGCACAACTGTTCTGGATAGAAATCAAAGTTAAATATTTCATCCTGAAATGTTAGATGATTAAGAAAGAGATGGTTATCTTATTTCTGCTATCAAATCAGTATTTGTATGTTTTTCTGTAATGAATCGATTAACAATGGATATACTTATTATAGAACACTACAAGTCTGTCTAAAAAGATAGATCTATCTATCGCCCGGTTCACACTCCACCTACGTCTATTGAACAGGTTAAGAGGCTCATCCCTTGTTCCCTGTTTAGGATGTGGTTTCCGGCTTTCTCTTTTCCAATCTTTTCACTCTTATGTAGCCCCCTGCACATCAGCGGTGTTACCGCCTTGCTTGGGGTGATACGATTAAAAAAAACAAAAAAACTACAATGATTTGTTCAGAGGTGTAGCATTACTTCCAATTAGACTTAAAAGGTTTGGGTCGCAACCAATAAACCTTTCAATATATAAATATACTGTTTGATGAAAAACCGAATATCTTCTCAAATACAAATATCAATTAAAAATAATGTTAAAATAAATAAATTAAAAATGTCGATTGTTAAAACCATTTCATTAATCTTTGGGACTTTCTGTAACATTGTATGTTTACATTTGTTGACATCACAATACACTTTTAGAGTAGAGATGGTTATTTATGCACAATCGAAAATTGTGTTATATAAGGCTTGATTTAACTTTAATTAGGCTGTGGATTTATTAGTGGTCGAGCGGCCTAAGATGCACCAGATCAATTTTAGTAGCTTCCCCTATGTTGTTAGGGGTTGCAGGTTCAAATCCTGTGAATGACACATTTTTGTAACAAAATCTATCGTAAATTATCTGTCTGGTGTTAATAAATATATAAATATACTGTTTGATTAAAAACAGAATATCTACTCAAATACAAGTATTGATTAAAAAATAATGTTCAAACAAATAATGTATATATAATGGTAAATTTAAGTTTGTTTTTAAATATTTAAACTGACAATTCTGAATTGAAGTAAAGTAATATGTAATTAACATATAAATTGTGATTATTTTCATTATATAGAGATGAAAATACTAATAAGAAAAATTTTAAAAAATTAGGATTGCTAATATTATTCAAGGGGGACAACTTGTCATATATTTGAGAAGTAATTTTTAACAATTCATAAAATTTACTTGTGTGATAACTTAGTTCATTATTATGTAGATAAATAGGATCCTATTCTGTCAGACTTAATTCCTTGCCATTTAACAATATTTTATTTTCATTTTAAATGCATTTATTACAGTAAAAACATTTTAATGTATTTACTATAGAAAAATTATCAGCAATGCATTTATATAATAGATTCAATAGGCTTGTTCGGGTTGTACTGGTTTGCCCTAATTCCTGATCACTAACTGACAATCAATTCTTTTAGCGTTTACTAGATATACAGAATGAAAACTAAAAGTTGTTAAAACAAATTTTAGGTTAAAAATAGCTATGCTTATTAAAATCATTAAATTTGATGTTGTTGGTGTGTTTAGTACAGGAATTCCTCAATGCACATTTAATTAATGCATTTTTGATTAGTGCACTGAAATTTTTTATACCAAAATTTGATTAGTGCATGCATAATGCTTGATTAATGCCGTAAAACATTCTTCAGTTTAACCATAGTAATTGAAAATAGATTTTTTTTATAGCTACCAATTAAAAAATTTTCTAAAATTTAAAAATGGTTAACTATCTAATTTGTCAATTTTGTTTATATTTGATTAATGCCTTTTTAAATAATGCATATCTTTCAATGTACACACTAGCCATACTAATTGAAGGATTTCTCTAATTCATAACCATGTGAATTGAATGATCATTACCTACTTATATCATGATCAACAATCACCTTCAATTTTGCTTTCAAAAGTGCCAGTTTATGTTTGCTACCCTCTTGGCATATTTTTGCTTATTATTTGGAATGAGTTTTCAAAGCAAAGGCAGATGATAAAAGATAAATAAATTCTCATATTTTCAAATTCTTACATTCACTGCTTATTTGCACACTACATCTACTCTGAAAATTTGAATATTTTTCTTTCTTCAAATGCTTTTAAGTATTTGATGTGTCGCTATCTATTATTAAACATTTTGATGTAATTTGGAAATCTCTTCACTGGTTACATAAATAGCTAAAAAAATCAACTACTAAACAAGCAGAACACCTTCCCAAAATGTTTTTCTTCATGAACTTCTGCTGAAAGAATTGTGTATTGATGAAGGTGTTTTTGTTTGGTTTTTCATCATTGTTATTTAGGGAATTACCTTGTCAAAAATAGCAAGTAAAAGACTTGAAACTAAATAATGTTAATTTTCTATGATTAAATTTTCTGTAAGATAGTATCAATCTTTTATTCACAGTAAAAATTGTTCTCTGTGTATGTAAAAAGAAACACACTCTTACACACTGTCCACCTTGTGGTACTTGTACTATTAACACTCTCACATCACCTTCTCCTCTTCCTAATAACAATCGCTCAGAAATACAAGTAGAATTAGTAACAAAGCCAGAAATAAAATAAAGATTATGTCTGAAAATTGGCAGAAATCTGTTGTCTGTTTTTACTATGAAGATATTTGATATTTATTTCAAATTCTTGGAATAGTACAGCAAACACAGATATGATTCTTTTTGCTTCTTTTATTATGCAGAATGTCAATTGGAAGTTTGTTTTATATATCTACAATGTTTTGCAGTTAACAGCAAGTCTTGGAAGGATTTCAAGGTGCAAATTTTTTTTTCTCTTATTATGGAATCCTTTAAGTGTAAGACATATTTTATCAAAAGATTATTTTTAACTAAGCATTTTTTTGGTATATTTGTGTTTTTTGAAAGTCACTGAACTTTTACAATCATACCTGCCAAATATTCAACATCAGTTTGAAATTCTACTTTCCAATCACTTCATTCATCTCCTGGCTTGTTATTCTCTGAATCTTGTTTAGATTCCTGCAATCTTTTTCAAGAATCTCAAGAAGTATAATGGCTTTTCTGTCCTTTTAGACAGGAATGGGTTACAGGGAAGAGAAATAGTCAGGAGATGGGAGAGATGTACAGCTGTTAGAAGCAATGAGTTTGTCAATAAACTCTTTGTACTTTTAGTCATTCAGGGTTGGAAAACTGTACATGTGTTCAAGCCCTCTCCTCCTCCTTCAACCTTCCTCCGCCTGATGACGATGACAACAATAATCAATATTTTTAGCTGTACATAAACTACACTTCGTATATAATGGCATTGGCAACCATGGCTGCTTATGAACAAACTTTTCATGTCTATATTTTTTTATTCTAATTCATTTAAGACATGAATTTATCTTTTCATCAGAATCATATATGAATAGAAAAGCAAGAAAGATAACTCTTCCTTTATTGTATCAATTTGTATCAATGAAAAAATCCAACTTTGGTTACATGGTCGAAACTATAACTACTACTGCTGCTTAGTAACTACCATGACTTATACAAGCAATTATAATGGTACTTGTGCTCAGTCTGTCCAATCTGGTGTCATTTAGTATATTTTTAAGAAAGGAAAAGTTGGCAGGGATGGAGCCTTTTCTATATGCTCCTCTCTGTAACTTGATATATTTTCTTGTCATTCATTAAAATAAATCTTTGGCATTTCTTATAGCAGAATCCATGTATCAGTGCAAGAAAAATAGGGATGGAATTTTCTAGTATTGATACATGCTTATTGATTTTTAACAAAAAACACTGTTCTCTTGTCAAATTTTATGATCTTGTTCTATAAATACTAAGATTCTACCAAGCAGCATGTTCACTGCTATATTATTCATTAACTTTGTGAGTGAAGCATCTGCAACTGGTTCCTTACATACACTATCGAACACAAGAGAGAGTGTTATATTTATATATATATATATATATATATATATATATATATATATATATATATCTGCTTTATGGGTGAAATCATTGATCTTGTACTAACAATCAGTCTTCTTACTAGGTAAAATCAAAGCATGGCCTCCTCATTTTTCGCTATGTTAATAAATTTCCAACCCGACACACACGCACACTTTTATTTTTTCCAATGAATTTTTATCTCTAGATACTTAGATCCTTTCTTAATGAACACATTAAATAAAATAAAAAATTGTTATTTTGTTTTTACTTAATTATCTTTTTTTTTCTTTTTAATTCAGTTTATGGTTATGGGAAACAAGACTGTCTTTTTGTCACCACTTACAGACTTGGTAATTACTGCCAATGTTCAGAATATTTATTACTAGGGTCTTCATTTTAGTGATGGGCTAGTTTTAATATGGATGCATTATAGCATTATATAACTAAGGTTGCATAAGAAATTTTTAGGTCATCAAGAAATTGCTACAAATATCATTGCCTGCCTATGCTCTTCCAAATGCAGTTAGGTGGTTCTGTTTAGGGAAGGAATCTCCTAGTTAATGGCTTCTAACTACAAGTGGTTACAAAACCAGAGTTTGAATAAAGTATAGTTAACATTTATATTACAAAAAAGAGGCTTTTAATTTTTAGGTATGTCAGCATTGGAGTCAAATAATACGAACCCCCACTTTTTTTTTTAATAATTCAGATACCACACAAAAGAAAATTATTTTTATTGTCTCAAAATTTGTTTCTTTTTTCTTTAACAAAAATAAAATCTGTTTTAATATACATCTAATTAGCCATCTTAATCTAAAACCTATTCCTCTTAGTTCAGTGGGAATATGCTGTCTGGAGTTGTATCTCCAGTCTCTAGGCGAGAATCATTTTTGGATAACTTTTCCAGAACCTATCACATCAAAGGAAGGAATATAAATGCATTTCAACCTATTTTGTGGCGGAAAAATAATATTCGTAAATTAAGTCATTCATTGTCCATTACCTTTATAACCGTTATATATATATATATAATGTGCACACCTTACTTGAGTTCAAGACATGTTAGAACTTAGGTTAAACCTACTGAAAGGATAAAGTGTTCATAGCAGCACCATTTCACTGTTTTTCTGTGTGTAATTCTGAAAAAAAACTCAAACATTAGAGAAGGACTGTGTTGATTATATTATTTTAACTTCTATTATAACACTTTTTCCTCTAGATATTTGAAGACAGGAATGAGTGAAGTCATACTTTTTCCAAAAGTGTTAAAGTGATCTAAAACAGTTTACGAAAATTCAAACTTGATTTGCTAATTCCATGCCTCATACTAGAAACAATTATGCACCCTACTTCAGTTTCCCTCTCACACACACACACACACACACACACGGGATTAACACAAATATAAACATTCTCACTTAGATGATTGATATTTTCATCATCCTGGCTCTAGAGTTTCGTAAATGTACTCTTCAGAAATTGCTCCATCCACTCAAGACATGGGGAAGAGATATTATTTGTGTATATTTGTAGAATAGTAATTTTTGTGTGCACTTGTTATTAATTTGATGAAATAAATCCTCAAAGATGTAATTTGGTTTCACAGAAGCAGCTTTTGTCAATTTGCATATACCTGCAGACAAAATAGAACTATATTAATATTGAAATATATATAAAACACATTTTCTTCTGAAGAAAATGTTCATTAAAAAAATATTATATTTGTAATGTAAATTTTTCTATTAACTACTATTTACCTTTTATTACTTTCAAAATGTTTTGTTTTGATTACTCTTGTTAAAATTGTGTTGGGGCCATTTCACACATGCCCATGAATTTTATATACCATAAAATGTATATATTCATAGCCATATCTGACACAAATGAGAATCATTTTTATTTTGATGACTGCTTCTTAGTTTATGTGAATAAAAAAGAAGTAAAAAAAGAAAGAGACCTCTCCTATATAGTTTTTATATGAATTGAACATTTAAAATGTAAATTTAAAAAAAAAAAAAAAAATCAATAGTCTAAATGATTAAGACTCATCTCCAAATTACAGAAGATTTATTCCAGTTGTAAACCTGAGGAAGGCCATTGAATGAATTGGTTAAACATCAACAATGTTAAAGCAGAAAAAAGAATAAAATCAAACAATCCAAATAACTCCTGGAGTCATTTCTATTATTTGTCAATTGCTATCTGGAGAGATATGAATCTTAAATTACTGTCACTGATGTTCTTTTCTAATCTGATTCCAATATTGATGCTCATTTTCGAAAAATGTTTTATAGAGGTTTATTCTGCATGTATTAAGTTCACTATGTGCAAACTATTTATCTTATGTGCACGCACACACATGTACGCACACACATTGATAAACAAATGTTTTACCAAACAAATATCTATTATTTAACATAATCCCATTCTTTATAAATATACTTAATTCAGTACCAAGTATTTATTACATAGAATATATTGAACATTATACATTTGAAATTTCAAATCAAAATTCAACTGAAAAGTATGTTAGGCTATAGAATTCTTGATCTAACTTTGTACATGTACTAGTACTAAACTTTCCAGTAGGAAAAACAAATGCCTTTTGTGGATGATAGGTTCATGAGAGTTCTCGTCTTTTTTGTGTGTGTGGTGGGAGGCGGGTATATGTGAGCAACGTAGGAGGAAGCATGTCCAACTATTCCTCAATCTCGGGTTTGATCACCATGCCTAGCACCTTTGTATAGGTAATGGCACTAATCCAAAGACTCTGTAGGATAAAGTGTGGCAGAATAACATGGCCCACATTACTCACAACTACCTACACTATCATAGATGACATGATCTTGGATATATCTGGGTGATGGGGTTACACAGAGTCACCTGCTATTCTTCCTGCTCACCTGGCCACTTTAAAGAAGCTCGCTATCCAAGTTTCTGTGGTTGGCAGCTGGTAGCATGAGTACAGCATGTCTTTTCATTTCCTGTGTCAAGAAGCTGCCATATATATATATCTGAAAAAGTAATGAAAATGTTGAGATTTGGTACATACCATGTAACATTATGTTAGGTTGTCTTCTGTTTATGAATTGCTAAATATATCACTCTTTGTGGTGGGGTGGACACACACACACACACAATTAAATGTTCATTAAAACTATTTAGTTCCTACTCAAAGTTTGTGGAGTTTACACCAACTTATTGTAGTTTTGTTTGTAAAACTCTACAATCAAGACATCCAATAAGTGGATGTAAACTCTGCAAAATTCAGAACAGAAGCAAGATAATTGTGTATTTGGGAAGCAATCCCTCTTTTATGCAAGTTTCATTAAAAACAATTGACATGGTATTACAGTTAAGTTTTTTGTGTTCTTATAATTTTCTATCTTTTTCTTTTTCTCTGAACATAAATTATGTAAAAATTGTCATATGCACACACACTACTTTTGTCTGTTGAAGTCCTAAAGGATAAAGTGTATCACACAAATCTTTTCCCACTTTGTCATAGTTTTCTCTAACATTGTTTTTTATATATGAAAATTAACATTATTTTCCCATAACCTTTATTGATTTAATCAAAAGTAAATAATTAAATACGCATTAATATTGTATTATCATTTTAATTTCATTTTATCACAAGTATAACTGAGAAAAAATATTTATTTATAAAAATTTCACGATAGGATGTAATTTTAAAAATTAAAACAACCTTATAGACAGGTTAGCAAATTATCAAACAAGCCTCTATACAAAATATATCAAACTCAGTATTTACTAAGCTTTGTGCTATATTTATAAAGTATAGCAGAAATTCACAATTAGTCATGATTGACAGGACTACTATTCTTTTCTTGTAATTTCATTTATTTTTTTAGATACACAAAGAATTGGAGATTTTGATTGATGCTCTTGATTCATTCAAATCAACCTTTTAGGAAGTTTGAACTTTTATCAACTAAACTGTGTCAGTTACCACAACTTTTATAAAGCATGGACATAGTTACTAAATTGTAAGGGGATACTATATACTGATTTGAACTTTGGTCCTAATTTTTATTATTACAGTTGCAGCATTTCAGACATTGTATTCACCAGCTTTCTTCAGGTACCTGTCATATTTGGGATTAACCCAAAATATCCCTTACTCACATGAACAGCAGAATAAAAACAGTCTCTCTCCATATATTGAATAGAGGATTGAGTTGAAAATTCTAAGAATGTCAATAAATAAAATGGGCACCTAAAAGAGGCTACTATGACCAAAATGTGACAACCAAGATGAGGACAATAGAATAAATTAGTACATAATAACAATAATTATCTGAGAAATTGTAGAAGACTTATATCTACAAACAGTAATATAAGCTTTATGACGGTTATCAGTAAGTCGAATCCGTGAACCAAATTCAAGTTATTGCCTATCTGTTGTGTTCACTTTCACAGTAATGTTCATGGGTAAGGCATGAATTCATTTAATCTCCTCCAACCAGTGAGTCAAATAACAAAGTAGACTGGACTCTCTAGACTTGGGTGGCAGCCTTGAAGGACAACTCTGAATTTAAAACCATGGAGAAGGCAATGGGAAACCACTATTTTTAAAGATTTCATAATATGATGCAATTAAAAAAAAAAAAAACCTTATAGACATGTTAACAAATAACAAAGAAGCCTCTCGATCAAATAAATCATACTCAGTATTCACTAAACTTTCCCAAGAAGTTACAGCAATTCACAAATAAAGAGAAATTAACCTGATCACCATTATCACCTATGTACTGAAGAAACAGCATTTGGAAAATCATATATAGTGTCTGAGAATAGGTTGTTAAAATCAATTTCATGTTTAGGAATTCACACTTCTGGTCAATACTCACAAACGCACACACATTTCCAATATTCTCGTTGACTTATTGATAAAGTCATGTAGAATTTGGTTGATACAGATTCTGTGAGGCATTTTCTTTTTTATACAAAGCACCAGCCACTACTATAATTCCAATACCAAGGAACTGCTTCCTTCCACTGTCACTATTTCTAAACTTACTGGTTTTGTTTATTTGGTTTCTCTTCTGCATTGCATAAAATAAGTGAAAACCAACATTTACTCTTATTTCCGTCTTATGTATATAAATAAGGTTACCAAAATGACATTCAAGATCATCGTTGATTTTATTTTATATTAATCCATTTTATCAAAACCTTCAATTAAGCAATAAATTGTGATTTTACTGTTTACCATAAAATCTTCAAATTGAACTAAAAATTTTCATTTGTTTGTTTCTCTCTTGCTGATCAACTAAAAAAAGATACATAGCTTTGCTTAAAACCTATCTTAGTTGCCTTGAGGTCCTAAAAGGAAGTTTTTCATTATTATGATATTTGATGCCCACCCCAACTCTGTTTACATTTAATATTAGAATATTACATAGTTAGGCAATGTATAAGTTTTGTTCATCTACAGTAAGTGTGTAAAAACCTAACCCATATCCTTCAACTTTTTTTTTTTTCACAATATTCTTTTCAGAGAAATGGGTTATCTTATATGCCATCAAATATGCTACATATTTTATTATTAGTTTTGATTTTATTTTAACTTTTTTTCTTTTTTTTTTCTTTTTTTTTTTTTTACCAAATGCCATGTCCCTTCAAGATACACATGATTGTGCCTCTTCAGATTCATTTTCATTATTATCTGTGAATTGCTATTCTAGTATTTTTTTACTTTTTGGGTAAGGTAAGGAAGTAGTTTCTCCACAATTTTGAATTTCAAGGCTGATGTAACCCAAACCTAGCCAATTCAATCAATTCTTCTATTTGACCCATTGCTGTGGGATAAGAGAATTAAAAGTATTCATTCAAAATTTATTTCACACACAAAATTTGAACTTTCTTGAACTTTCCATGCTTGTCACCATTTTCCTACCTGCATATTCCATTAATTTTTATTTATTTTCTTTAGCTAGCTATTAAATTAAAATTCCAATGAATTACATGGCAAACATTAGCAGTCAAGTGATAAAAGTATGAAATACAAATCACTTTCTATTTTAGCATTTTCTCTTCTTATTGTTTGTTGGCAAGACTTCAGTTTTCCTTTTCAGTTCCCACTGACTTTACTAAAACTCCATCTATTGCTTTTTTTTTTTTTTTACATGAACATTACTTTTGCATTTTATATATATATATATATATATATATATATATATATTAATGAAATTATTAGATTGTTTCACAGATCACTTTTAGACAAGATTGGGATTCAGTTTAGAATCTCAGCCATTCACAGGATGATTATTGTTGGCAGAAGCTACACACACACACGCACATGTACACTCTTTTCAAAACCTTGCCTTTTTTTACTCTCTTTTCATGATGTTCAATCTTCAATTGCAAGAATTAGAGTAATTTAATTTTTATGTGCACAATTTTTCAAAGCAATTTTTTTTTTTTTTCCCCTTAATATTTTTGAGAATCTTGTTTTTATCTATGTACTCTCATTAAAAAGAATCTGCATTTCTCTGAGGGATAATAAAAACTAAATTCTTTGAAATGTTCGTAATTTTTAGATAAATTATATCAGCCAAAGACATGATCTGCCTATACAGATTAAAATTTTTGGACTGTTTATATTTAGATAGTAGTTCATTCTCTTTGAATCCTACTTAATAAACTGAATTAATTTTGTAAAGTAAACAAAAAATTCTCACCAAAAAAACTGTCAAAATTGTATACCTAAAAGCATTCATTTTTAATGAAGAGGAATGCCTTTAAATCCAAGGATTAATAAATCACAATGAAGTAATGGTAAATAAGTTTGTAGACTTTTATTACTGTAGTGCATTTTATCATCATAATATTCTACTTTTGTACTGTAATAAAAAGCAGCACTTATGACATATTAGGTCATCTCATTGTGAAAGCTAAGTTTAGTTCTTAATGGGCACCCCATAATGGTAGCATTCATGAATGTGAAAGAGAATGAAAAAACTTTAGAAGGAACTGGAAACCCAATCTTACACAGGTAACAAGAGATTAATCTATTCATGTTAAAAAAAACAAACCTGGGAGGAGTGTGAACTGGACAATAATGGGGTTAAATATTTGGTCTTGTTTCTCAAGCATGAAAAATACATTTTTAACCATTTTTAATTGTGTATTGCTCAGTAAACTCAGTCCATTCCTTTTTGTTTCTGATTGATAAAAAAAAGGATGTTAAGAATATTTTTCAACTTTTATTCCTGCCAGAATTTTATATTTACTGTGTATGTGTTGATTATTAAATAGCTAAATTGGTATTTACAGAGGTTAATTTAGTATTGCACAAGGCCAAAGTGGAGAGGAAAAAAAAACTGAGAATGATTGTGTTGTAATAATCTTTCTTCTTTATGTGTCATGTCCCCTCAGGTCATAGGTGATTATTGCTCTCCACAATTTCCTGCACTTTGTAGCTCTTGATAAATTGTCAGTTCTTCTAACTTTTGTTCCGCCATCCCTTTACTCAAGCTCACTAAATATGTCATGGATTGTTTTCTGCTGTTCCTCTTGCTTTCAATCTGTCCTGTGACAATCAGATTTTTCTAAGCCCTCCTTCCTCATTATCTGTCCTAGAAATCATACAAAAGGGGGGAAAAACCTGCTTCTCTGCCTTCAAAATTAACTTTGTGATAAATATTGGGTTGCACTATTCTTTCAACTAAGAAGAGTCGGCCAATTTGCCTTGAAAATGAGCATTCAATATTTTAATTTTTTTTCCTCTTTTTACTTAGGCATAAGTACTGATCCCTGAAATACATCATAAAGCAGAATTCAGTGCAAGTAAATTGATACATGCAGTAACATAGCAACCAAACACAAACTAATTATCTATATTCTTTGTGTAGACACTGGTTTGGCATTTGCTTAATTAAAGCATTGCCTTTACCAGTTCAGATCACACTAAAGTACCCAACTTTTTTCCTTATGTTTTTTTTAATCATCATGTTTCACTCTGAGTATGTTTCTCTGAATTTACATATAGCAGCCTCTTCCACTCAATTTAACTTTATTGAAGATAATGTCTTTACCATTTGGGATTTATCCCGTTTGCCAAACGACGACACATGGGTTGTATTTGGAGGACTATCTCTCATTATAACTCATTCGAGATCATTAACCTGTCCATTTTGAGCTTTGGTAGTGAGGTAGCTACCCACCAATATAATATCATTCTGCTGAATTCAGTATTTATATAGTTGTTTTTTGTTTTTTTTTTAATTTATTTAAATTTACTTTTTACAATACAGTATTTTGATCAGTTACATTAGTAGTTATCATTATTTTTACTTGGTATCAGTATTTACTATGAGGAGCTTAGTCTGGCACAAGGCCACAAGTATAACACTACCATTAGTAATAATTAACAACTTACTTTGTATCAATTAATTTGTTTTACTTATATAGCTAACCAATTACAACAAGCCTGTTTTTATCTATTAAAGTAGCAGTATAGCCCGGTGTTGCTCGGGTGTAATGGAAGCTTTAAAACTAATCCATGGTCCTGGAGCTCAGACTCTTTGGACATTAGCACAAAAGACTAAAAAGCAATAGTTGTTTCCAGTTAAAGCGAAACCTTAGACTGAAAGAAAAATGAATGAATGTAAGTCAAATTTTGATTTCTTGGTATCGATATCAAATAAGATTTTTGGATCGTAAACTGAATTTTGAAGGCTAAATAAGTCCTCTGAGTAAATGGTATCATGGCTGAGACTAAGAACTACAATTATACCTACTTAGTGCCAAACCTGGAGCAAAAACTAAAATAAAAGGGCTGAAAAAATACAGACATACAGGCAGATAAACAGACACACACACAAAAACATCTTGCCTTTTATATATATTATCGATTTTCTGCACTATTGTAAGAACTGCAACCTTGAAACTTCTGAATATCGTTTCTTATGTTTTTGTCTATGAGTGTATCAAATTTGATTAAAATCAGACCACTCCTTCTATAACCCGATTTTTTTTCGCTTATCGATTTTCGATATTTATCGGGGGTGCCTCGACACAAACCTAGCGCAGACGCTTATAGTACAACTGTGTAAATTTTCAAGAAAATCAGTTCAGCCATTTCGGAGTCTATAAGTAACAGACACACACACACACAGAGTTCCATTTATAAATAAGTTTAGATTACATCATTGAAAAAAAAATGAACTGCTAAATTTAGTACAAGGTAATTAGAGTATAACATCTTTTTTAAGCAATTATCTAAGTACAGATTAGGTTCAAGGTTAACTTTAGTGATCAGGTAAGAACTACTATTTTGAGCTTAATTTGAATGTCATTTTTATTTATTTACAAGTATAGCTATTAAATTTTAGTTTTCTTTATTTTTATTGAAGTGTTTTCAACAGACAAGTTTGTCAACTTTGTAAGGTTGCATCCACAGAGACAAGTCAAGAGTTAATTACCTGAATGTAATTCACCTTTTATTCCTCAGTTTCCATCTTTCTTACATGATGTCAAAGAGATTTTATTCTTTAAGCAAGTGTGTTTGCTGCTCTGCTTGTCTGTTATAACTCTTCACTTTCACAATGATATTGCTTAATGCTGATAAAATATGAATAAATCAAATTTTTGTGAATATTTATTTTACTGGATTTAATGAAGGGAATTGGGGTGGAAAAAATTATAATTCACCAGTGTTCAAGCTGTAAGAGATTACTTTAATAATGATTCAAAATACTGGTTCTTACCTAAGCTTGAACACTGGCAATTATCTTAAAAACTTTCATTTTGTACAGTACAAGACCAAAATGGGAGCAAATTACATGAGGGGAGCCTGAATGTCTTCAAATTCAACCTTCAGAATTTTTACTTTTTTTTTTTTTTTTTCCCTCACTCTCTCTCTTTTTTAAACTTGAACATTGACAGCTGGTACCAGAGGGAAATATGTATGTAACAGTCTGAGCCAAACAAACAGTTTCTATCTATCATCTATTTACCTATTGTTTAAAAAAAGGTTTACTTTACTTTTTGATCTGCATGAATATGTAAACAATGTTAAATGTATGTTAATTTATTAGTTTCTTCAGTTTATTTTTCATCACAAAAAAAGTTGCATTCAACATCACTTCCCCCCCCCCATTTCACCTATCTAAAGAGCTCACAGTTTGTGTAAGTCAATATTTGAATATCAGCATCATATCTTTCATCTGTTAGTATCTCAAAAATGGAACATAACTTTTGAAATTGTTTATCCTATTTTTAGTTGTAGGCAGGTGGTTATCAATGTTGGAATGTTTAAAACTTCAACTAATATCATCCAATGATGTTTCATAACTTGCACTTCAACTTCAAGAGCAATATAAAATTGTCAGATCTTTTTCTGTTCTCTTTTGTAAAAAATTAACAATTTTGTAAATTTTACTAAATATTATGTTGTTAAACTATTTTTAATCATCCTCTTCCTATATTTAATCATCCTTTCTCCACTCTACGTAGCCCCCTGCGCAGTAGTGGCAGTGACATGCCTTGCTCGGGGTGAAACACTTATAAAAAAAAAAGAAAAAAAAATATTCAGTTTGAATAGTATCGACTTATATGGCCTTTTCTTTTACCATCTTTTATCTGTAGTTTTATTCAGTTGACCTACAACTACTTGCTTGCAGTTCTTAACATTTTTTTATACCTATCTTTTGGCAAACATTTTAGTACATACATTGAAAACAGTAAATCGGGAAAAGAGGAAAATACATAGAATTATGAATTATATTTCCTTCCTTGCATGAGCAGACACTCTGGCTGATTCTAAACACACACACACACACAGTGTGTACACATATTGGTAAATGAATAAATCTGTAGCCTAAGGATTGAAAAAGTGATCATTTTAATCTCTATCTTTATCATTGCACTTAATTCAGTCGTGAATAATAATAATAATTTAAAACAAACTTTATACACAGAAAATTTCAGACCAAAATTTATTTGAGAACTACATGTTGGATTACAAGATTCACTTTCATGGATAACAATAACAAAGATTGTATTTTGCCAAAAAATAATCAGTTAGAATAATGCTGGAAAATAATGTTTTTAAGGCAAGTGTTTTTTGCATTTATAGTGTTTGATATCAATAGCATTTAATAACTGAATTTGTTCACTTATGTATAAGTGAACATATTTATTATACACACACACACGATGCAGCTAAGTAAGCATTTTAGTGGTAAACTCACATGTACTTCATGCAAGTTGAAATGCAAATCTCTTGCAAGAGTCAAAAGTCAATTAAGGAAACCTCAAGATGCCTTCTGTCTTGTTGGCCCATGATGTTAGTGGTAGGACAAAACAAGGTCGAACAACAACTCTTACCCTCATTTTAAATACTGATAATCTGGGAAAATGCCTTGGTTAAAAATGTGTATGAAGCAAAAGTACATAACTGAATCCCTTGATGCAGAAAAAAAATTGCACTCCTTGACATTGGTCTGTTACTATTTAGAAAAACTGCTGATATGAACACAGGCTAAAAGTAATGTTTCAGCATTGGTGACAGCAATGCTAGTAGCAAGCCAAATACTTTTGCATGTGTCAATCCAGGAAGTGTAGAATTCCTTGATCAGTTTATCTAGATTATCACCAGAAAATGTATACAGAGCAGGATATTAGCTTTAGTGCGTTGCTAGCAATAATGACAACATTGGGATATTGTGAAGTGTGTGTTACGTAAATACCATAGAGGCCCACGCAAGAATGGGAAAATTACTAAATGCAAATGTCAGGACCTGCTAAGCCAGTACAAGGCCAAAGTTGACAGCCTCTAGGACCAAACATAGTGTCACTACTGTAAACCCAAATGAAAATTCCAGTCTTTCAATAACATAAATCTCATTGCAAAATTTGGCTCTCACACCCACGACATAGTTTGAATTTAGCACCTTCTTACTTTCATCTGTTCAAATCCATGAGAGATGGACGACATTTTTTTGACAACAATGTCATCATCATTACTATGAAAAAGTGTGCTGTCTCTGTGGATGCAGATTTGTACAAGTATAGCATGCAGGCTCTTTTTTCATAATCAGTTGCAGTCGCTATATGAAAAAAGATTATATTTTGTATCTAAAAATATTTTTATGTTCTAATAATTGTGTATAACCTCTAGAAATAGAAAGTATTTCTTTCAGAGTATTACTTATACTTGTATGTTATACGTGTATGTATGAGGAGAAAGTACTCAGCCCAAACTACTTCCAAAATCTGACCAAATACCAGAAGCTCTCCACCCTCCAACCAATCCTAAGTCAGGCTAAGATCTTTTCAATAATATGTGTGTGTGTGTGTGTGTGTGTGTATATATATATATATATATATATATATATATATATATATATCACACACACACAAGTGTGTGGAGCTGTAAAATTTTATGTAAGATTTCCAGCCAACTACTTCACCAAAGGAGGTAACATTAAATGCAAAACAAAGTGTAGACTGTCATCTGTTTAATATGCAGTTATCTTCCAGGAATATTGTGGAAAATAGTTTAACAAAATAAAAAAGGATAAAGAGTAGATACATCCACTAATTTTCAAAACCTTGGTTTAAAATTAATTTTTATAAATGAAAAATTTTCTTGAAGATTTCTTTTTAGCTTTAATTGAAAGCTGAATGATTAAATTTACTATTTTCAGTAAACAAAATACTCTGGTGTATTTCAAACAAAAATTATGTTGATCAGAATCAATTTTTTTTTTTTTATTATTTTTTCTAAAGTAGCTGTTTAGCGCCCTTTTTTAGTTGCCTTTCATCACAATGTAATTCTGTGTTAAAAATTCTTCCAAAAATAAAATATACTTTTCTGAACTTTTATTTGAGAATAGCAGCAAAATGAATTTTTAAAAGAAATAATTGCATTAATGACATACATTTGTTATTGGCCACTGAAAAGTTTATTGTTGTTCTATGAAGGTTTTATCTGTTCCAACATGATTTAAGAAAATGATGGATTAGCTCCTTTTTTTTCTGTAATTTTTAAGTACTTAATAATCTTTAAAATGTTGGAAAATATTCTCCGTAATCTAATTTTAGGGATGTTGACTTTATATTTATTGTAGTCATCACTCTTATTTTCTGATAATGTTGTGTATGGTCCACCATATTTTTGTTTAAAAAAAAAAAAAAAGACATTATATAATATTTTATATACATAAAAAAAAATTAAAAATTATTTTAAGAATCTTGGTGCAAAATGTTTTTTATTAAGCTTTCAATTTTTGATCTGTAAATATAGTTTTCACTTAATAACACTATTACCTAACTGAATGAAAGCTATGCAATTTTTTTTTAAATTATAAATTATTATAATTATAATTTAATAAATGAAGACAATTCTTTTAGAATTTCATTATTCACCAAAAAAAAAATTCATAAGACAATAGTGTTCTTAATTTTATTTATAAAAGCAATTAAAATCTTTTCTAAGAAAATGTCATAGTTTTTTATTTATTTTACAATTCTGTGCAAATTTTCAGGAAATGAAAGTTTGAAAAAAAAATGACAATTTACATTCTTCAAGGAACCATTATTTTAATAAAAAAAATTTGTGATGAAAATTTAATTTTTCAAAAATTCATGAAATTAAGTTGGAGTAACATATGTAAAAACAAAAAAAGATGTTACCAAAATTTTCTAAAAGAAAAAAAAAAGCATTTCAAAAATAATTTATTTGTGAATAAGTCCTGAAAGCTTCATTAAAATGTAACAATTATTTTTGTAAGAATTTTAAAATCAATGTGTTTTTCAATAAAAAAAAAAAAAGGTGCAGAAACACTAATCATCTTTTCAATGATCTCTCTCACTCACATACATACATACATACATACACACACACACAAATTAAAAAAAGGAAAAAAAACAGATTTTTAACCAAATTTTTTAAAAAATTGTAAATAAAAATACTCTGGTTTTTCCTCTTCATATAACAAACATTTTGACAAAACATTATTTTTATTAAACTTGGCACTTTTTTTTATCATGCTATGCTGTTTTATTTGATTTTTTTTTTTTTTTGTTGCTGTTGTGTTAGTGAAAAAGTAGAGGTACCTAATAAAACAGATCTGCCATGTGCATATGTTCTGAGAACTGTTGACAATCTCAAGAGTATCACAGGCTTAGGCAGCAGCATCCAGAGGAAGATGGACAAAAAAAGTGCACTTGGAATTTCATGACATCAAGACCAAAATTGCAAAGGACTCAATAATATCAATGTGTAAGATAGCTGTTGAGCTAAAAGGGGGCCTAGAGGCTTCTCTTTACAAAATCTATGAAGGCTAGAAAACTGCAGAGTTGTAAGAATATGCTCAGGTACATCAAGAATCATGGTCTTATTGTTAAAATCTTTACAGTAAATGCTGTTTTGAAGAAAAAACTAACACCATAGAGTCATTAGCTGAAATCAAGGAAATCTTCAGAGCCAAATCATGGTCTTGGATGTTGTTGCCTCTAATAGGAAAAAGATGCCCACATTCTTCAACAAGCTTGGGCAAACGTTGCTAATGTCTACTATATTGTCCTGAGGTACCATGTTTTGCTATGGTTCAGGACCAACTATCCAGAGGTCAACAATGTGCTCCCAGCTACATGAGCAAGAAAATGCAGAAGCTAATTTTGCTTATTTCTGACCAGTTTATTTTTATTTTCCTCCAGCTCAGACTTGAACCCAATAGATTTTGCTGTGTAGGACATTTTGGAGCAGATCACCAACAAAACCCTCCACTTCAATATCATATCTTCAAAGCTGCCATCAAGAAAAAGAGTATGTCAGAAAGTTTATGGACTCAGTGGTTAAGAGGTGCACAACTTTTCAAGATTATGTCAAAGTTGTAATTGGAAATAATGCAAGCCACATTGAATAAACTATTCATATTGATATTATGTAGATTCTTATTTATATCCATTTGTATTACTTGATCTGTTTTATCCATAATATGTTGCAAATTTTGCAGCCCATTATATCCATCTCAAGGCAAATAATAGCAGTTTTTGCTTACAGTTACTGGACATTTCAGTAACATTTCAAAATATCTCTAATGATAATTTGCCTGGTAGCACAATTGAAAAGAAATAAAAATTACTTTTTGTTAAATTTTAAAATTTGATACACAAAAAGGATCTGTAAGCATTTTCAAATATTTGTTAATATGAAAGAATCAACTACATTTCTATGTTTGGTTTCACAAGTGTTGTTTTTTTTTTGGGGGGGGGGTTCTACAAATTTCTAACATCTAAATTATTTGTAACATATCACTTGCAAGTTAAATTTCAAACATTTGAAATAAATTATTGCTTTGTATTTTTCTTACTTTGTTTGCTGAGGGTATAACAAATAGCACCAATCTCTCTTGCAGTGAATGTGGGAAACATACTTCTATCTCAGCTTCAAAAAGCTCTTTAGAGTATATAATAGACATGCATAGTTTACAGGAAAAACTCACAAATTTTCATTTACTCTAGCAAATCATGAATGTCTAGCAAAACATGTCATCCAATAAATTATTGGATTGTATCATGCAAACACATTTTTGTAAACAATGTGTTCAATATTTAAAAAAAAATAGTTCCATAATAGTTAATAGCTAGATATAAGTTCAAAAGATTTATCTTTTAACTTCAAGTTTTAGATACAGTGCTCATCAGTGTATATAGAAGAGAGTTAAAGGTGAATATGATGTATATGCACATGCACAAAGTTGTAGTTTTGTTGTTCAAAATTGATTTTGTGAAGTGTATTATACATGCTTGCAGTTGAAAATTATACACTGAGTAACAAATAGATAAAAGATAATTATATATATAAATATATATCATATATATATATATATATATATATATATATATATACACAGTATTAAATTAACTTGAAAAAATTATTTACCATTTTGTTGACTTGTATCTTTTCATCAAATAAATTCTGTAGAAACTGAAATAATAAAAAAAAAAATAACTGGTGGATATGGCAGATGAGTGAAAACTTTTCAGTTAAGTCATAATTTCTGCCTGGTCACTGAAAAAGAATACAGTTTTATATTATTAAAATGAACTATTTTGCCTTTTTTTTCTTCATTCTAAATGTTTTTGCTCCAATTGGGAGCAGTACTTGTTCAAATCAATCATTTAATTCTCATAAAAAAAGATCATGGAGATTTTCTTTTATAATGATTTGCTTTCTTTGTACGAAGACCAGTTTTTGATCAAGGTGTTGGTCATTCATTTCACTTACTCTGCCATCTCCTGCATTTTACAAAGCTAATTTGTTCTAAAAAGATAAGATTTTCATGATGTTTAAGTCACAGTCTTACATAGAAATATAGAGATTAAAAAACTTAAACTAATAATTTTCACTGCTTCATTAGATATTTTGATTAGCTGTCTGCTTTATCATATAGCATTGATTATTCTCAAGCAATTTGATTTGATTTCTATCAACCAAAATTGGTCTACTCGAAGTTGAAGCATCATTTAGCAAGAAAGTGCCAACACAGGACGTTTTGCAAATTACTTTTGACATGTTTGATCATTTACAATAATTTCTGTATAAACTGTACAAATCTTTTCTCATATTTGAGTTGCATTTTTACTGTCTAAAAGTAAAAAAATTTATTTGTTGAAAAAAAATTTTTTATTTTTATTATTTTATTAGTTTTACAATGCTAAACTCAATAAAAATATACCAATTTTGAAACTTGAAAAAAATTCTCATATATGACAATCGTAACAAAACAAAAACAATTCTTTTATATGCATTGTGGTGCAGTAGATATTGGCTTGGAACAAATAACCAGGGAGCCAAGTTCGAATTTCAGTTGAATTCCTTGCATTCACTGACACACAAATAACCTTGGGAAAGGTATTAATCCATTTCTCTCCAGTTATGGGTTAAATAACAGGACAGATTGGATTCTATAGTCTTGGCTGGCAACCAGTCTACTGCAGAAAGTAATGGCAACCCACTGTGGGATAATCTTCTGCCCAGTCAGTCATGTCTCTTTTGAGACATGATTGCTCAAGCATGTATCACGTATGGCACTTAACTGACTGACTATATAAATATATCTATGTATGTAAAAAAAAAAAAGAGAGATTTATATAAATACAAGCAATAAAACCTGACATAACAGGCCAAGTTCCATTTCTATCCATTTATACAGGTTTTTTTTTTCAGATTTGTATTGGCTATAAAATGGTGTCAATGAAGTTACAATGAAAATATGACAGGATTAAACCTTTTGTTCATCTTCAGCATGTAGCTATTGTGGTGCAATGGTAAGTGCAATAGTTGAATGATCATGGGTTCAAGTTCCAGTCAAGGATTAAATGAATAGGACAAAAGTTAGAGATGCTATTGAAATGCATAAGTTTGTCATGTTTTTTGTATTAAATAAAGTATAGAAAATTTTTCCCATTCAAGTCTTTGTGAAGCACTAAAAGCATCTCCATTTATTCTTAATGATAAAATGATTGCTTTTTTTGTTTTTTATTAATAAATATAAAATGATCCATTATTAAAACAAATTAACTTTATTATTTTCTATGAACAAAACTGGAATATTTTGCCTTTTTTATTCTAAATATTTCTGCTGCTGTCATTTAAGAGAAAAAATTTAAGAAATAAAAATGTAAATTTGTTAGATTTTTAGAATATGCTTTTAAAAAAATGTAAGCATTGCTTATTTCTCTTTATTCCTGAGCTGTGATCTAAATACCGAGTTCATTACCACTTTCATAGAAAAATCTTTTATTTGAATAACAATTCGATTATAGAACTGAATGTGAATAACTAAACAGTTCAGTTTTTAAATTTTTTTTTTTAATTTAAATATGCTTATCATATACATGAAGCTAGAACTACTGAGTTGGGCAAGGCATAAGACACGTTCTAATAGATATGCTAAAACCACATTGATTTGATTTTTTACTTAATATTTCCTTTCACACACAGTTTTATATATTATATATCTGAGAGAGAGAGAAATCACTTTCTCATCAGACATCTTCCTTGCATATTACTACCTCATTCTATTTCCCAATTTATACTCTGTATTGATATTTCAAATCTTCCAAGATTCTGACTTGGTTATTGAAATCTATTCACCATCACTGAATGGAAAGAAAGTTGGCTAGACAAGAAAAACAGAATAAGTTTCAAATGAAATTATTCAATAACTTTATACTTTATCAAAGTCTGTTCACTTCCATTGTGTTTAATCAACTATAATTCAAGTCAAAAATATTTTCTAAATAATTAATAACAAATAAACAAATGTTCAGATTACTTTCTTTTTTTTTCCTTAAATTTTGCTTAGAAAAAAAAATGAAACACAAGTATCCACCAAAAATAACATTTATAGTAATAATAGAATATATATATATATATATATATATATATATTAAGGTGTACAATATTGTATATAAGTATATATGGTTATTTACACTGTGTATCTGAGTCTGGCACAAGCTTAGAAAAGTATAGTACCTGTGAGGATTAAGCTCACCAAGTGAGAACTTGCTTGCTATGTGACATGGTAGCTGTCTATGAGATGTGTTTAATATTAATTTCTATTGGAATGATGTCAAGTATATTGCAAAAGCTTTATTTTTATTTTTTTAATCTCATGAATAGTATTTGTGGTGTTAAAAAAATCTTTTTAGTGTTCATCAAATAAGGTACATGATGGATATGTTTATATTTTTTGAGAAGTTTTCTTTGTATCATGTAGGTTTTATATAAGTATATATAATGCAATTAGTATGTCAATAGAAAAACTTGCACTAAATCTTTCTGGAGCTCATGTTATTATTTCTATCATGAAGTGAAAAGCCAGAAGCAAACACACAAACACAGGTTTGCTGAAACATATTCTAGAGCTTATATTTGAAGAATTATTTTACTTTGTATAGGCAGGGTGGGTATATGTGAAACATAATAGGAAGGGAAAATAATGGGTTTGATTTAGAAAAGTACTTTAAAAAACAATATAAAGATGCTTTTAAAGTTAGTTTTGTTATATATATATATATATATATATATATATATATATATAAAGTTTGAATGAGAATGTGATGAAATATTAAATGTATGAAACATTTTCAGAAATCTATTTTTGAACGTTTTGGCAATGACCCCATGTCATCAAGAAAATTAATTTCAGCAAAATCTAGTTAAACAAAACCTGATTCACATTAAGCATAAGAATGCTAGACTTTTTACTGTGTTGTTTTAGGAAAAAATATTCTTTTATTTTAAGGTTTTTGTATCCCACATTATTTTTGAAATAATTTAATTATAAATTAATTTTTATTTTTCTGATGACAGTAATTTGTTGACAAAGCAGGTAAAAAAAAAAGTTCTCCAAATTTTTTGCTTATATAAAAGTAAAAGTTTTGTCACTTAGCTAATTGATGTTACCTTCAGCATCCCAACTTTTGTAGGCAGACTTGCCCATCCACTCTTCAGAGGTTATCAGCAATTGACTGCTTATATTTTTTGATTTTTCTTTTTTATGCACTTACATTGGTGTAAGTTTTCTCCCTATTTTTCGTGTTCACATGTGCACTTGCATGTATGCATCCATGTGTCCAGATGTGTGCTTGCATACGTGTGCCCTTTTGGGTTGTATTTTGTTTTTTTACATAAATAATTGATCTTATTGCTTGAATAATAAATATTTTATATATATTTTTAATTTTTTAATTTTTCAATATTGGTTGAATAAATTACAACTTTTATTTAAGTTTTTGATAAATATCTTTTTTTGCTCCTATTGTAAAAGGATATTTTAAATTCCTGTGGAGCTGAAACTGTCAGCCAATAGATGCTTGATTTTTTTTTTTTTTTTTTTTTTCTTCTTCTCTCCAGAAAGACTTTTCTCTCTCTCTCTCACACACACACTTCATTTTCTTCCAACTTTCTCTTTAACATAGATTTACTTTATTTGCCACACTACAAGATGTGTGTTTCCTCTTATTCACTACTACTCATATCAATCTCTTTAGTCTATAGTTTAGCCTTCAATTTTCTACTTTCTAGTGATAAGATCATATGAAGCACAAATGAATATTTGGATATTTGAGGAGAAAAAACAATGCATCTTATAGGCAGACAAATACAACTCATATACATTATATATTATGCTATATCTGTTAGCCCAACTGAAACATAGTTTGCAAGAAATTTATTATTTATTTGCTTACTAAATCTCATCCTGACCCGACTAACAGAGCAGCTTTAGACTCTAGTCCTTAGTTTCTTATTTCTCAATCTTGATGCCTGCCTCTTGGTTTCATTATAATATTTTTATACTTTTTTAACTTCAGTTATATTTCTATCTGTTAATTCATGATAATTGTTAATGACTTTTTAATAAGTAAACCAAATGTAACATTTATAATTAATAAACTTAATTTTATTTTTCTCTCAGTGATTTCAACTTTTAGTATACAGGGTGCCATGGATAAAGTATCATTAAATGACACAAAAATGAAAATTTAATTTTAACATGTATTTACCAAAAATACACAAAACTACTAAAGAGTAAATTTATTCCATAAAATCACCATTGGCTACAACCACGGTCTCCAGATGATTTTGGAATCTCCTGCATCTCTTCTGGACAGTCTCCTTGTTTCATTTGGTGATTGCTGACAACTTCGGTATTACAAGGACTTTTGTTGGTCTCTCATTCAACTGTGTCCCACACACAATAATCAAAGGTGGTTGCAGTCTGGGGATTTAGGTGGCCAGATGTAAGAAATGATGTGGTCGCAGAAATTGTGTGACAATCATGACTGGATTCTCTACTTGTGTAGCATGGTGCAGAGTCCTCTTGCTAGACATAAGGCCTTTCAAAGTTACCCTTTTGACATATGGCAGCACTATCTTCTGTAGGTCTTCGTGTTGAGTCTAAGGCCTTTGGGAAGATGAATGGAGGCAGAACATCATCATTAGTGATCACTTCAAACATCTTTGTAATTGCCATTAGACTCATCCAGCTTTTTAAAAATTCTTTGCGCCATCTTTAGATTAACACCCAAACTCTCAAATATTCATAATAGAGCCTATGACATAATTGATAATCAATATGTAATTGTGTTTCCAAATTTCTGGCGAAACGAATTGTGTCATGGTGCTCTTTTTCTCACAGACAGTATCCAACTGACCCTACCATACAGTGCAGTCGATAAAATCAAAAACAATGTATGAAACTAAAAATATCAAATGGTGACAATTTTTCCATTGCACACTGTATTTTTTCAAGATGGTGTCAGTCTGGCTAAAAGATATTCTTAGATTACCTTGCCCTATCATTTCCCTCAGACCAAGGGTTGTTTGTAACATTAGCTGACTACCTTAAATAACTGCTATTGTCAGAATTCTTGGTTTTAAACTGTTTCTTTCTCTTTGCAAATTGTCTTCATTTCTGCTACTTACATATTACAGTAAAAGCTATAGAAAGCTGTCTGCATCCAAAGTTGATGTATCAAAATATAGCCAGATGCTCATTGTATATTAACCTGTATATTCAAGAAAGAAGGAAATAAAATACCAGCTTCTCCCCCCATGTGCGCACACACACACACACACCTGATGGGTCTACCTCTTTCTCCCACCTCATGTTCAAAATTGGATGACTTGCAACAAACAGGCATGTAGGTTAGGTTGTGCCTTAACATGACATCAAAAAACCAGTGAAAAATGTTTTCCAGTATTCTGCTTGTTAAGATAGAACAGCCAGGGTAACAATTCAAAGCACTTTCTTGTTTTCCAGCCTATTTTTCTCTTTCTTGACATCTCTTTTGAACAGTAATGCTAAAACTTTTAGTCCTGTCATCATGGAATCTTAAAAAAAATGATGTGTAGGTGTGGGGGACAATTTTTCTTTTTTTCTGTTAGAAGTCTTTTTATTTATTTTATCCATTGTCCAATTGTACTTGTGACACCTGGATTGGTCAAATAAGTATTCAGTGTTTGAGCATGGACATTTCCCATGTCATTCCCCTTCATACCATCTCTCTGGACAGTGAGGGCAACTTGACTCTGTTCATCACTCCAAATTGTACTAATTTACATTGAACCAATATTAAAGAGTTTATTACTAATCTGACTTATTTTTGAGCAACTTTGTTGGATTGTTTTCCAAATTTTAAGAGTTCTAATTTCTCTGCTATTTACCAATAGTTTGATGGAGAAGTAGATTGATACTTTTATATTGGGAAGAGTTTGAACACTTTTTGCCATTAATTATACACCTCAGACTCAAATTTAATTATCTTTCATCAACAATTAACCATTGCTTTTATGTTTCTTCTCTCTCCATTTTATGTGTTCTTTGAGTGCTACTGATAAAAGAAGTGTTAGCACGTTCTTCTCAGTAACTGATGCTTGTAAGTTTTATATTCACTTAGTTGGAAATACCCTTGAGAAAGGTACAAATTGATCTCCTCTCCCAGATATGGGTAAATAGCAGGACAAACAAGGTCCTTTGGTGGCAACTGGTCTGAGCAAATGTCAGTACTGAATTCAAATCCTCTAACTATGGGTTAAATAATCCAGGACCTTTTCACTCCTTGGAGAAGGCCAAATTTGTGAGGACCTGAATTCAGATCTGGATCTATTTTAATGTATTTTCATCCTTGGTACCTTTAGTTATACTTTATCTCAAGTATGTTAGCAGATTAATTTGCAAGCCATTGCCAGTGATTTCGATCTTTATTGGAGCACATTGCATGAAATATCAATAAATAACATGGTGACCTGCGAGAAAGTTGTAGTAAACAAATGTTATACCTTATTTCTTTGTGCAGTTTGCTTCTCACTAGGTGCTCCACTATCACACTAATCTTAGTAAATATCTATCAGTCAGTTAAGTGCCTTATCTGATACACACTTGGGCGATCATGTCTCGAAAAAGACATGACTGACTGAGTAGAAGATTATCCCACAGTAAGTTGCCATTACTTTCTGTGGTAGACTGGTTGCCAGCCAAGGCTATAGAACCCAATCTGTCCTGTTATTTAACCCATGACTGAAGGGAAGAGATGAATTAATACTTTTCCTAATGGTATTTGTGCATAAGTGAATGCAAAGAATTCAACCAGAATTTGAACTCGGCTCCCCGACTTCTCATTCCACGCTGATATCCACTAGTATTTAATTGATGCTTTCTTCTATTTTTAATTCTTTCTGTTTTCATGAAAAGATGATTTATTGATATTCATTCTATACGGCAGAATGCTCTTTTGGCAGGGCTTTAGAATATGCCAATTCTGCAGGGAGTAAAAGTTTCCCAAGGAAAACACCTGTTTTTCGTGGGTGGTGACCTGTGATGCTTGAGGACAGGATACTGGTGATTCAGAGTTTTAAGAATCGGGCTATACAAATATTTCTTAAACTTCAACACACCACTTTGGCCCCTACTTGAGCTAGATGGCCAGTTGGTTTTTATATTATATTTGTATTGTAGCGGCATTCACCCAGGACGGGTTGAGCCGGCATCCCCAAGAACATTTGAAGCGTCTCTCCCAGCGGCGGCCCACGATCGGCGATCTTGAGCCAGCTCCACTCCGATCTCTGCCGAGTCCCGGTTCCACCTCCGAAATCCCACGACATTTCCATGTCCCCCTTCAGCGTGGCTGCCCACGTCTTCAGCTGACCCCCCGCACACTTGCGCCAGCCCGGTAGGGGCCTCGGGAAGAGGCAGTCGCAAATCAGCTCACCCGGAGGACAGCGCGCAGCATGGCCAAACCAACGCAGTCGACGGAGTCGGAGAGCAGCCGGTATCGGTTGAAGACGGCATGTTTGACGAAGGGTCGATGTCCGCACCCGATCAATCCGCCGGAAACGCAGGATGCGCCGGAGACAGTCATTGTTGAAGACCTCCACCCTCTTGAGGTCCGCCACGCGCACCGGCCACGTCTCGCAGCCATACAGCAAGATGGATCGCACAACAGCTTGGTAGACGCGGCTCTTTGTACGCAGGGCGATCTCCCGCCTTGACCAGAGACACTTCTGGAGGCGGTTGAAGGCGGCCCTCGCAAGGTTGATGCGACGCCCGATCTCATCGCCGCCCTGGCCGTTCGGGACAAAAGACGAGCCCAGATAGATGAAGTGGTCCACCATCTCCAGGTGTGTTCCGTCGAGCAGGATGGGTTGTTGGGCCTCTGGAGGCAACAGCGCCGTCATCACCTTCGTCTTTGCAGCATTGATGCACATGCCGACCGCGCACGCGCTGGTATGCACTCGGCTGACGGCCGCCTGCACCTCCTCGATGCTGTCACCAAGAAGGACAATGTCGTCAGCATATGCCAGGTCGGTCACGGCCAAGTCGCGGCCCACCCGAACCCCAGTGAAGCCTTGAAGGGCGCTCATCAGAATCCAGTCGATAGCGTAGTTGAAGAGCGTCGGGGAGAGCGCGCATCCCTGTCGCACACCAGTGCGGACCTCAAACGCCCCGGTCTCAGCACCGTAAGCACGAACACGTGTCCTCGTCTCCCGGTAGTAGGCCTGAATCAGACGCAGCAGCTTTGGCGGAATGCCATCGTCCCGCATGATAGTCCACAGAGCGCCGCGGTCCACCGAGTCGAAGGCCGCTGCAAAATCGATGAAACAGAGCACCGTCGGTTGTTGGTAAGACCAGCGCGTCTCCAGTATCCGGCGTAGACAAAAGATCTGGTCAGAGCACCCTCTACCCGGACGGAAACCAGCCTGGCTTGGGCGGGTACGGTGGTCGCGAGCGAGTTGGAAGCGCTTCAGTATCAGGACTGTGAACAGTTTGGCCGAAATATCGATCAGGCTGATTCCGCGGTAGTTGCTACATACTCGTTTGTCGCCTTTTTTGAAGAAGGGGAGAAGCACTGCCTCTCTCCAGTCAGCGGGGACGACCTCTGTGTTCCAGATCTTCATCAGGAGGCGGTGTAACCATGGCACCATCACCTCGGAACAGCTTTTGAAGATTTCAACTGGAAGGCCATCTTCACCGGGGGCCCTGTTGTTCTTCAGCTGAAAGAGAGCCACGCGAACTTCATCTGGCGTCGGTGGACCCGTGTTGCAGGCATACGTTGTTGCTGTAGATGTGCTGGCATGGACAGGGGTTGGTGCTGGATCATGGTTAAGCAGAGCACTAAAATGCTCTTGCCACCTGTCAAGCCGGGCTGACATATCGGCGATCGTATTGCCTGCTGCATCGACGAGAGTATCGCTTGCGCCCCGTGATGGACGGCTGACCCGGTTGAGAAGACGGTACAGCTTTCTGATATCACCATTAGCTGAGGCCTGTTCCGTTTCTTCCGCCACTCTCCGCCAGTACGCGTTGCGGTCGTTGCGGACTGCTTGCGCCGTTCTGCGCCGTAGCTCGCGGTAGTGTGTGGATTGTGTCAGTCGCGCACGCCGTGCTCGTTCGGCCAGATCAATCGTCCCCGCGAAGATCCAATCGCGGTGCCAACGGCGGGTGTAGCCCAGATGGGCCTTAGCTGCGTTTGTAACCTCTGTCTTTAGCGCGCTCCATTCCGCTTCTGGATGTGCCTCCTCGTCCAAGACGAGGCCGTCAAAACGGTTCCGCAGCTCAACACGAAAAGGCTCAGCAACCACCGATTTGAGTTTTGATACATCAAACCGGCGGGCTGGCTGCCGCGGAGGAAGACGCTTCAAGCGAAGACGAAGTTTTGCACGGACAAGAACGTGGTCGGAGCCGTTTGCACTCCCGGTTTCTGCTCCTCTATACGCCCGACAGTCAAGCACGCAGCTGGCCCAACGGGACCGCACTAGGACGTAGTCTATCTGGTTCTGCGTGTGACCGTCGTTTGAGTTCCAGGTCGCCAGGTGTCTGCGCGGGTGGTCGAAACGTGTGTTGCTGACCACCAGGCGGTTTGCGGCCGCAAAGTTGACGAGGCGGTCGCCGTTGTCACATCGGGTCCCCAAAGCAAACCGACCGAGGATGTGTCTGGATGTGTCGTCGCCTGGCCCCGTGCGCGCATTCCAATCACCCGCGACAACCAGCATGTCGCGGCGAGGAACCCCTCGGACGACCTGCTGGAGCCGGCTGTAGAACGCGTCCTTGGTGGCATCGTCTGCATCAAGGGTGGGCGCATACATGGCCACCACGGAGATGTTTGTGATGTGGCCCTTCAGCCGAATCCTGGCGAGGCGCGGAGAAATTGGCTCCCACTCCAAGAGAGCCGCATTTGCCGATTCTGCCAAGGTGATGGCTACGCCCTGGCGCCCCGTGTTGTCCGACACGCCGCTGAATGGTGCGGTACGCCGGGAGTTGGGCAGCGGGGTGAGCTCCCACTGTTCTTATAAAATGACTCCTGATGGCTAGTGTAATTTTACACCTCTGCCGCACAAACTCCCTACCCTGCGTCCACGTCGCGGCACTGGCTCCACTAAACGGGCAAGGGTGTGAAAGCGAGTGTTCGGCGCTTTAAAACCGTTCAATGCTCCCTGCAAATCCAGATCGCGTCTGTTCCGGCATCCGGCGGCCCCTGGTGGCGGTGACCTCTGCGTCTGCGGGTAACCTGCGGCAAGTCCTCGTCGTCACTGCGGGGTAGGGCTGGGGACCCTACCACACCATCCGCTTTTTCTCCTTGAATCATCCCTTATGATTATGAAATGTCTCTCACAGTTATACCGACTCAAGCTACGGCGTACCCGGTAGGCGACGCGCCTGTCCTCAACGGTTTGACGGGGCAGGTGTTAAATCAGCAAGTCAGACTACTTCCACGCAGGCGTTCGTCTTACTTCGCCTGCTGGAATGTGCGCACGCTGCGGGATACTGGAGTGCAAGCTCTAACCATGCGTGCGCTGTACAACTATGGAGTTGAAGTTGCATGCCTCTCAGAGGTCCGCATCCCTGACTCCGGACACTCCACAATCAAGGTCCCGGGGGTCGACAGGCCAGTTGGTTAAGCCCAATCCAATCAACCAATTGGTTATATCAAGCCTTAAGTCAGGCTAAGAAAATAAACGAAATGCAATCACATTTACCATATCAAACATTAAACTGACTTAGTAAGTGGTGGATATAGGGTCAATCAGACAGGGAATAAAGGAATTTGACATGACTGTTTCACCCTCTGAGGAAAGCCCATACTTGGTTAGACGATACTGGATATAATAGGTGCTTTGAACCCTTCCCACATGTGAATATACCATTTGTGTAGCCCTGAAAGAATGAGATTTCTCCCATATAGGGTTCCAAGCTGGCCGGGGGTGCATGGCTGATTAATAATGATCATAATAAAGTGTGAGCACAAAAAAAACCCCAAGAGACTACACATTGATATAGACAGAAAGTGAGACCCAGTCAAAGGAAAAAATTTAAATTCAAAGTAAATAAACCAATAGAAGACAAACTAATAACAAATTTGTCACTTTTTGTAATAGAAATAATCTTGGATAACTCCAAAAACAGTTTAAAAAAAACATGGTGCTGAAACTCTAAGGATGACCAAATAATTTCATGTCTACACTCACTAATTTTAAAAATTCCTCCAAAGGTGACTAGCACTGAGATCTCACTGTATACACTCTAGGAAAATTAAGAACAATAATTCTATCAAAAAAAAAAAAAAAAATATTGCAGACATGAAAAGAATATCCATTTTAAAAAATGATATAATTATAGATACCAACACTTATTACTTTTGAGGCACCAGGACCACCACAGGAAATCAAAATTGGCTATATAGTTTCCAAAGTAGGAACATATATTCCAAATCCATCAAGATATTTCAGCTGCCGAAGATATAGACATGGTAAGAATAAATGTTCAAGAAAGTTGGTATGTAGGCAGAATGATCCTAACCACACATAGATCACATGTCCAACTGAAACCAAATGCCCTAATTGTTTAAAAAAAAAAAAAAAAAAAAAAAGCATTTCCAGGGACTGTGGAACCTGGAAAAAAGATATATTAAAATTAGACACACCAAAAAAAAAATAAAATTGTTACTCAGAAGCAATAGAAAAGCATTAAAACAAACTCCAGTACATTAATCATGTGTAAAAATTAACCAAACAACATCAAGCTATACCTGTGAAAATCTAATATCAAACAAATTACATGAAATCCAAGAACTAACATAAATCCAAATTCAAAAAACAAAGTTAAAAGCAAATATATAGGACAACAACCCACATAAAGATAATAAAAAGAACCCAAATAATCAAGAAAATACAAATACTTGCTGAAGAGTAAGTTCACAAATAAGTAAAACAAACAATATAGAATATATGGAAATAGATAACCAAAAACATAATTATCCTTAAGATTGACTCAATAAAATAATTACCACTGAAATGGTCAAACAGAACACAAGTATCATATAATGGAGCTGTAGAGGTGTTAAGCCAAACTATGAGGAAATCAAACAACTTCTTACCAATTACAATCCAATTGTAGTATGCTTGCAGGAAACCTTTCTCAAAAAAACAACATCTTTTAAAAGATATAAAATTTATAAAATAAATGTATTAACAATATAAAATGGGTTAAGTGAGGTACTTCAATGGTGATTAAAAATATCAATACCCTAATGAAAAACTACAATTAAACACAAATCATGGCACCAAAAGTTCCAGTTCATCAAACAATAACCATATGTTCAATTTATATTCCTCCAAAACACAGACTAAATAAGACTGAAATTAATTGGCAAACCTCTCACTCTTTTTCTGGTAATGGAAAATTTTAATGCACACAGCAAAATGGTAAAATTATAGAATCTGTATTAGAATCATCTGACCTATGTATCTTTCATAAAAAGATGTATGCATAACTACAACCAGGTCCCAGAACAACATCAGTGATCAATTGAACCGTTTGCTCCCCATCAATTTTTTTTGACTTTCAATTGAAAGTTCATGATAATCAATGTGGTAGTGACCATTCACCTATTTTCCTAAATATAAGCAAGCCTATGTCAGAAGAAAAGGATCTAAACTAGCAACTATACAAAGCCAACTGATTAACTCTGCTTTTCCCAAATCAACATGGAAATTATAATGGAACAGAACCAATAGTCTCATTTATAAACATACAAACAAAAAAAGCAAGACAAACAATACCAAAATTTTTCTTAAAACCACATCCCAAATCAAAACCCTGGTTCACATCAGACTGCAGAGAACCAAGAAAAAATCCAAAGATGTTCTTACACTACCCAACTACAATCAACTTACAAAATTACAAGCAAGCTTGAGCAAAAGCACGATGTATAATTAAAAAATCTAAAAGAGAAGCTTGGCAAAATTATGTCTCCAGACCAAAACATGGGGAAATAAGGAAAATTAATGGAAAAACATCACAAACTGCAACAGTCCACTTAGTCAAAACAAATGGAGATAAATGCACTGAGAAAAAAAGAAATACTCACTTAATAATAACAACAGAATTTCAAAGAAACAAATATATAAAAATATAGAACAAGGAAAACTTACATTCACTTAGAACAATAAAGATGAATACAATATTCTCTTTACTATGACAACTAAAAAACTCCATAAACAAAACTACAAACTCTGCAGTTGGTTCAAATGAACTTCATTACCAATTTTTAAAACACCTGCCAGAAAAGTCTCTTTTAATACTTCCTCAGATCTTCAGTGATATATGATGTTCAAACAAATTTTCAAAATTGTGGCTTGAATCTGTCATCATTCCAATTCCTAAACCTGACAAAGACCATTCCGACCTAACAAACTAATGACCCATTGCACTAACAAGTTGTATTTGCAAGACAATGAAGAGAATGGTAAATGCTCAACTAATGTGGTGTCTAGAGAGAAACAATCTCATCTAGTTAGCAAAGTGGATTTGGTGGTGGTGGGACAAAAAACAAGGAACCAATAAAACTGTATGGTTAGAATCCTTTATTCGTGATAGCTTTGTTCAAAATCATGTGGTATCAAAATTCTTCGATCTTGTAAAAGTCTATAATACAAATATAGTACAGGCAAGAGTATCTCAAGGTAGCATTTTATCAGTTACATTATTCTCAAAATAGTATTATCAAAACCATTAATACAGAAATTGATAAAACTTTATATGTAGATGATTTCTCAATATCATACTCATCACCACATATGTCTTCCCTTGAAAGATATGTACAAATATTTCAACAAAATAGAAAAATGAACAAATGAAAATAGATTACATTTCTCCAAAACAAAAACTGTCTGTATGTATTTCTGAAAAAAAAAAATAAAGAAGTTACCATAGTTTAAGATTAAATGCACACTTAATTCCCATAGTCCAGCAAATAAAATATCTAGGAATCATACTATTTTTAGATAGCAAACTTAACTTCAAGGTGCACATTTAAAAAAAAACTATAAACTACACAAAATCAAGGACTGAGATTAAGTTTCAGAGCCTTCCAGACCTTACTCATGCAAACTTTCTATGTAGTAGTCAATGAACCACCTATATTTCTGTGATGGCAAAAGCTATCTCTCCATTATGCACTAAAACTCCAATCCAACCGAAATAACTTAGCATGCCAAAAAACATGTGTATCTCCACATATCCAGTTCTATAGAAATGATCAGCCATCCCTTCATTTGGACTTCAAATTAATGAAGCACAAGAACAAATAAACAAAGATCCTGATAATGTAATGAAACATCAGTCACAATAAATAAGGACAACCTCCAAACGTCATACAGACCTAACATTGACACCAAAAAAGAGACAAATATTTTAGCTATGAACCATTCTACACAGATGAATCAAAATTAAGAGATAGAATAAGTACAGCAACCACAAAGAAATTCATAAACACATCAAGCTACCAAAAAATGCAATCATCTATTCAACTGAACTATAAGCCATTCAAATTACATTTAAAATGATAGAAACTTCAGAAGATAGGGAGTTTGAGAATATTATAAACTTTCTATCTAGTTTACCAGCAATTAAAGAAAAGAACACAAATCATACCTATATTCAAGAAATCCTAGAAATTTGTCATCAGTTAATAAAGAACAAAACAATAATATTGGCTTGGGTTCCTAGCCATATAGGCATCAAGGGAAATCACAAAACTGACACACTGGAAAAAAGAGCTATAAAAATGAAAATAACCAACATCAAACTCCCATATACAGATTATAAAAACAAATTATATAACACATCAAAAGAAAATGGCCAGCAACTTGGGACATGTTTTCAAACAATAAACTTTATGAACTTCAGCTGACAATAAGAAAAGAAAATATAGAGCCATTTATTGACTGTAGACAAGACCTAATGCTAAACAGAATAAGAATTATATATACTGACCACACACACACACACACCTTGGTTTACCCACTGCAACCAATTTCTCACCATCAAGCATCTCTTGATTGAATGCAAGAAGCACAAAAAATTCATAGCAACTAATTATCTAGCACAAAATCTTAACATGCTCTTCAAAAATGTACCTAATGCCTAAATAATAGGATATCAAAAAAAAAAAAATACTTTCGACTTCTATTGAAAATAGAGCTTTGCAACTTCTGTTTTAAACCTACCTGAATAATAATAATAAAAAAAAGGTTCAACATTTAATGACCTGTAGGGGTTGATGTGCTAGTAAAACCAATAAACAATCAATCAATACAACAAAAGCAACACTTGATGTCATCAATAATTTTAAGTATAACTTTCATTTTTTTTTTTCTGCCTTCCTTTTGTTTCTACCTGTCAAACCACTTTTGCTTTTGCACATATGCTTAGATTTGTATTTGTTTTGTTTTTCTCTCTCTCTAATGAAAATATTCTTTTCTGATACAGATAAAATAAGGGTTTTAAAAAGTCAAAAGAGAATAGTTTTTCTCTCAAATCAATATTTCTTTTGATTAGCTCTTAACTGTTGGGATAGCCTTTATTCTCAATGGTAAATATTCATATAGATACATACTCATTTATTTTCTTGTATTTTGATATGCTACCATTTATACTCTTTAAGGAATTGATAAGAGAAACAGATTCCTTTTGTGAAAGTTCTTTTTTTTTTTTTTTTTTTCTTTCCCCTCCTCCATCTTTCTTTTTTTATATTTTGGAATCAAGGAGAAGGTTCTCTTCAATCTATCCTTTCTCATGTGGAGAGAGCTATCACTTAGGTTCCCCAAGAGAAAAGAAAAATAAAACATTCCTTCTAATCTTACTTGATATTAGAGAGATGACAATAAAAAAAATATTTTTCCAGAAGATGTTAGAATTCTACTTTCACCTCCAATAATGTTTTTTATTCATTGTTAATTTTTCATGTAGGAAGTGTGAATTAAGCTGTAACACAACTGTGTAAGCATTTTTTTTATATTATTTTGGTCTTCATTTATCCTGTTTACATTAGTTTTATGCGCTCATTCACCTTTTTCTTTTTTAATCACTGTATATAGTTCCTTATCAAATATTATCATAGAGAAAAAGATGATCCTCCTTTCTGATTAGAATTCAGCTACTGAAATGACCTCTGTTGAAACTATTTAGCATTACTTACCTTCTTTGTCAAGAGAATAAAATCAACTGCTGGATGTTGCATTACTTTAAAATTCATCTCTTTTATGGCCTTTGTTCAAGCTATTTAAATTTGTTTCTCTCTTCAAAAGAGAACAAAATCATGCTTAGCTATAGACATCAATTCATTGATGTAATGCATTATCTTTAACAGATTTAATCTGTTATCATCATTAGAATTAAACAAATCTATCAAAACTCTTTAATTCTAATGATTGCATCTCTAAATAATCATTAAGTATTTGCTGATTTATTATATTTTTTTATAGTTTCATGTGTCACTTGATCACAAGGTAAACATTTTGGCCCTCTTCAGACTGAATTTCTTTCTAAATTTTGCCAGTTTTAAGATAACTCAAATTTTAAAATTAATTTGTGAGATAGTTGTACAATCCCTCTATACCTTACATAAATTATCATAAAATTTTGTTCCAGTTATAGGATAGACATCTTTTCTCTCTCAAATATCTGATTTTGGTTATTTCCATAGAAACAAAATGCAATATCAATATTGTGTTTTGTCAGCCTTTATAGAAAAGGTTAATTTAAAAACCTATTTTACTTAAAATAACTATTTGATGTTTCAGGCTTTTAAAAAAAAGAATGATAGGTTGTTTTCAAAGTTGCAAATTTACTTTTTTACCGTGTTTGCTTATATAACTTGTATTAAATCAATATAAGAAGCCATTTCTCTTCAATGAGTTTTTATTAGTCTTGTACAACAAAATCTGGCTTTAACTACTGATTAAGGTTTGATGCTACTTATTGTTTGCAATTAAGCTAATTTATACTTTTATTAAATGTTTATTTTCAACGAGTGTACCCATGCTGTAAAAAATGATAGCAATTATTAGAAAGTTTTAATAATGATGAGATACAAGGAAACAATGTATTGATATTCAGTAAAGTAGAGATAAAGAATTCACAGCTAAAATAGAATCCAGTGAACAATTTAATTAATTTTTTTTTCAGGTGTTCAGTGGTATCTGATTCATTGATTACTCCTGTTATGATATACATCACTTTTTGCTCAATATCTTCTAATTTTAAAATTCCATGTGTGTCATAGAAATATCTCTTGGAAGAAAAAGATTAGCAACAGAATGACAAAGCTTATTTCAAGACCAATTTGAAGGAAGTCGATTACTTAATAGACAAAGGTATCTGAATGCTTCACATAAAAGACTTGAACAAATAAAGCTACAATCCAAGAAAAGTAGAAATGAAAGAGCTCATTAATTAAATGGTTCCTTTTGCTCAGGAACTGATTTTGTTTATATGCAGGTAAATATTTATAGATTATTAAAGCAACTAAGAGTAGTAATCACTCATTATACCTCCCTCTTCACAATGGATAGGACAGGAAATACATAAATAATGCACATTTATGGTATTGATATGTCCCAGAAAGGGATATCAATATGAGATTGTTAAGTAGTTAAGGCAAAAGTAACCAGGTAGGTCAATATAGTAAGTAGACGTAATCATCGTATGCAGTATCCTGAGACATAGATGTAGTAGATCTCCAGTGGAAGACCGGTAGATCTCTCTCACTACCTCTACTGGACGTCCTTGACTTCATCTGTATTTATGGCTGACACCAGCCAATCACATGCCAGTGAGGGGGAACCAATGTGTATACATATTCATTATCTATTCATTACATCAGCTCTGTTTTTATTTTGCATTTGTAACTTTTTTTAACATTTTTCTGTCTTTTTATTTATTTATATATTTATTTATTTTTTAGAGTCAGGAAAAGGACGACTCTGAAGGGAAAGCTGCCACCGTGGATAAGGAAGCAAGTATAATCCAAGACAATCCGGAGATCTCGGCTATGTTAAAGGAAAATGCAAGTGCGGTGGCAGCTGGTGGAGGAACTATAAACCATGATGTTAATGGCGCCAACAATATAAAATGTGAGGCAGTTGATATTAAAGAGGAAATGAAAGATGTTTTACCTAAAGGAAAAGATAGTAATGGAGGCCCAACTGCTAACACTAAAGCTTCACCAAGTACTCTCACTAATGGCAGCAACACGGGTAAGTAAGTTTTAAAATTGGATATAATGGAAGTAGGGGACATATCCAGTTCCAAAAGTTGTATGATTAATGTTTTCTGTTTACATAAATTGTTCTTTCGTCAGTTTCTAATGCAATGCTTTTTTAAAGTCTTCTTTGTCTTGAGAAGTAATTTTCATGTTTTCCTCAGAGCCTGTGCAATATGGCTTGTGTACTGTTCTCAATTTCCTTGTATTAACAACACTGAAAACTGACATATAGTTGACACATTTTATTCTGAGAGAGAAAGTAAGACTGAAAAATAAGACAGTCCAATAAAGAGAGGGGGAAATTAAAAATCAGTAAATCAATTAAAAAAATTGTAAAATGGAAAAGAAAAAAACGTACAAGCAATGCTTGGAAAGTGAAGAACCATATGATTTCAGATATTAAAATACATCACTCAATGTCCTGGTAACAAAAAATGTCCTTTGTTGCATAACTTCCAGATCATCTTACATTACACCATGAAGTCTAATAATTGGTCCTTTACAAGAGAAAAAAAAATTCTGACACCAGGTGTTGTTTTTGAGGAATTTTTCTTTTTTAATCACCACACTTCGTTTCAACCTCTAACCTGTATAGTTCAAGTTTTTTGTGCTGTACCTTCTATTTATCAGCTTGATGCAATTTACTTAGACTTTTACCTTCATGAATGACACTAAAGGCTGCTTTGTAGTTGACAGGTTTATTGCAAAAGGAAGTAGTAAAACTGATAAAGATTTTGCATAAAAGACAATGCAACTAATGCATTATAGAAAGGAAAACAAAAAAAATAAACCAATAAATAAAAAAATGTGGAATAGACAAAAAAAAACAAACATGTAAACAATGCTTGGAAAGTGAAGGATTTTTTATTTTTAATATATCCAGTAGATCTGTGTACTGCTTTAAAAAAATATCAATAATCAAAAAGTCTGTAGCAAAAAGGTCTTTCACTGAGTAATTTCCTGAGTACATAGAATTTCTTGAAAGTTTAATTGTTGCAAAGAGGAAGATAAAGATTATTTGCTGCACTATTTAAAACATACAGCTGCTGATTTGGTGTTAGTGATAAGGGTGAAAATTACAGCACAGAATCAACAAAACATTGTAAATAAAAGAAGCTCTTTTTATCTTCTATGACCTTTGACTTTCATGCTCTACAGTCCATCAGAACATCTTGAATATCTCTTAAGACAATTTCTAAGGTATTTTTACTCTTGACATGAAGTCTTTCTCTCTTTTTCACACTTTTCTGACACTTAAACTTTTTGTGTATGGCATAACAATTTTGTCTCAACCAGGAATATTACCCAAATATAAGTTTTGTATTTTCTCAAGTATTGGTCTTCCAACAGTTTCTTTTAAATAGATTTACTTTCAAAATGTAATGAGAGATGACCTTGTTCACTTCTGGCTAAACACAATTTGCAAGGTGAAAACTACAAATTGTAATTGCTTTGTTTAAAATGCTACATACAAATATGCACTGTGTTTATATGACTTTAAAAACGAAATGACAAATTATTTACTTGAAAACAAATTTTTTGTATTCAACACAGAAATATAGAGAACTTTGATTTTACTTATTATAAATGTGTTGCCGGTTGATGATTTGCCAAATTACAGATAAACCATCTTGTTTAGTCAGATACCTATAGCAGAATGTTAACAGTCAGAATGAAAAATTATCAAAATGCTGATGTTCTAATAATTATGATAATCATCATAGTGTTATTCATGACTTTTTTCATATTAATAATGATTTCTCTTTGGGGATTGTTGTAAAATGCATTAATTGTAAAAGAAAAATAATGATTTGTTTCTTTTTAAATTTGAATATAGAAAATTGACTATAACCTGAGAGTTACAGGAAATCCCACACATCTATCAGAATCACTTTGAGAAAGCCATTTTTTCTTAGTTCGCCAAACTTTTCAGTAAAATTATGAATTTATATATATACACACACACACACACACACACACACACACAGCAGAAAAGAAATAATACCCACATAATGGTAAAACATTAGCTAGATGTAGACACTAATATGTGGGATGTATTTCTGCCACACTTTATATTGTCATTCTAAAATTTCTAATATTGTGGGATGTATTTCTGCCACACTTTATATTGTCATTCTAAAATTTATATTGAGTGATATTTCAAAATTACAAGGAAATATCATTTTATATAAATATAGTGAGTGTAGAAAGACAACAAAATGTGTGTGTGTACTTTAAAGTTTGAGTTCTGTGTTGAATGCTCTATCTTATGCTATTGAAGTAGAATCCTGACTAATTTCTTCATAACTAAAAACAAAAATTAGAAACTTTTTCACCAGATTACTAAAACCTCTTTTAACCTGAAAAATTACATTGCTCAATCATATGAACTCATTATTTTTTAAACCAGATTAAATATAAACAAACTACTATTGATAAAATAGCCATTTCTCCATCATTATATCTTATCAAAAGATGGCAATTTTCAGATTCTTCTAAATTCTCTGCTTCTTGCTGCATATTCCAAAAACACAGAAAGGCTAAAGTTGACAAACATATCTCAAATGATAGTCTGACCAACATCTCTGTATGATTGGCCATAAAATCAATTTTCCGATCAACTCCAGACAACTATGTTACAATATTACTGACCATCGAAGTCAGCCATTTCAGTCTGTGTATGTTATAAAGAATAACAAGCAATGCCTTGAACATCTCACCCTCTGTCTGTTTCTTAACCATGTGCTTGTAGTCATGGTGGGTGGGGCGAGATTATTTACTTCCTCAGAGAATCTGCTTATTGAAAATATAACTGTTTTGGGTTTGTTTTTTTAAGTTAGCAAAACAATATTGTTTATAAATGTTAGGAAGCCAATATTATCAAACTTTGGTTGATGCAGTCATAATAGGGAATCCTGCTGATTTACATGATTCGATGTTTCTCATGCCATTACTTGCTTGTTGAATACTTCACCATTCAGTTCTTGTAAGAGACTATCTTCAGCAATGCATGAAGCAATATATATATATATATGTGTGTGTGTGAGGGATAAAGTTTTGTAAATATGTGGTTGGTTTGGACGAATTTTCTTAACTGTTTGTTTTTGTTGTGTTATGAGATGTTATCAAATCTTGTTCTGAGAAAGGATGTACAGGGTGTGATGTGTAAATTGCCATTTTATATTTTTAATTTTGTGCAATGTTTACTTTTTTGTTGACTGCCTAGTAAAGTAGTCAGTTGGGCACCATCTGTGTGAAAAAGGGTACCATGACACAATTCACTTACTAGAAATTTAGAAACCGTATGCTATACTGCTTGTCATTCATGCCAATATGAACATTTCAGAGTGTTTACGTGTCAATCTGAGAACAGTTTAGAGGATTCTGAAAGATTTGGATGAGTCTAATGGTGGTTATGGAGCTTGGAAAACTCACTCTAATTGTTCTTATGAGAAAAAAATTCCCGAATTTGTTGGTGAGGTGAAGGCCATGATTGACAATGATCTTTCCAAGTCAATCAGGTCCATAGTCAGTGACACAGGAGTGTCTAGGGTTTTTTTTGTTTTTTTTTTTTCCAGGCAGGTAGTGCATGAAAACATTCAGTATTTCTCATCCAAGATGAGAAAAAGTCAATTTCTATCCCAAACCATGAGGTACAAGAGGAAAGACCACACTATGAAGCTTTTGAACAAACTAAGCCTCTCTTCCAACTGAACATGCTTTGGTTTTTCTTAGACGAGAAAAATTTCTGCCAGGATAAGATTGTGAATACAACCATTGGTTTGCTGTGTCCCCAAAAAGATGTTTTTTTAGGAGTAATGAAAACCAAATATCCAATCAACATCATAGTGTTTAGAGTGATCACTAGTGATGGCGACATTATGCCTCCATTCATCTCCCCCACAGAACCTCAGATAACATGCAGACCTACATCAAGTGCCATGAAGAGGTAGTGCTACCCTGGGTCAAGAGTGTGGGTGCTGGAAGACCCTATGTCTAGCAACAGGACTCTGTACCATGTAGCACAAGTGGAAGAACCTAGTCATGGTTGTCAGACAATTTCTGCGACCACATTACCTCTTATATCTGGCTACCTAACTCCCAAGACTGTAAACCCTTGATTATTATGTGTGGGGTACAATTGAGCAAGAGACCAATAAAATTCCTTGTAACACCAAAGATGAACTGAAGGCAAGGATCATGACAGCATTCACCAACTTAAATAAGGAGGCCGTCCAGAAGAGTTGCAAGAGATTCTGAAGTCATCTGGAGGCCATGGTTGAAGCATTTTGGTAAATGTATCTGTTAAAATAAAATGTCAGTTCTATTTTCATTTTTGCATAATTTAGACAATAATTTATACATCACACCCTGTGTGTGTGTGTGTGTGTGTGTGTGTGTGTGTGTTTCTATTTCATCGTACATTTAGCCAGCAATTTTGTGCTTAATGTTTTATTAAATAAAAAGACATAGAATGTCTCTTCAGCCTTTTGATGTTTCTTTGTTGAATACATTGTTTTATTTGGAATTAGAAACTTGTAAAGGAACTTGCCAAAATTGATGAGATATAGCCAATTGGGTGATTATGCTGTTAATGATCCAGAGTTTGAAATTAATGTGCATTTATATCTTGTGGTGAAATAGAAAACAACCAATGATGTTCAAAATTACTCTGAACTCTACCCACAATTTTATCATCATCCTTTACTAGTTTCTACCCAATATCAAACAAGTTTATTACTTATTCAACATCAAGAGAAACAGCTTAATAAAACACAAACATATACATGTGGTTGTGTGTAATTAGGCTATTCAGGAATTAATGCAGGTTTTAAACATTAACTGTAAAATAACATATTTCAGTTCAGAATAAACTTTATTAATCTAAATAAAAAGCATTAGGATCAACACATTTTTGCCAACAAGATACAAGTTTGTTTATTCTGTTAACATAGAAGTTGTATTTTTAAAAGATCTGGTGAGTATGCCAGATGTGGCAGTTTTATACAATAATTTATTCAACTTCTTGAACATTAGTTGTACATTGTGTGGTTAAGCATTGTTGTGCAAAAGGATTAAATCTTTTCTGTTGACCAGTGGTAAATACACACGCTGCAATTTTCAATGCATTTCATTGATTTCATGATAGTAGTTTTTTCTGTGATTCTTTTACAAGAATTGATCAAAACTTTACTTAATTAATTGAGCTGCAGACCCCCAAAGCAGTCACCATAACTTTGTTTTGATGCAACTTCAACTTTGGGAGGTATTTCAGAGTTTCATTTTCATCCAACTGCTGTGCTGAACATCAGTGGTTGTTATTACATTGTGCATTTATTAACACTTCTGTTGTCCCAAATGTAATTGATGTTTCTGTTTGTGCTGTATTGCAGCTGAGTCTAAATGCATAATAAATTTGACAGAAATCCTGTCTTGATCTCTTAACTTCAAAGATCTAAAAATTGCAGAAAGCTAACTTGCATTAAAACTTGATCAAATGGAAAGAGCATAAAATAAACTTTAAAATAATGCATAATTTTTTTACACAATTTGTGTGAGTTTTTGTTCTTAAAAAATGTTGAAACAAATAAAATCATAAAACCTGCAATAATTTCTGAATAACCTAATATGTACGGTGGGCAGCAAAAGTATTTAACACGTCGGTTTTTTATCAATTTCACCAAAAAAAAAAGAACTGTTCAATTTGCATACAGTCAAATTCGAAAATTGGCAGTAAAACTACATAAAAACAATGTTTCTCAATTTTCTCTATGTTTAGTTAGACAATGTTCATTAAAATATTTGAAGTATCATTTAAATTGAACGATTTTTTTTTTATTGTAAAGTTTATAAAAAAAACTAATGTGTTAAATACTTTTGCTACCTATTGTGTATATGTATATGTTGTAATGGAATGTCCCACACTCTATTGCCTATGTGGACTGAGTATATTTGTAGCCATATTGAATACTGTTGCCACATCTGGTCAGGTGCCCCTACTATTCTCCTCAGGCTTCTTGACAAAATACAGCGAAGAATCTGTAACGTGATTGATACCGACTTAGCTGACCGCCTGCAGTCACTCTCCCACCGGCATGACGTGGCTTCCCTGTGCCTCTTCTATAAATCCTTTCATGGCTTCTGCTCTGATGAACTTAAATCACTGGTGCCCCCTCGGTGTGAGTTTGCACGAGATACTAGATTGGCAACTAGGTCCCACCCTTTTACAGTGAAACTGATGAAATGTAACTGCAATTTCTACTCCAACAGCTTCTTTTCTTGCACTTCCCGCCTGTGGAATTCCCTTTCACATGCTTGCTTCCCCGATGGCTATAACCTCCAGGAGTTTAAATGTAAGGTCAATAGACGCCTCCTAACACACTAACCCTCCCATTCTCTCCAACTCTCCCCCTATGTACATCCTAACTCGTCTATTGCCCTGTGTAACCCCCTGCGCTATAGTGGCAGTGGAATGCCTTGCTTGGGGTGACATGATATATACTCTTGGTGTGGAGGCGTTTACATTACTTGAGTGGGCTGAGCACCCATGTCTTGCACATTTGAAAATTATCATTAGTCAAGGCTGTTACACCTGTTAGCACCCCCTGCTAACATGTATGACACTATTTAAAACTACTGTCTTCTGTTCAAAAATACTTTTAGGGTTGTAAAATCTTTAAGATTTTGATTTTTACTTGTATTCTTTTTTACCAACTTTACAATTATTACTGTAGCAGCTGTAAACAAGTAAAAAAAAAAAAAAGTACAACCATGCATACAGTGGCCTCTTTATTTGTGGTTTTGTTTTTCTCCAGTCAACTCTAGACATAAAGAATTCATAAGTTTACTTCCCAAATCACAAGAGTAATAATGCTGGCAATTCTGATCCAATAGAAGCCATAAAATGCTTTCTTTAATTGAAAAGGTGAAAGTTTTCAATTTAAAGAAAGGAAGAAAAAATAATAGGCTGATGCTGTTAATGAAAGGTCAAATCTTTATCCATCAAATAACTTTTATTACAGTCTGTCTTTATAATTGTTCTATTTTACTAGTAATCATTATTATTAATCTTTTATTATACCTAATTTATAAATTAAACTTCATAATTCATATATATATTTAGCAAAAACTGTACATCAGGTTCAGTACTATCAAGTTTGGTTGGAAAAGTTTGAAAAATATTCTCTATGGATAAAGAAGACTACTGTATATATTAATAGGCTTGTGCACATACATATACACTCAATAATATACATATCTGAACCTTTATCTTGAGTTTTCTCAATTAAAATATAAAATCAATATTATTTTTTATTGAATTTAACAACTCATTTGTTAAAGTTTACTTGTCTTATTTCAGAAATTGTAAGAGGATCAGATATTTTTCTTTATCTGTATCATAATTAAATTCATGTCTAGCATTTTCATGCTCCAATATCGTTTTGGTTTGACAAAATTGATAGAGTTCATTATCAGAGTTATCTGAAATACAATATAATATTGATAGTTAACTTCTGTGAGAAAGTTATATTGCTGTTTGGACTAATATTTTCACATTTGTTGAGAAAAGCCAAAGAATATATTGGCTATAATGTAGGTACCTTCACTTATTTTTTATACTAAACTTTTAAATTGAATTTTTTTAAAAATGAAAATTTTTCTTGAAACTTTTATTTTAACTTTAATTAAAAGCTAAGTAATTAAAGTTAGAATTTCTAGTCAGCAAAATACTCTGGTGTATTTCAAACAGAAATTATATTGATTAAAGTCTAAAATTTTGAAATTTAAAAAAAATGTTCTATTTTTGGCCATTTGTAAACAAAAGTGAATTCTCTGTTTTAAAAATCTTGCAAAAATAAAATATACATCTGTGATATGTGTTTTCTTGGAAAATTAGTAAATTTAATGTTAAATTAATCTGATTTACACAAGTATTAACTTACTTATAACATGACATTTAGAATAAAACTATTTCTTTTTCATGAAGCATTAATCTCTCTGAACTTTGCCATAAGTGATTGATGTGTGATGAACAACCAGATGTTGAAATAAGCTAAATATGGATGACCAGAATTGACATATTGACTAAATTTTTTTTCTTGTAAGGGGGAAAAACTGTTAAACACATGATCTTTTTACAAATTTATTTACAAAGCAGAAGTACATGACACAGATGGACAAAGAAAAACTTATTTGGGTTCTACATAAGGAATTTTTAAGAACAGATGGAATAATCACAAATCTACATTTAAGCTGGAAAACCTTAAAGATTGTACCAAAGTGGCTAGCCACATGTAAAAAAAACAAATCAAAAGTAACATTCAGTTATTGTTTTCTATTTATATTACAGTGCAGGTAGAAATCAATTAAAGACATTTTTATCAAACCATTTACTTAAGAGAAAAGTATTAAGGAACTGTACCAAGCTGCAAAGCAAAAAGAATAAACTAAGAAAGTTAATAATCCCAAGTCAATTATTAACAACAGGCTTTGCTAGAATCTAAGTGCTACTTTTGACTCACCTTGTATATAAGTTGTCATCTAACATCTGGTGAGTCATTGTGTACAAAGTGATGTGAGTTATTGAGGTTTGAGTGGGAAATGATAGTGGGGTACCCTAGACATCATTGACCCTATGTATTGTCTCTGGAATTATTTTCATATCACATTGTTTTTATTAAAGAGATTTTTCTTCATAAAAATCTGTTTTGCATTTTTTTGACAATTCTTTGGTAAAAATGAAACTGCTCAAAATAGAAAACTTCTATGAAATGTATTTTCTTAAAAGAAGTTATTGTTGTGTGTGTAAGGAATCCCCTGACAGTGAGCTAGTGTAACATTTAATGTTATTTTGTGGTTGACATGATATGATATCTGTTGATTGGTTATATCAGTGATTTTCAGATTTCAAAAGATTTTACACCAAAACTTGAAAATATAAAGGCTAAGAATTTCCATGAAAATACTTATTCAAGTTTAATTATTAACTCTTTTATTTTATGTGACACTAAAATATTTTTAAAAATAGAAAGCTTTCCTAGAAGTAGCAGTGGAATGCAAATAAGTAAAAATGATAGCAGTTCATTCGACAAAGTGAGCTGAGATAGGTGTTTTGTCTGTCTTCAGTATTTAATGTCTGTTCGAAGGTATTATCTCCCCTCTGAGGTTACACACACACACACACACATACACTGCCAGAAAGATAATTTAAAGTTCTTACAGTAGAGGTAGAGATTTGACAAAGTTGTAATTATCTTTCAGTATGGCAATTAAGTGTTAATTAAATCTTAGTTCTATCGAATCTCTCATTTTCTTTCTCTCTCTCTCTTTTTTTTTTTAGATAAATAGTCTGACATCTCTTAGAATCATAAACAAAGATTTTCCCATCCCATCAAAGAGGCACAACTTTGTTAGTATTATATTAAGCAGATTTTTTATTTCTAGCTTTTTTTTTTTTCACATCACTATTTCATTAAATTGTAATTTTGCAAAGTTTTTGTGATCCCCCAAGTTGGGAACTACTTATGTGAATGTTTTGACTATCAATGATGCTTTCACAGAAGTTGATAAATTTTTATTCATGAATAACAAGTTCATTTTTTAAATTAAAAATACACATGTAGCCACACACAGAATAGGGTCAGTAAGTTTGACCACTTACTTATCAGTTGAATGAAATATATCTGCCTATTGATATTTATTAATCTTAAATTTTGTACTACACAAGAAAATGGAAGGAATAGGTAGGTGTTTATCTGATTTGTAAGGTTTTATAAAGGTTTTAACACACCTGCATCAATGAAAAATAAGTTGCTACCCCAGCCACTGCAGTTAACCTTAGAACACAACATGAAATGGGTGTATGAAGATTAAGAGTGGTCTTCCAAGTGAGGAGGGTCAGCCTGCTTTCAAAACTAATATTAAAAATCCTAGCTTTATTCTAGTCTGGTTGAAAATATGTAACTTTTGACTTCTGACTGGTTGGAAATACGTAACTATCTCTACCAAAAGCAAGCTCTTCGACCTTTAGATATTAAATTCTAATCCTAGGAGCAGCTTAGATTGTGGTTTTGACAATATCTTTATGCAATGTTCTATCTACTAAGGAAAAATATCAAGATGACTCATGTCAGAGGATATGAGTTCCACATTTCATAGTTGTGTAGAAATACAGAACAACTGATAGAGCTCAGATACTCTGACAATTCTTGAGAAAACTTCAGTGATAATAAATGAAAACAGTTTATTAAAAATAAATAAAACATTTTTAAGAAAAAATTAGGAATACTTTTTAAAAATTACAATAAAAATAATCTTAATTCATAACTGTGTTTAACAAAGTGATGTTTAATTTATATATTCTATTACTAATATTCTCCCCCTCCCCACACACACACACACCGTTTTTGATGCTATTAATTAGAATATATACAAAATATTGATTTTGTTTTCCCTGATATACATGGGTAAATTTTAAGTAGGAAAATAGCTGATGAGCTCTTTCTCACAGATTGTAAATCAAATGAATCTTGCAAGTCATTCTTTGAGTTACAGTGCATTCTTGTATTTGAGATAACTTACTCCAGATAAACCAATATTGAAATTATTTCAATTTAAATAAATCATAATGGGTATGGCAATAATTTTAATATCTCAAGTGTACAGATTATGATTGCCTGCACTTTTCAGATGGGAATATTTTGAAATGCAGGGAGACCTGCCTGATTCATGTTCATATTATTGTTACATCCTGTATGTCTGGCATGTTCCCATAAATGCCCTGAAGGCTTGGTTAATGATCATTCTTCTGCATTTTGTTTATAAGGTTTTTATCTATGTGTACCCAAATATGGACTCGCATTGTTTAGAAGTAACACTGACTATAATTAACATCTGCTCATTCTTGAAACTTTACATGGCCTCAATGCTGTTCTTTCTTTAAGTACAACTATGAAATGGGAAGAGTGAAATGATATGCCATGTGTACATGTAGATGTGTGCATTTATATTGTGTAAAATTTGACAATATAAGAATTTTTCCTTATTTTTAAATTCTACTTCCTCGAATAAATTTCGTGTACAATTTTGTGACACAAAGGTACTCTTGTTCACAATAATTTCTTCGCTATCTAAATTTAACATGAAAAAGAAAATTTACACAAGTGATTTTCTTTTGGACAGATATATTCACTAAGCAAATAGTCACAAAGCAAATATTTAGCTGACGGTTGGTTAATCTCTAAGCGAGTCTTTTTTTTTTCCTCTTAGATTAAATTACCTTGCAATAAATTTGAAGTAATATTGGTTTCTTTCATAGACATTAACATTTTCATATAAATGTTTACTGAAAAGAAATGTTGAATATTTGGCATTTCAAAAGCTATGCAATAATATTATTTTCCTTTTTATTTTTTCATTGTTGGAAGACGTGAGGAGAGTAAATATTTTCAAAAACAAATAAAATGGTGGATAAATAGAGAATGTTAAAACATTTGAACCTTGAACTTGATAAAGAATCCAAAGCTTTTTGATTTTTAGAAGTCACCATAGGAGAGTGGGGGTCTTTCTAGAAATTGTTCAGATAAACTCCATTCTGCAGCCTTTTTTTTTTTTTTATGTACAGATAATAAAGAAAGAAAAGTGCTGAAAAGATTTATTGTTTTTAGTAAGGCTGAGAACTTTACAGCAATCCATACCCCTGCATTTAGAAATTGGTGGATAACAGAAAAGAAACACTGTATAATTTTCAGCAACACAAACTATGCAGACAATATCATTCTTGATAACTTTTGTAATACATATATTCTATAGTTATCAAGGATGCATTCCAGTTCCCTCACTGCCGAAACAATCCACTTGGTATATTAGCTAATATTTCTCATTTATTAACTTTTTTTTTTCTTTCTTTTTTCATAATATAATGTCCTTTTTGCTTTTGGATTTTACACTTGAGAAAGGCAAAAGAATGGATCAACTTAAATATTTATTGTATTAATAACAGGGAATTTTGCATTATTTAAACGAGGGTTCAGATGAAAATGATTCTTCTAATAAAAAAAAAATTTTGATATGAGAAGTTATCATTATTTATATGCAGACTATTATCTTCTTTGTTGTTATCACTAAGTTTCAGCTGTTATGCACTCTGGCCTTCATCAGGTGTATATCAATCCGGGTAACCTACAGGAATTCTGAACTGAATCCTTTATTTAATCTGTGGGGGTAAACTGTTCTAATTCCACTGCCCATGTCTTGGGATATTCTTATTTTGACTACAGCTCAGTTTTGACTCTAGAAATGGGTGTGCAATACCTGAGAAGTACAAAAACTAAGAACTAGACTAGATATCCATAGGCATGAGCAGTGGAACAAGAACAGTATATTACTGAAAATTAAATAAAGGATTCAGTTCAGAATTCCTTGCAGATTACCGAGATCAATGAAGGCCTGAATGTCTTGTAAATTTTAATGCCACCAAAACAAAATGTTCTCATTTAACCACTATAGAGAAACTTTTCTGCCTGTCATTAGCATGGCTGTACTTCTGGAGAGCAATACGCTGTGCCTCCTTTGCTGCACTTTTTCAACTGACTTGAAGTGGAATGACTTCATTGAATCAATAGCTGCATCTACTGTTGGGAAGATTGGGTCACTGTGTTGAGCCAGAAAATTATTCTTGTCAGTCAGTGTCTCTTGCACATTAATAAATCTGCCATTCGTCCCTGCATTGAAAATCGCTGCTATCTCTGGTCTGGTGTTCCTGCTATTCATCTCAAGGTTCTTGACAAAATCCAAAGAAGGATCTGTATTGTAATCAATCATGATTGGGCATCTTGACTTCAGTCACTTTCTCATTGATATGGTGACTGCTTTGATGAGCTTTTTTGCCTGGTGTCCTGACTACATTAATTTAAGTTTGCTACTAGATTGGCATCTAGGTCCCACTCATTTACTGTTGAAATAGTTAAATGCAACTATCACTTTTACTTTAACAGTTTCTTTTCTCATACTTACCAACTGTGGTACTCCTTTCCATTTACTTGCTTTCCTAATAAATACAATCTTCAAAAATTTAATGGAACATCAACTGCCATTTTCTATCTTCTTGAATCCTGTTCATCTTTTGTCGTTTCCTCAATCCTCCTTATACCCAGTCTTTTCTCTCACTTTCACTTCCTGTAAAGCCCTGCTCACTAGTGGCATCCCCGCCTTGCTTGGGGTGAAATGATTAAATAAATTCAAATGCAACATCAATCAACCATCTTCTATCTTCTTGAATCCTGTTCATCTTTTGTCCTTTCCTCAATCCTCCTTATACCCAGTCTTTTCTCTCACTCTTCATAACATTCTGTGTACTAGTGGCATTCCTGAAATGATTAATAAATAAATAAATATATATATATATATATAAAGATCACAACAGCAGAAACATTGTGATAACGGCACCAACAAGAAAGATGAAGACAATAATCCAAATATAAATAGTGTAAATATTACTTATACTGTTTAGAGTTTAAAAGAAATTTTCTGAAAAGCAAGAACACTTAATCTTTCAGTAAAATGAAATTTTTCATTAACATATTTGAAGATTTTGTACCATAAAAACAGAAATCTGATATCACCATAATTTTTTTCTTTTTCTTGCAACTTTAATCTTTTGTCTTTTTTCATTATGCCAAATTTTGTGCAAACTTTAAAAGTACCATGAGATTTTGTGTTACAAATTGTAGATCCTACCTCTGAAAAAATAAAAATAAATATATATATATATATATATATATATATATATATATATACATTTCATTTTTATAGATATGGACAGTGATTCATGACTTGTCATCCACTCTTGAAAAATTGTGGCCTTTAAAAAAAAATAAAAATAAAAAAACAATATTCCTTCTTCGTCATTTATTAATTTGTTACATTCAGATTTGTCAACTGCGAGCAAGCACTATCTTCTCTCGTTTTGCAGGAGAGAAACAAAAAGAGTGACTAGTTCAAAGTAGTTTCAGTCTGAATGCTTCTTGTTTTTCATCTCAACAGATGCTCAAATAAAAACTGAAGAGTTGCCACTAAAGATAAAACAAGAGAACACTGAAAGTAAGTCTTCTTCTAAAACCCTTTCTGTTTTGTAGTTCTTCTACCATTCAATAAAACCCTTGTTTTTCTCTCATTTCTTTTTGCTTGTCATCATCAGTCATTTTAACACATATAGTTCTGTAGATTTACTAAGCTTAATACAGCATAATGCCATATGAGGAGATATTGAAATAGGAAGATTGTGTTGCTCCAGTCTTCCAAATCAGCAACTGTAAATTGAATTTTTACCAGAGTTTCATATTTACAATGCTGAACTAAGGAAAAAATGAATAGGAAAATTTTACATTGCCAGTCTTCCACATGAACAGCCTTGAAAATCAGCATTTTAAATCTTTTACTCAGGCTTAATATTAACTAAGCTTATCTTATGGTACAAGAAAAAATTAGATGCCTGTTGTTCAAGTGAGGTTGGCTTGTGTGCTTACCTTGAATATAAGAAAACTGATGTTAACTGGGCTTAAACAATATCCTCTAATACCCATGGCAAATTCATAACTATTTTAGCTACTCACATATATGATTTAAATTACAGTACTGTATTTCCCAAAAGACTTTAAATAGTTATGGCTCTTCACAACTTCCAGATCAGACTATGTATTACAATTATTGTTTACTGAAAATGTTTACTTCAACCTTCTGGCAGATTTGACATCAGATATTCTTATGACCAACTTTTTATTAAGCAATCACTAAAAATCAGATTGACAAAATAATGTTCTCAATAACTGGCACAAGCTGAGTAGCCAATTAAGAATTTCAGCTGATGTCTGTTGAAAAAGAAAATTCTGACTTCAAACCTGGCCGTCAGTAACAGCAAAATTTTATCTTTACTGAAAGGTTATTTCAGTCATACATTAAGAGGCACAGCTTCAACTTAATGTAGTTGGAGGCCCTTGGTGAATTTGATCTGTCATGACTGCAGTTAACATCAATGAAATTACCCCTCCTCTTACCTCTGGACATTTTTAGTCCACAACCAATTAACCTGTAACTATATTATGCACCTGGTATGTTGTGCATGTCAGTCAGTGTTTGATTTCTGTTATGTTGGGGAAAAGACATTTTTCTTTAATAATTTTGATTACCTTAGAGAATAAATAAGACAGATATTTGTTTTGTCACTTCAAAAATAAACTTTTGCGATCTTTTTTTTCTTCACTATGATACATTGAGTATTGATTTTTTAAAAAGTTTTTTTTAACTCTCTTTAATTTATAACAATTTTTACTTGTATTGGTTGATTCTTTGATTACTATTTTGTGTTCTATTTGTTCTTCAGTTCCTCTGAATAAACTAAATTGAGAAAGTTATCCAAAAGATTTCTGTTTTCAAATTTTTATAACCATTACAGTCCAATAGCAAAAACCACTGAAGTTTTAACCATTTAGTAAAGAATTTAGTCAAAAAGCAAGTTCGGTGTTAACGGTGTTGACTTACCTAAAAATCATGTTCTTCCGTAGAACAATACATTGTAATGCTCTTTACTATTTAATAATTCTTTATGTACAATGTTTGTATTTTTGAGTTTTCCTTTGTTTATTTGAAGACTGTCTGGGATAGTTGGCGATTGATGATGAATGTATTTTTCTCTTTCACTTTTGACTCTAATGTTTGTACTTTCATTCTTGAAATCATCTCAATGCATCCATCTGCATATTGTTGTTGTTATGTAAATTGTTTTGGTTAAATGTAGAATTAATTTTAGGTTGCTGCTGCTAATTTAATAACCCTCTGTAGGTGTCAGTGTTCAAATAAAATGTGTGTGTGAACTTCTTTAACATTCTTATTTTTATTATATATTATTGTTGTTTGCTGTTTGCTCTTAAGTATTGTTTTGTTTGATTTGTACATTTTTGGAGGTTGATTATGTTCTTGACATTTGACCTTTAATCATTGTTATTTTTTTTTTTTTTTTTTTTTTGCATGTGAAATTACATAAAGTAAAAAAGAAAATGAAAGTATTTTTTTTTCTTTTTTTTTTCACTTATCTAGTTTTAACTTGATTCTTTCAGTATTAGACTAGTTAATTATATAGTAATGAAGAATTTACATATTTACAAAATCTCTGTCCTCAATGCTAAAATTTGGCATAGGGAACAATCTAATTAAAAAGATTTTTCACTTATATTTTAAGTGTAGAAATTATTTTTACTATAAAAATTAGCATACATAAACCAAATATTTTTTTTTTCTGGACACGAAAATGTAATAAATTAATATAAGTACTGCATACACACAAAATCAACTTTCAGAATTTTTTTCTTTTTATGAGTTTAAAAATGAACCACTACTTGTACAAGTAAGGAAAGAGGCCTCATTCTTAGCTATGAAGCATCTTCAAATGGAAAGCATTTAAATTGTATTTTAAAAAATTGAATTATTTCTTCCTCTCATAATAGACACCAAATTTACTTTACAGCAATATTTTTCAACATAATCATGGTTCAAATATTTTCTCTTATCAAAAATTTTTTGTTAAATAATTTTGTGACACTGAATTTCAGCATCAAAAGCAAAATTGGAATTCATTAATGTCATAAAAACAAGAAAAGAAAAAAAAGAAGGAAACAGAAGCTATTTATATTTCTTTAAAAATAAATGCAGATAGATGTCTCTTAGTATTTAAATTTAATAAATTCACTACAAGGAAACTTAAATCCCAAGTTTCAACTTCTTAAAGGTTAGAACCTAAAATTAAAAAAAGAATTGTCTCATTGCAAAAAAGATATAAAAACTTAAGTTTTTACTTTTATTTGCCTAAGGATTACATTGAACAAAAATAAATAGCATGTTTTGTTTTTTTTTTTAGTGAGAGGAGGGACTCTACAGGTCTTTGAGTAAAAACTGTTATTTGTCATTGGAAGTGTTTTTAAAAGTATTCTCAAAAGAATTCAGATAATATCTATCCATTAACACATATATTTATTTCTTCCTTTTTATATTTGAAACCACTTAATATCAACCTAATTTACAGTTCTAATAGTTTAAGATCTTGTGATTTAAGGTATAATTTTTCTATAAGTTTATATTGAAAAAGGAAAAAAAAAACCTGTTGAATCCAAGAGACTATTTCCTTTATTAGTTCCCTTGGATTTAAGTAGAATTTTTTAGAGGTGTTTTCCCACCCACCCACCTTTTAAAGGAGAAAAGGAAGTCTTCAGTTGACCAGACTCATTCAACATACATTTCTCTGACTTTCCAAATTCTCTTAAATCTCACTCTTAATTTTATTTTCAAAATGACTTTCTTTGTTATATTTTTACTATAAACATAAAAAAAACATTAAAAATATCTTTAAATTTTATCAAATTTTCTGAAACATTTTTTGCGTAAGTTAATGCTTGTCTTTACATTTCATTATTTTAGATTAATAAAAATGTGTTTTTATTTCACTGTGACTATATTGTTATTTTAACATACTTGCTGATACAAGTCCTGCTTTTAATCCAATCAAAAGATGGCATGACAATATATTTATTATTTGTGATTCTAATAAACCATAGTATGTCAGACAGTAAAACCAGTCAAATGGATAATCTAAGCTGGTTCTTGTACCATGGCCATCTGTGGTTTTTACTACAACTATGCTGAGTCAACTGTAGTGAGAATTTCTGGAAGAGATTGCATGACCATCAGTTTGAACAGTGTCAGTACACTTAAACTCTCAGTCACAATGACTTATCACTTTGTGCTAGCACAACTATCTACAAGCTCCAAACTTTTCTGTCTACTTAATTGCGTTTTCCAAAAGTGCTACATTTTTAAGAACTTGGCCACCTGCCCATACATACATGTACAAACATAATTTAGACTAATTCAACATCACCATGCAAATTCCTAACAGATATCACGGTTTTATTGCATATTTGAATGACATAATTTAATATTGGTGATATGTGGCCAAGAAAATTTTCATTATATTTTAAGCCCTGAATAATGAGTATATGCTGAATGTGATGAATTTATTTAACCCGAATGTGTTTAGTGTTGTGGTACAAAACCTATTAGTGATTTTTAATATATTGTTAAAGAAATGTTTTATTCGGAAAGCAAACACTAAGTAGATAGGAATAAGATCAATGTCTATTCCTCGGAAAAATCTTTGATGTTTTATAACCTCAGAAATCGTCTGCAAAATTTATCAGTTTGTGTTTTATCTATTTTGTTTTCTTTCTTTCTCACCATGAATTTTTGATAAAGGTAATTTTTCAAACTTTCATGTTCATTTTAAAAATTCTGAATACATTTTGGTTGAATTATACTTTTCTTTTTTTTTTCAATGTTTTGTATATTGTATTTTACTGTAAAAATGACAATGATGAATAGGTAACTTAGATTAGTATTGTTTTCTTTTTTGTTTTTCTGTTTATGCTTAAATAAAATTCTTTTAAAATTTAAAGTTATATTTATTTTAACAAATACAAATTTTATCTTTTCTCCATTTAACAAGGAGATATAAAATACAAATTTCAAAATCATACATAATGAAGTGAGGAAATCTTTTTCTATCTTTATCACGATTTCCATGGCAAATATTTAGACAAGCTCCATTCTTTAGTTCTACAAGTTCAGGTCTTTACAGCTAAGACCCACCATGCTACATTCACGGAATCAAACTACTCTCATTTTTTCAATATTCCAATTGTAAGGAAGTTCTACACAGACAGCTTTCTCTCAAGAACTATGATTTTGTGAAATGAACTACTGTAACTCTGTGATGTGCCCCCCCCCTCCACTCTCCCACCAGGGAATACTCCACTCTTAACCCCCTTCAAGTCAACAGTCAGTTGTTATTTTTCTTTCATAACCTTGCAATCTTCACTTCCTATTTCCTCTTAAATTCATATCACACTTCTTATTCAGTAGCTCTTTACCTTGATTGTCTCTTGTGCCTTATATTGGGTAAACATTAGTTTAGAAAAAAGGATCTAAATAGTCATATTAAGTTTGGTATCAGGTGGCATATGGGGATTAAACTCACATCACCAGCAGATGTCTTAAACTAGCTTTCTAACAACTGCCCTAGAGAAGGTTTACTAAAGATATTAATCTTAGTCTGGCACATGGCCATCATAGTGGTTCAGCCTTTAAGAATTGAACTTAACATGCTATCCTATTAGTCTGCCAAACCATCATAGATCTATTATAAATGTCTCCGTCATTCACATATGTGTGTGTATGTATATATATATATATATATATATATATATATATATATATATTATATTTTACTTGTTGATTTATTTTTCTTCATATCATCAGTTTCTCATTGCCCACAAATCACTTTGTGACATTGAAAATGCATACAAATATAAACATTTATTACTTGTTTGTTCTTTATTGAAAATAGATATCATTGTTTGTAATAAAGTCAATATCATGTTGTATAACTTTTATAAAAAGTAAAATATGTTTGTCAATACAAAAATTAAATATTCAATGCTACTCTTTTCTTACTGTTTTTTTTTTTTTTTTTTTTTTTTTCAAGATAATCACAATTTTATGCAAAATTGAGCCTTTTAAATTTTTAAAGTTTTTTGCTATTGTTTTCAGTTGGTGTTAGATTCAATGAGCCCGACTTATTTACTCAACATCATGAATTGAACTTTGACCCTCTTTAACAAAAGGAGTATGTTGCTTTTCAACAAATGTTTTAGTTGTTCCTCCCCATGATAACCATACAAAAAGATTTAAAACCAAAAGTAATCAACCTAAGGTTCAGTTGCAGCATGATGACCAAACAGGGACCAGCATATCCCATTTGGAGTCTAGGAAATAATGATAATAAAGTCAATATTCATAAAAGTAAGAAATTTCTGTGCATGAAGAAGATAAGTAAAAACATTTAGAAAAAAATTGCAATCAACTCTCACTCACAATTCAGATTTTGCTATAAATTATCAGGCTCCTATGATCCCAAAAACCAGATGTCCTAAATTTATTTTGGTGCTGACTGGGGGGAGGGAATCATCTTTACATTTTTTTTTTTTTTTTTTTCATATAAAAAGCAGTATAAAAAAAATAAATTGTTCAAGATAATATTTTTAAATCTCATATTCAAATGATTTAAAAGGCGATATTTTAAAATTTTATTACATTTTTCGTAAGTTTTTATTTAACATAAATCTAGGAATTAGCACCATGGATAATTACTCAAAAATTTTTTTAACAGATTTGCTATTTTCTTGTTTTCAGGTACTGAAAATATTGGTCGATCTCCTGCCTCGAGTGATCTGCCTCGAACTCCCTCAACTGCCGTGGGTCCCCAAACAACCCAAACACCAACCAATGCCTCTCAGAGTCAGTGTGCAACATCGGGGGTATCCCAGACACAAATGGTCAGTGGTAATTCAAAAGCCCTACCTTCACAAGCGAACTGTACAAATCCTACACAGGGCCCTCTCCACCCTCAAGGAATGCCAGGCTGTGGGCCTGGTCAGGGACCCCCCTTAGGTCAAACCCCTCCACAGTCTGTACAGGGGATGCCTCCCTATCCAGGCATGATGTCTCCAAATCACCAACAGCCCCCACAGCAACCTCCTCAGTCTGGGGGTCCCATTGATGCACATTTCATGCAGCAGCACAGTCAGATTTTTGTTTTTAATACAAGTTTAGCTAACCAAGCAGCAGATTCATATCGCCAGGGTCAACACAAGTCTATTTTGGCATTTCATATGGACCAGCCAGGCACTAAGCAGTTTTTACAGGTAAATATCTCTTAATTTTTATCATTATCATCATCAGAGTATAAATAAAATGCTGATCATTAATTTTTAACTGGTCTACTATTTTTACCCACTTATTTAAGATGGGGGTAAGGAATTTCAGATTGTCCCATAATGTTTAAATATATGCCATTATTACTGGGAAAAACACAAAGAAAAGGGTAGAGTTGGGACTCCTTTCAACTATCACAAATAATGGAGATGGGTGAATAGCCAACACTTTTTAAACAGTTATTACTTATGCTTTTGCAGATTTTATTTTAAATGTTCAATTAACAAGTCTCAATTCTTCTAGCTTTAACAGATGGTTAACCATTTAATAAATGAAAATTTAACTTAGTTTCAGGCTTGAATTCTGAGCTTTAAATGTTCTTTTTTGAGTAAATCAGACAAAATTGTTTAATTCACACTACTATCAAAGAAATGCAAGAAAGTGTAACTTTGAGAAAACAATTAAATAACTTAATTATTCCATAGATTTTAAACCAGTATTCTCTTCCTTGCTGAGATAATTAGTGAAACAATGACTCATTTCAGAATTTGAGACAATATTTAAAATAGCTTGATGTTACTTTTTATACAAAATGCCATTAAAAATGTTAATTAATTTAAAAGTTATAAATATTTTCTCTTTGTAGTTCTCGATGTTACTTTTTTGTCTCATAAAATATTTTTATTTTTATAAATAATCTTTAAGTTTATTTTCATGAAATTATGTTTCTCTTAAGATTTTAGAACTAATATTTACTGAAAACCTTAAAAATATATTCTTATCAAAAATTAAATTTCTTGAAAAGTGTTTTTGTCTTCCTTTATCCTCCACTGGCAGAATTAATGTTATACAAATGAAAATCTTTATTAGCAATTAAAAGTTTGATATTTAGCTCTTTATTTAATTAAGTGAGTTATTACCAAATTCTTGGCAATAGATACGCAAATAGCAATACCAAATTATTTATTTTTAACATACATTTGACAAATGTTAACATCTTAGACATATAACTAATACTTTGATATTAATATTCAAGAAATCTGGGTTGCTGAATGACTTCATATGAACAATTTCAACAGAGCAATGAATAAACCTTAACCTGACCAATTGAGAGAAATGAAATCATGCTTTTCTTGTAAAAAGTGAACATAAACTACTTGATTGTAATTTGAACCCGGTTTTGTTATTCCATTATGAGTGTTGATAACCTTATACCATCCCATAGCCTCTCATTTTAATCTACCAGTTTAACAACAACTAAGTTTTTGTAAATGAATGTTTAAAATACAAAATTAAATATCCTTTTATTGAATTTAAGACAGTCTACATTTTACAGGTGTTTCTTCTCTTCAAGGCTGATCATAAGTTGTTAAATTATCAATGGTCAAATTTACTTATTTATTTAGATTTTTGTCAAAATTTTGTCTTGTTTGAAAATGACAATGAAAAATTCTCAGCTATTGTACAAGAAGATTATTGTGAAGTTTTGACAAAATTGTCTCAAAATATCTCTTTGGGATATTAAATGTTCTCATTAATTACCATTCTTTCATGTTGCAACGATGCTAATTGCATTTTACAAGTTGAAATCTTTGACTTGTTTCATTTCTTCCTTACTTTCAGGCAGGGATAGACATTTTAAAAAGATAAACATTACTCTTTGTTTTGGGACAATTACACTTCACAGGTGCAAATTTTTGGATTAAAATTTAGATATTCATAGGTACAGAAATAAAACTTGCAGCTTAATGATAAAAAATGTGTTTGTTTTACATGATACTTATTTTTCAACTTTATCTTCTTCCTTGTTAATGCACTTAATTCACTTGGGGATATTAATCATATGGATTAAACATTATACAATGAAGATTTTAAAATTTTAATTGATCCCCCATCATGTTCATTATAAGGCTTTTATGTGTTTTGGCTAGTTTATATATATATATATATATATATATATATATATATATTTATATATATATGCTTTTTATTATCTTTTTTTTTTCCTGAGAGAAAATGTTATTTCATTTTCTCCACTCTTTGTAAAACATAATGTTGCCAAAATATCTTAAACAACATGGCTTAATCTAAGCAGTTCATCGCTAATATGACACCTTCTTGACCCCACATTTTCTAATGACACGAAGTGGAGTAACTATATTGAATAAATTACTTCATCAACTGCAAGAAAACTTGGTTCACTGTGCTGTGCCAAAAAACTTTTCTCATCAGAATCCATCTTGCACATTTATAAATCCAGTGAATACTTTTGCCATATCTGGCCTCGTGCTCCTGTTATTCATCTTGAAATTCTTGACAAAATCCAAAGAAGGATCTGTAATGTAATCGATCCTGACCAGACAATTCAACTTCAGTCACTTTCTCACAAACACAGTGTGGCTTCCCTCTGTGTTTTCTACAAATATTTTCATAGCAACTGCTCTGATAAGCTTTTGTCTTTATTGCTCTGACTATATAAATTTCAACATGGTACTAGTTAGGCAACAAGGTCCCACTATTTTACCATTGAAATAGCTAACTGCCATTTTTACTTCTACTCCAACAGTTTTTTTATGCTTCCCACCAGTGGAAATCCCTTAAGTTTTCTTGCTTCTCTGATAACTACAATCTTCAAAAATTTAAATGCAATGTCAGGCACCATCTTCTATCGTTTTTAACCACATTCATTTTTTTGTCCTTCCCTCAATCCTCCTCCTCCTCAGTATTTACTTTCACTCCCTGTAACCCCCTGCATTCTAGTGGTTTTGCCAATTTGTTTGGGATTTTTTTTTTTTTTTTTTAAATAAAAGCAATTATAATGTTAGAGGGAATCAAATGGTTTGATGTGACCTTGCATTTTGCTTGCTTGATTTTCTCAAATATTCTGAATAAAGAATGAGTGGCCTTGTATTTTGACTACTAAACATTAATCTGACAGTCAGTAAACATTGCAGACAACTTAGGTACATTTATATGGTAGGTTTGTGGCTAAACTCATACATAAACATTTTAATTGGTTATTATTAACCTTACCCTAACTGGCACAAGGCTACATTAACAGGGCAACTCATAAGAATTCAACTTTTGTACAAGCAAATTGATCAACAAGACAAGCTAGTTTCATGTGACAATAGATGCCTAATATTAATTTCTTATAAAAGATTTAACATTAAGTTTCAGTTTTGGTCAAAATAAGGTACAGTATTAAAAAAAATTTTTTCTCAAATCTTTTAAGTGTAATCCTAAAAATATCATACTCAGAATTGTGTGACATTCTTAAATAAATTATTTTCGTTATTTCACACTATTATTTGTTATTTTTATTCTCTTTCTTGCTTTTAGCCAATCAATTTAATATAGTTAATAGTCAAAGATATTGTGATAAAAAGCAAAAAAATTAAGAAACTCATTAAATATATTTAGAGGTCCTCCACCCCACAAACACCTAAATATCTGAAAAGAAAAAAAAAATGAATCAATTCTTTAGGGTTGTTGAGAAACATAGGACTGAAATAATTAACTTCTATTCTTACAAATATTCATTTGGTAAATAATAATAATTTTAAAAAAATATATGCAATATATGATGCCATGAGATCATCAAAATAGAAATACATTTCTCTTGAGTTTAATTAGTTTAGCAAAAATGTATAAAAAATACTCCATACCCAACAAAACAACTACTTGGAAATCCCAAAACTAAATTACAGTAACTTAATTTTATTTTTAATCAATTGTTGTCCCTCACAACAAGTGCTTGATGCTTGTTAACAAGGATAATTATGTTTTTCAGGTAAGTTAACATACCATTTTTTATAGCATATTAAATCCCTTCCAACATTTCAACAAAGAATATTTATTCATTTTTCATTCATTCAGAATATTCATTTTTTAAAATGAGTATGTCCCAGTCCAAACAAGTGAGCAACAACAAAGTTTTAGCGAAAATAGAAACAAAAAGGAAACTTATACTTAACATCAGAAAGAGACAGTTCAGGTTTCTAGGGCACATAATGAGGAAAGAAGATTTGAAAAATCTGATACTCATAGGACAGATTAAAGGCAAAAGTGATAAAGGAAAGTGGCATATGACATACTTGGCTTGAGTACAACAGGAGTTAAGAAAAATCACAGAAAGATAAAATTAAGAGGTACATGGGACAGGAATTTGTGGAGAGCTATGATCACATATTTTCTGAGGGAACATGGCACATAATGAAGTATATTTTCATAAATACTTCAATTTTACTTTTGTAACTGAATCATTTTTTCTTTTCTTTTGTGTGTGTGGAGGGGGGATGGATGTTTTATATGCCATTATATGTAGAAATGTGTCTGCCCTGATAGATTATTTCAGATAGGCCTGTCTGTACACACAGTTTTTCTCACTTATTATTATTTAGGTTTACTGTTGCTAATTAATCATAAATCAGCTGTATCTTCCATGGAGTTTATTGCCACACCATATTTACAGCCAGTTCCCATATGATCATCAAAGTTAAGCAATGTTGAGTCTAGTCATAACCTAGATTAGTGACTACTTAAGAATAGCATGTGCTGTAAGCTTCGATGTACATGTGGTATAATGGATAATGGCTCAGAATTCTTAAACAGTGAACTGAATTCTAATTCCAGATGGGTTTGTTATATTCATTAAGGTGCAAATACTTTTGGGAAAGTTATGAATCTACCTCTTCTCTCTCTCCAGTTATGGGTTTAGTTAGTAAAACTTGTATCACTAAACTACTGTTATCTCAGAAAAGAAATTTTAGAATCTAAAAATTTTCTGGCTTTACATAACCTGCAAAGGGTTGATAGGCTGCAAAAAACAATCAATGTCTCTTTCATTCTTATGATAAATGGTTTTCTTATCATTAAGCCAAAAATAAGATATCCATTAATATAGATTTCTGATTTGCTAATATTAGTAAATATAGCAAAGAAAGTTAACTTCTTTAAATATTGTATACTTGAATCTTCATCTTTTTCATTTTTTTTTTTCTTTTTACAGAAATTTCCTCCTAAAGGAGGTCCATTCAACCGGAACCCTGGTGGAGTCCCAATGTTTAGTATGAATGTTCGGCAACCAAATATGTGCCGCATAAAGAACTCTAACATGGCCAATATGGGCCCAAATCCTAATTCAGCTGTTGCCCAGTGGGTGCAGCAGCAGAATGCCAATCTCCAGGAACAGGAATATATGAACTTTCCAAACAATCCCAATAATCCTAATATGATGCCCCAGGGCCAAGGTGGGGGCATGATACCTTGGCAAGTTTCTCCTGGCCACTCCTCGCAGGGTCAAATGGGAAACAACTTTCCAGCATTACCAGACAATCCGGGATTTGATCCCGAGCCATATCGCATGTGTGGTAAAGGCTATAGAAATTTATTACAGAATAAAGTTCCTGATGATAAGTTGACTCCTGAACAATTGCAGAAACGGGAAGAGTCACTAGCTTCTTTGCAAAAACTACAGCTTCTTCTTTTTCCAGAAGAACTGAAACAGCAGCGAGGCTTCCCTCCTGGGGCAAACATGATGCCCACTGAGGGAATGCAGCAACCCCCTAATATGTTTCCCCACAGTATGTCACCCCATGAAATGTCCCCACAGTCTGCAATGATGCAACAACAACAGCAACAGCAGCAACAACAGGGTATGATGGCGCAGCAACCAATGCCCCCACAACACATGATGTCGCATCATCAGTTCATGATGCAGCAACAGCAGCAGCAGCAGGGTATGCCCCCACAATTCAGTCCACAGCCAGGAAACATGGAGAATATTTCTACAGCTCAACGTGAATGGGTACGTCTTCAACAAGAATTTTATGCAGAAAAACGACGAATGCAAATGGCTCACCAATTGAACTCTGGTATGGAAATACCCCCCAACTCAATGCATGCTTCACCACCATCTTACTATAGTTCAATTTCTCAAAAACGGCAAGGGGTTGCTGGAATGAATGCATCTACCTCACCTAATATGAATGGCCCGATGTTGTCACCTTCAATACCTGGCCACGGTCATCCAGAATCTCCTGACCCAATGCATTTATTTTCTGGTCCTCGACGACCGCCATCTTTAAGCTCCCTAGAGCAGGCTGGACTTGGTCGGATGGGTCACGGCTTTTCTCCCTCTGGACTTCCACCAGCTGGAAACATGGAGCCTCCTGGTGTTCATGGACCACACCCAGGCCCACCCATGTCTCCAGGTGGTATGAACTCCCAGTTTAATATGCCCCCATCAGCGAAACAAAATTCTAACCTTACTTTGCAGAGAGCTGGTAACCCTGAGCAGTTTCAGCCTGATATGAGTGTGGGCCCAAACTCAAATAATAAACCCCCACCCAGCTATGCACAGTCGACGAAAAGAAAACGTGAAGACATGGAAGAAATATACAAAAATCTTCAACCAACCCCATCACCCCAACAACTGAATTACCTCAATGCGTTTGAGGGTCAGGAATTAACGATAACAAAGCAGCTGAATACTGCTTATCGGGAACCCGGGCCCCCTGGAAACCAGCCACCAAACACATCTTCACAACAGCAGCAACAGGGGTCAGCTAGTGGACAACAACAACAGCAGCAACAACAAAATGTATCGAGCCATCCAGGTACTCCATCACAACACCAGCAACCAGGTACACCTGGATCTCAGTCGCAGCAGCCCCAAGGTATGACACCACAACAACAGCAGGGTATGCCTTCACAACAACAATCACAGCAGCAGGGATTACCTCCACCTCAACAACCAGGCATGCCTCCACATGGTATGTCTCCACAACATCAACCTGGTATGCCCCCACATGGGATGTCCCCAGGCATGCCCCCACATGGTATGTCACCACAACATCAGCCTGGTATGCCCCCACATGGTATGTCACCACAGCATCAGCCTGGTATGCCCCCACATGGCATGTCACCAGGCATGCCTCCACACGGTATGTCACCGCAGCATCAGCCTGGTATGCCTCCACATGGTATGTCACCACAGCATCAGCCTGGTATGCCTCCACATGGTATGTCACCGCAGCATCAGCCTGGTATGCCTCCGCATGGTATGTCTCCACAGCATCAGCCTGGTATGCCTCCGCATGGGATGTCCCCAGGCATGCCACCACATGGTATGTCCCCACAGCATCAGCCTGGCATACCACCACATGGTATGTCTCCTCAACATCAGGGTATGCACCCTCAACCAGGTATGCCTCATAGTATTACTCAGAGTATGCCACCACACAGTATGAACCAGCAAGGTATTCCTCCACAGCAGCAAGGCATGCATCCTCATGGAATGCCTCCCCAGCAGCAGCAGCAGGCAGGGATGCCCCCACAGAAACAAGGTATACCACCACAGAGTATGCCTCCATCTCAACAACCACCACCCCAGCAACAACAAGGCATGCCTTCATCACAATCACAACCTGCATTACCTAATGAAAACCAGAGCAATAATTTTCCTCATAGCCAGGTGAATTCTCCGATGCATATTGGACCTGGTTCAAATAAAGGGCCGATGTCTAATTCAAGTCAGTCGTCCAGTGTCGGCCCTATGTCCAGTCCAGGGCCGTTGTCAGGGCCATCGCCAATGTCCAGTGGCTTACGTTTGTCCCATTATGACCCACCTTCAATGAGTTGTAATTCAAACATATCAAGTGGGGGGACAAGTACATCCAGCAGTGTATGTTCGTCCACAAGCTCGTCCAAGACAAGCAACATGACAAATATCACATCAGCCAGTCTGGCGAACCTTGCAAAGGGAGTCGAACACTTGTCTCATCAGATGCAGCAAAACATGATGCAAGGTGGACCATTCCACAGTATACAGATACAAGGTAATGTTAGCAGTCAGCAGAATTCAACAAACAATCCACAGCAAGGATTGACAACACAATCTAACAACAGCAACAACAGTAATATGGCTGTTTCTCAAAGTCAGTGTCACAGTCCAATGCCTCCAGGCCAAAGTGTGCGGTCAGGCCAGGGTCCAATGACACCAGATTCAATGACCCAAGGTCCAATGCCTGGCCCAAACAACTCTTTCATGAATGCTAACATGCCACCAATGCAACAGCTTAATATTGATGGACCCAGTTATAGTCCCTCCATGCAAGTACCGCCAGAAGCTGCCCAGATGGGTATGGGGCAGGTGCCTGGACCGAGGCCACCTGGACCTCTCCCACCACAACAAGGTTGTCCTGGTCCAGTACCAACCTCTGTCAGCCAAAACCAATCCATGTTGCCCAATGTTGGGCCCCATCCAAATTCAGGTAAACAGACAAATGCAAAACCTGGAAATCCTACAAACCCAATGGTTAATCCAAACTCACGCATGACCCATTCGCCAGGCTTCTCTTCCAATTCTGTAGGCAATGCTAACATTCAGATTCAAGCAAAAACACCTAACACTATTCAGTACTTACCTGCACAGCCTGTTCAAAATTCCCAAAACATGAATGCAAAACATCAAAGACCTGATTTGGACTTCATGCAAAAACTTACCTCCCCTGGCCACACTTTAGACTGCAAACCACCACAAGCAAAAATGTCACGTTTTGCTGGACCTTCTTTACCAGAAATGAGGCCTGGTATGCCTAACCATTCAGGTGGTATGCCACCTTCAATGATGATGCAAAACCCCAATCCAAACATGCCAGGAAACATGCCTGGGCCTGGTATGGGTAGTCCTGTTCATATGTCCCCAATGAATAATCCCATGGGAGGTCTCCCTAGTAATATGGGTCCGTGTGATATGATAGGTCCAGGCCCAATGCCCAGCATGGGGCCAATGAATGGTATGAATCCAGGTGGTGGTAATATGTGTGGTAGTCTTCCCCCACATGGAATGGATGGAAATTTGCCCCCCCACAGTATGCATCCTCAGTTCAACCCACAGATGATAGGGGGTGGACCACCAGGTATGATGAATAATGGAATGATGCAGAGTCAACAGATGATGCAAGGTCCTGGGCCTGGCCCTGGAATGCACCCAGGCATGCCAATGCAAGGCATACCCCACCCAGCTATGCAGCGTGGCCCACGTGTGCCTGGGCCACCTCCTAATGGTCCACCCCAGGGTTCTGGCTCTAACCCTGTCAGTCCAGCTGGATTCAATCAACAATTTCAACAATTCCAGCAACAGCTTTATTCTCAGAACCGACCTCGTCAGATTTCTCCAATGGCCAATATGATGCCAAGTCCTGGTCAACAGTATATGGGCATGATGCCCAACATGCCTGGTCCCACCTGAAGAAACTCTAAAGCAAATGGTGGTGCAAATGAATGTCAATTATCACTTGATAATATCAGGAGGCAATAGGAATGGGGAGGGGAGATCATTGGTGGTGTTTGCCCCAAAATGCAACTGCTTCGTTGTTTTGGCAACCACAATACAATCTTTAAAAATAAAATAAAAAAAAGAAAACAAAAAAAAAAGAAAAAAAAATTCCTGCTGTCTGTCACACATCCAATGAACTGGCAGGTGCTACCATTACCCCTTCCTCTCTTTTATTTCTCTCTCTCTCTCTCTCTCTCTCTTTCTCTCTCTCAGCTTTACCCTAGATTCATATCTCAATGGAACATGAGCTGTTGTTGACACTAAAGAAATAGTTATTTCATGGCTATAAGAGGATAACTCAGACTTAATTTTTTTTGAGCCCAATCATGACTTGTAATTAAACTTGAAAATGAAAAAAATTAAGAAGGAAACTACATTTTATTCCTCCACAAAAAGATCATGCATATATGTATATACATTTAACTTGACTGCCCAAGAATTTTTTTTTTAATGTGTGTTAGTGTGTATACATTTATACATGTGTATAAAATCACAAAAATCTAAGAATTGGCCACTTAAAAACTCTAACTTCAGTAATAATTTTCAACTTGGTTGACTGAAATGAAAGAGAGATGTGAAAAAAATGTTTTGGAAAATTAGAAATGTTCTCAACTTTAATAACAAAACAAAAAAAAACCTACTACGACTGCAGATATTGGACAATTCTGTCACCTTCATCTTGGGTTGGGGGATTTTTTTTTTATTAAAACGTTTTGTGACTTCACCATTTTCAGATTTTATTTTAGTTGACATTTTTTTTTTTTTTAATGCAAGAAACTGGTTTTATCAGCCACAAGTTTAAAGATGAAAAAAAAAAAGAAAATTTCTCCAGTTTACAGAAACGAAAACATCAATTTTTATTTTATTCTATTTTCCCTTCATTTTACTTTTGAAGCTAAAAGCAACAGAGAGACCCAAACAATTGCTACCAACCTCTCCATGTCACCCCTGATCTGTTAACTGTGAACAACTAATGATTTCTATGAGTTGGTGTTTCCAAATCCAGGAATGTATATAAAATGAATAAATGGTTTGAAACTAATTGTCTGCACTAACGAAATATGGGATCTTAATTTGCATACCTTTTTCGGTCAACTCTTCTTTAACTTTTACACATCTCTTCTTCTGTATACACATAAGAGTGTATGTATAAGAGCATGTATATTTACATGCATACATATATACAAACACACATAGGTATACACCCACCCACCCACATACATACATACATACATACATACCTACATATATATAATATGAAACAAATTAGACATACTCATGCTGAGGCATATACTAGCTTCATCTGTGCTGACTGATCCCTTGCAGACTGATTTTTCTGCCAACTTCGCTCCAGTTCATACTGACAACTTTCAAATTGAATGAATTGGGATTTCTATTTTTGTTAAATTCTAGACATTTTTTTTTCTCCTTTTGTCATGTGACTCCAACCAAAACAAAAAAATAACTCATCAGAAGTGGAAATGAATCAATATTTGAAAACAAAAAGAAATACATGTAAACCTTTACTGGAAGAAACTTTCTTTCTGTAAACTCTGACCCAACCCTCTGTTTATGATGATAAACTTTCAGCAGTTCCTTAACTGCTCAGTATATTCAGGGGATTTGCTGTAAGTGTGCAATGTATGTGTGTGTGTATGATTCTGTGTGAGAAGCTTGGTATGTTCAAAAGGGAGTGTCCCTTTTTTTTCTGTTTGCCGACATGGTCAATGATTTTGGTTTCTGTCATTTCTCTGTGGCCACTAATCATATCTGTTTTCAGAAAATACATTTTCTTTTCTTTTTTTCATTTTATTTTTCTTTTCTTTTTTTTATACATATGTTGAATTAATCCACTGACTTTTATTCTGTCTCAAGGTTGATGACTGGTCTTTCTCTTTATTTTTTTTATTTTTATTTTTTAAGTTGCTGTGAAAGTGCAGCGTTTTGTTCAGGCATTACGCAAATCATATAGAAATCATTTCTTCTCACTTCATCATTCATGTCTGAATGATTATTATTAACAACAACAACAAAATTTTTAAGAAATTTGTAAATAGCAAATCATCCAAGCCCTCCTCACATGATTTTAGAAGCATATCGTGGAAAACTAATGGACAAAACATCATAGAAAAGAAAAGAAAAAAAGAAACCTTTTGTGAAGGTCATTTCTGGTTTAGGAATTCATCCCTACCCAAGACACGCACATATACCCACTCACACACACCTGTCAAAAAATAAAATAAAATTTGGAAGCTGTCCATTTAAATTCTTCCAGGTTCCCTTTGAAAGGGAGTGGTAGGGAGCATATATACATTTTTCAGAGAATGAAATATAAACATGCTTAGATGTTATTCATTATTTTTCTTATTGTGTTTATTTTTATTTTTTTATCAGAAGTAAAACAAAAAGCATGTAGTTACAATGTATTAAAAAAAACAATGAAATTTTTACTTTTCTTTTAAAGTCAGAGACAAGGGTGGGTCGGAAATAAATTAACAAATTCAGCATTTGACTGCTGTGCACTCTTGCACTGTACTCCCCTCCCCAGTCGCCTACTTTGACATAGCTGTGAATTCATAAAACAAAGAGCGAAACCAATTAACAAAAATTCCTGTAAAAAGGTGGAACCATTTCCAGAGAGTTCTTGGCATGTATAAACAGAATTTCAATATAAGAAAAGGCAGAAAAAAAATAAAAAAGAACTTTAGTTTCTTATCAGACCAATTCTCTCCCCCTTTCCCAAGTTACCCTAAGTTTATTTTTTATTTGATGTTTTGTCCATCTGCTCATCTTCTTCAAGCGACGAGCAAAGGTGAGGTTGTGGCTTGGTGGATCATCGGACTGTGGCAGCTGACCCCACCCCTCTCCACAGAAAAAAAAGAAACAAAAAACTTTTCTCTCCATCTTTCCTTCTCTAAAATACACTTAAAGCTGATGCTGCTGTTTCTGCTGCTGTTACCCGTCCCCTCACTCCCACAGGGCACGGTTGTTACCTCACCTCAACTGGTTGTCATTGTCACATATGAAATTAACTGAAAAAAACAAAAAAGATTCGTCCAATATACATTGAAGTATATACAGAATGTATTTTCACATACAGACATAAAGACACACACAAACACTCCTCCCCCAAAACAAAACAGATGTGGATTCTGGTTTGGCCTGTCTCTTAGGTCTTGTCAGTATCGTACAATTTAAAAGAAAAAAAGAAAAGGCTTTAGGGTAAAATTGAAAATTGAGGTTTATTGTTAACATAAAAAATAAAAACTTTTAAGAGTGGAAACGGTTGGAAATAAATTCAACTGAATACTCGATAATGATTGCTCTTCTTGTTCCTCTTTATTTTTATGTGATTTTTTTCTTTGTGACTTTTTTTTCTTTCTTCAGGCTTGAGATGCAGGGGTTCACTCAGGAGGTGTTATCCAAGAAATTTCATCTTTCATCAGTTGGGATCCTTTGGCGACCCCCCCTCCTCCTCCAAGCACACACACTGAACTTGATAAACCAAGGATCATATTAGTCAACGTGTTATAATATCAGAAAATCAAAAAGGCCAGACAGGTGAAAACATAGGCAAATGTTACAAAACATGGCCATATGCCCAGGAAAACTGGAGAAAGAGGATCTTGTTTCATCAGGATAGTATTCTAGGATACAAGTCTTTGGTTCCAGTTGCTCTGTGCATAACTGTCTTTGGACTGGTTGATCACTCTCCCTATTGTCCTGATTTGGCCCCATTTGGTTATCATCTGACATTGTTGACATTATATCTACTGTTTTGACAAATAAGATGACCAGTCAGATGTCAGTTTACCTGGAAAGAAACAATCAGTCAGTTGAATGCCATACGTGATACACGCTTGGGCGATCATGTCTTGAAAGAGACATGACTGACTGGGCAGAAGATTATCCCGCAGTAGGTTGCCATTGCTTTCTGCGGTAGACTGGTTGCCGACCAAGGCTATAGAACCCAATCTGTCCTGTTATTTAACCCATAACTGGAAGGAATAGGCAAATTAATACCTTTCCCAAGGGTATTTGCGCGTAAGTGAATGCAATAATAAGAGTTGAAATTAATGCATGCCAGATTTCTTTGCTCTAGAATCACTCCTACCTAGTCAGCCTATGAACTTTTCAGCCTACCCTGGTATTCTTAGTCTAAACACCTCAAATCATGTCTTCCTAACCTCTTCCCCTATGCACGCACAAAGACAGATTATAAGCGCATTGAAATCTGTATTAACTTGTTAGTATAAGTATTAATTACCTAAATTATTCTAATGAGGTGGTTAGCCTCATTGATGCCACCCATTTAAAATAATAATAAAAGAAAGAAACATTGATACAAAATAGTTTCCTCTTGTTTTATTAATCTTACACAAAACAAAAGTCAATACTGCTTACAGATTAATGACCAAATACATGTTCACGTATAAAGATGTTACTTCTATCTTACCCGGTATTGTCCACCAACCCCAAGGTTCTGGAGAATAAGCAATTTTTTGTTTTTGTTTTTGCATCATACCAGACTGCTGATTAACCTCTTCTCTTTGTATTTTGTTCTGATTGCTTAATACAGTCACCTGAATAACTAAAACCAGTAAATTTTGATTAGAACTGATTTTTAACCAACAGCAAGTCATTCTCTCATGTCTTTTTGTTGCCATTTTATTTTTTATTTTATTTCTTTTTTTTTTTTGCAATGTCTTCAATTAAAACTGCATTTTTCTTAAAATTTAGATTCAGTTGTAAAAGTATTTCTTGCACTAGTTTTATTCATCTTTTAATTAAAATATGTTAATGTATCATAGGTACCAAAAGATTATTATAATTACAACGTTCTCTATTACTGTATTATTCTCGCCCAAATTTTCCAAATATATGTGGATCATACCTAAGATTTTCATTTAAATTATTTTTCTTGGTACAAGGATACAACTCTGAACATAAATCCTCATGTTCAAAAAAGTGACAAAAATATTCATTCAAGTTGCGCATTTGGTAAAGACTTTTTGTTTTTTGCCCTTTAATAATTTTTGGCTTTATTATCAAATTTAGCCTATCTGTAGAACAGGTCATTCATTTTTTATTCATTGAAGATTGCTAATATTGAAAGCTTGTTTGTTCTTCAAATTTTATTGTGAGTAAAATCTTGCTGATTTTTACTGGCTGAAGAGAGTAAAAATAAACTTCAGTAATTAATCAATGTGAATCATAAATTTTGTTTCATGATAGAGATAAATCAGGTGACTCTTGGTTAAAAAGTGGTTCGATAGGCCAAAGTGGTGCTGTTTCCTCAGATGATGGAAACTGTTCTCAATATTTGTCAATGGTGCAAAAAGAAATTAACATATTTAGTGTAAATATGGTAACAAATAAAGCTTCTTTTTTCTTTTAATTGAAAAAAAATAAATTTACGACTCAAATTAGTTTTACAAACTGGAAGGATTAGAACTTTTCTTTACTTGAAAATTCATCAGGGAATCATCAAAAGGATTATCTTGAGATAATTCCTATGTATTATATTCTGCATGATTTCTTTTATTTTTTAATTTAAAAAAGACAAAATATATTTCCTACATGAACATATTGTATATTTGAAATAAAAACAAAAGTTTGAAAATGAAACAATATTGAAAAATTTTAAAATTCTTAAGGGGTTGATTATTTCTAATTGTGCACAAGGTAATTGAGATTAATTTAGGATTGAATGAAGAACAAATTATTACATGCCTTTGCATTCAGAACTCATTTCATGAATATTTTTGTTTTTATATAGGAATTTTTGGTATGAGAGATAATTATTATATATCTTTCAATTTGGACTAGTATATGAAATTTATTTGCTACATTAGCTGGATGTGAAAAATCTACTCCTGTGGATTCAATAAAGAGTACAGTTCAAAAGTCTGAAAATGTTGGAGTAGAAGGCCAGAAGGTATGACAGCCAAAATACTGTGATTGCAATGACCAAATGGAAAGACATCATAGTAATACTATTTTCTCATCTCAAATATTCCAGCATCAAAATTTAAGAGATCAGTGTATTTTCAGAAATATTTGTACGTGTGTTCGACAGAAAAATATTACTCAATAAATCTTCCTACGACCTTGGAAGTGACTGCATGCCCCAATCAGATCATTCTTGTTTCTGTTGACCATCACATTCATGATAGTAAATTTCATTCAAAACTTTACACAAACACTCCCAGATTTAACAGCCCATGATATGTGATGGTTTAACTTGCTGAGACCATGATTGACAATGTCCTGAATTTGGTGGTCAAACTCAGACATCCTAACAAAGTTTAGCCACTAGTTCATTGCTAATTTTGAGCATGAACAACCTGTCCATTGTCAGGTTCGCAGCTAATACCACAGACATTGTATGCTTGATTTTTTATTTCCTTTATCAGATCTGAAGCTACTAAGTTAATGCACTCAACATGGCTGAAAAATATGTAAAAATTGGCTATATACCATCTAACATTATGTCGGGCTGTCTTCTATTTGTATTTTGCGTGTTAATAGTATATTTTCAAATACTTGGCCTTACACACATATACACTCACATAGAGGGTATGCCAGGTATTTGAAAATATGCCATCCACCTTGTGTGTGTTTATATATATTTTTATATATATATATATATATTTACTTTCTCAAGGTAGGTGAGTGTTGAAAAGATTTTGGCTTGACCCACTTGTGAAAATTTTTGCACATCACCAAACAGAATTTTATTTTTTTTTATGACCAAAAACTGTTCTGCAATTCACTGAGATGTATATATGATAGGTTTAGTGTATTTATATGTTTTTTATCTGTAACTTTTTAATGTCACTACGGCAAGGGAGATAATTCTAGTTATTAACCTTGCATTGCTGATGCCAAGTGACAGCTTTTATCAATGCTCAAGAGAAAATTGTATGCTAAGAGAAAGGATCATCTCTGGGAAATCAAGAAACGACAACAAAAATACAGTGATCTAAAGATATTAAGGGGTGGATGTGCAAATGAGTAAACTGTAATAATTGGGAGGAGGAAGAGAAAATTAAGAATTCACCTGAGGAAAACCAAGAATAGTCAGGGCTTAATATGCTGTTGTAAATAAGCATCTTTGTGTGTGCACGATATAGATTTTTTTTTCTTATGCAAATCAATGTTTTCACAGTGGTTATTAATCAGCTGATGAAAGTAGAATTTTCAGGATATACTTATAAACATTCCTTGTGAACTTCAGTTTATTTTTAATAAAAATATTTACATTAGCTTTATTTTTATCATCTAATTTGCATTGCTTATCAAATTGTGTGTTAGTTTATTTATCTATCAATGTACAGAGAATTGGTAAAGCAGATATAATGTGTAATATATGCCTCATAACCAACTGCTTTGGGTGGATGGAACTCAACAAACCAGAAAGAAAAACCCTGTTTGTAAATCTTCACTGCATTACAGTTATAATTTAACATGGAAAAGGCTATAGAAATAAATCCATACAGAAAACTGGAGTGGAGCCCAAATAACAAGTCCTGCCACTGAAGCAAAAAGGAAAAGAATATGAGAATTGTTAATATAAAATTATTTATAACACCAGTAGAGAGGATGTGAGTGGAATGTCTCTTTGTGGATAAGAGAAGTAATTAAGAGGAAGGGTAGAGTTTTTAGGAGTTACTGTGTGTATGGGTTCAGTTGACCAAAGTCACTCGTGTTGTCATTGAGAGGGTTAGTGGCATTTTTAAAAACAAATGTGTTGGCTCATAAAATTTTCAATTTTTTTTTTTTTTTTTTTTCTTTGGTGGCAACTTTGTGATTGGTTACTTTTGTATTGCATTCTATATTTCTTGAGGAAATTTGTTTTGTGAGCCAGATGTGACACTTGGAGCCCCTGCACAGGATGACTTTTTCATTTTTGGTTTTGCTTTCTTTTTTGTTCATTTCCAGCAGACATGTAGAATGGATCAGAAAGAGATCTAATTTGAAGCAGAGTATAACAGCTGTCAACATTGACAACTTTATGGCAAGCCAGCCTCAAATGTCCTGTATTTCATGTAGTCTGATCAGTGCATGGTTTCTAAATAATACTTTTGCTATAAAGGGGCCTCACCACCAAAGAACTGAATTTTGACCAAACTGGGTACAAGCTTTTTTTTTTTTTTTTTTTTTTTTTTTTCCAAGATGAACAGATACCTACAATATATATATATATATATATATATATATATATATATATATATATATATATATATAAATATAAGCATGATACTTGTTATCTATTTTTCATTTCAGACATAAATATTGCCATGGATCATAAGAAGAGATTTAAGCTTAAAAGAGAAACAAAATTTCAAAGTTACTGGGTAAGAATTGGAAATTACACAAAAATCAAACAGATAACAGGATAGAAATTGAAAATATTGGCAAGACAAGAACAAGAAAAAATCTAGCTTTGAGAATGTAACAAACAAAATTTGAGAAAAACTCAAATATCAAAAGAAAATATTTGAAGAAGATGTTCTTGAAAATAAAAGCTGAAAAGATGCAGAATATTGAGATTGTTGGCAAAAGTTATGAAAGCAGCTAAAGTGCCACATTGTGAAGCGAAATATCTACTTTAATAGAATTAGGTGAAAACTGATTTGTCAAAAGTAATTTTTCATGATGAATCTAGAGCTCTATTGGATAGACCTACTGGAGGAACATGAGGTTAAGTCTTTCAGGGATTTAGTCAACTGACACAACTTGGAAGCCAACAGGAGATGGAGCAAATGCTTTGGTAGTAAAAGTCATAGATCTTTTCAAAGTTGACTATAGTATAAATGAATAAAATTATTCTTAAGTTCTTTGACAAGGTATTTTTAATTGGCACAGATTACAATCGAGAAACATACATTTATAAAAGATAATGCACTTCTGTATTTTACAATACTGACAACTTGGTAAAATGAATTTCAAAGCGTCTAAATTAATTGAATTTTGCTTAACCTCTCCAGACTGAATTATCTTCTATCTTAGGCCACCACCCAACACACACATTTGTTTTATTTTACAATGCTGAAATCTACTCTCTTTAAGATTGTAATGTTTGTAATTAAATCATTTCCATGTACTTTGAGAATAGTGCTGGGTTAATCATGGTGGAAACATTTGGGGTACTACAAGTGTACAATCCATGATTAGGCACATGAGAAAATAGGGGGCAGCACAGTAAATTTTTATACCTTAAATTTGGTCTATTTCCTAAAGTTATTCTTGATCCAAACACACTTGGGAAGTTTTCCAAAATATATACAAGGTGGTGCTGAAAATTCATAACCTTACCCTTGTCCCAAAATCTAACTAAGAATTTTAGATTTTTTTTAGAATTTGTAAATACCTCTTCAAATATAGTAACTCACAAGTGATTGTAGTTAATATGTGATTAAAATATTGGGCATCTAGAAGCATGGTATGTCAGTTATAACTTAATATTTGACTCTTTGAATTGATATGTAAATGTTGTAGAAGTCAGAAAAGACAGTTTAAAATTTTTAAATGAAAACTTGTGTCTTACATTGGGTGTATTGAGACAGCAAATGTTCATTCAAGCAAGTTATGACAGGTGCTGTCAGTTTTTTTTTTTTTTTTTTTTTTTTTTTTTAAGCAATTCTTTTAATAGATGAATTTCTGTGTTTGAATGTTAAAGGTACTGTACACTACACTGAACTGATTATAAGTTCTTGTTTGGGTTAAAAGTTTTTGGATGGTGCCAGTCATTCTGAAGAATGAGAAAAATTGAAACTTGTGATTTTTTTTTTTTTTTTTTTTTTAACCTCTTTGGAACTTTCATAATAACTGACATGAACTGTGAATGTTTTCAATATAAATTTTATATCAAGATATGGAATTAATCTACCAGCAAGAAAAAATAATAAAGTGTGTGTGTGTGTAATATATACATTGCTGAATGGTTAAAAAATTTGCTTTTTGATCATGACCTGTGTTTGAACCTTACCATAGTCAGTTTGTCAGGGAGATAACTTCAAGAAGTTATCAACCTTGTGAGACAATTCGAGCATGCAATAAAAATGGGCTTAAAAAATTTAGACTAACCCAATCTTTGTGAGTTAAATTGGATAAATGTAGCTTTTCTAAAGATGTTAATGGTTGTGCAGGAAACAGTCTCAAGACACTGTGACCAAGGATTTCAGTGTAATGGCCTTGTTCAAATTATCGATCATGCCAGATTGTGCACATTCTCTCTCTCTCTCAATGGTTTTTTTAGCATAATTGCTGTATAAAGGACTGATGGGCTCAAACAAACACAAACCTACCTAGTCAGGCATCTGTAGCAATGATCGGTTAGTTATGCTAACAGTCAAGCATACCTGGACACCAGCAGCTGGTCAGTATAATACATAAATACACACGTCCAATGTTTGTAGTTTATGTGAAATATGCATCTCAAAATTTCATTTGTTTTAATGATTCTTGTGATGCAACAAATTTTAGTGGAGTGCATTGGGAAACAATAATCGTGATCATATTAGATTGTTTAATCCATTTTCTATGGCTCATCAAACCTTTGCAGGTCATTTAAAACCTGGTAATATTTTTAGATTTCACTAGTTTTAGTAATACAAGTTCTTACTGATTAAATTACACCTGAAAGAAGAAGAGGTGGATTTGTACTTTTCCTAAGGGTACTTGTACATAAGTGAATATAAAAAACCAGTATAAATTAGAACTCAGCTCTCTGAATAACATTTCCAAGTTATTATCCTTTACACAGCATGCACTTCTGAACTCAGTACTTGATATTCCTAAGCAGTCCCCCCTCTAGGTACTAACTGGGTTCAATGTTGATTAAATTCAGTAATAGTATGGGAACCAATGTTTCAGCATGATAGGCCATAAGCTAGGTGCTCTTTACTGAACCTTGTACATGTCAGTTATGTTTCAATTTTAGCTTGGCTTTTCTATTCATCTGTTATTCTCATCATTCTTTGCATCAGTCGTTTTCTGCATTCAAAAAAATATTCCAACAGGAGAAGCTAATCTGATGATTTTTATCTAAAATTCATTTTAACAATATTCAGCAGTCAGTCTAAATTTTCAGGAATTAATGCAAGTATTACTGATAGAAAAAAAAACACTCATAAACTTAGTTTCACATCAGTGTCTAAATTCTATTAATGATTGAATTCCCTCCAGTCATAAGGGCCTGTCATTTAAGTTTTCTCACCTTTGTTCCACAATATTTATTTCATTAATAAGATACAAGGGCATAATGACCAAACTCACCACAATAGTCAAGATCTGATGACTATCTTGCTAAATATTTATCCATAACCAAGATTCCTGTTGGTACTTATTAGCTTAGTAAATATGTGGTGTTTGGTAAGAACTGACATCTTTCAATGATCTGTATGGCTTGCTTACTCCTCCTTTTAATGTGAATATCCCTCTTCAAAGGTAAATATTGGGTATATACCAGTGGAAGTTAAACCTTCCCACCAATAACCCATTTTTTGTATTGTTAAAGATAATAACTTTGCAGCAGTTTGATAAAATGCTGTCTGACCTGAAAGTGGGTATAAAACTGAAATGTATTATTGAATTTCTTCATGAAAAAAACAAATGCATCCATTGACTTTCATCAATGTTTGGTAAATGTGGGTGATAGATAATGCATTTCAACAGTGACAACAGACACAAGAAGGGAGCAAGCTAGATTTACATGTACAACATACAGACTTTTTATTTTTCTTATCACTATCAAAAATTTATTGCCAATGGTGATGATTATGAGAAAATAAGTTTTACAGCTGAAAACTTGTTCTAATAATAATAATGATGATGATGATGATGTGTACTCCGTATCTGTTGCTGTTTTTGTGGATTTTTGTGATTTTATATATTTATTAGTCACACAATTTGATTGCCTTTCCTAGTAATGAGATATACCATTATTAACCATCTCATTAGAATGTTGGGGGACCAGGTTGTTGATGCAGTGCTTTTTGTTCATTCAGTCTGTAAGAATTCTTTGGTATATTTTTTTTAACCCATATCTTCTTGGTACCAGTTGAAACTGACACTGTCTCTTCCTCTCTATCCCATATATTTTGACCATTTTGTATAAAACTTGTATTTTCTTGATTTCATATGAAAACTTTGAAATTTTTCAGTGAAATTTTCACCTATCAAAAGTATAATTTAGATTTATTGAAAACTGAAGCTTTCTATTGAAAGTGACACCAGTAGGATATTTGTTAAGACTTTAACAAAAAGAATTCTTTCTTATATACAACAAATGAATTATGGATACAAATACTCTTAGATTACCCATTTAGATTGCAGTTTCCAGTTTGACACAGGAAATGTAAAGTCATGTCAAGCAAGTATCACTAGTCATCAACTACAGCAACTGGGAGATAAACAGCTTCTTGAAAGAGGTCAAGCTGAGCAACTGTCTACGATAGGATATAGTGCAAAAGAACATTTGGTACAAGTCCTGTAATAAGTAGAGGAGAGTTAAGTCTAACCTGACAAGACCTGGAAGTATTGTGATTCAATTGAAATTCTTGCTGAACAAACTCAGCTCCAACCCTCACTTTCCTGCTTTGGTTGAGTTCAAAAGCACCTGCACAGACTTATAGGTGATAAATTATTTCCCACGGATAAAACTTTGCAAGCCTCTCACTACTCTATAGTTCTTTCCATGGTAAATGTTCTAGTAAGCTAAGCTTAGTTCCACCAGTTCAAATCTTTACTGCTAAAATCCACCATACCATATACATCTACCAAGCTTTAGATAAGACTGGTGAACCCTGGGCTGTTGCTTTGGACATATCAAAAGCATCTGACAGTCTTCTTTACAAGTTGAAAAGTTATGATGTCTCCAGATGAGTATTTCAACTGATTCTGTCTTTCTTACCAAATTGTGAAATGAGAGTTATCCTGAATGGCTGCTCTTCTAGATCCTTCTGTATTAATGCAGGTGTCTCCCAGGTCTCAATTCTTGGTCCCACTTTGTACTTAATTTTTATTAATGACCTTCCCAATGACATCATCTCTCAACTCGGTATCTATGCTGATGATGCAACCATTTACTCGTGTCTCAATCCTAAATCTGATCTGTTCAATAAGATCAAATCGGCAGCTGATCTCTCAAACAACCTACAGTCTGTTGTTAACCAGGGCAAAGAACAGCTTGTTAATTTTAATATTTCTAAAATAAAACTTCTCTCTGTTAGTCAGCTGAGAGACCGCTTTCTGTTTTGCATCAGCATGGCTGATACTAACCTCCAGAAGAGCGACAAATTGCACCTTCTCAGGTTAATATTCTTGGCTGAATATTCTAAGCAGAAAGACTATATTGAATCCATTGTCAGATAAATTGTTAATAAAACTGGTTCACTGGGTCATGTGTGACAATTTTTCTCTCTAGAATCTATCTTAAATATCTATAAGTCTACCATTCGCACATGCTGGGAATATTGCTGCCATATATGATCTTGTGCTCTCTACTATATATTTAGAGATTATTGATAAAAGAGAATCAGGAATATTATTGGTCCTGATCTGGCATCTTCAATCCCTTTTCTACTGCCATAAAATTGCTTCCCTGTGTCTTTTCTATAAATACTTTTATGGTAATTGTTTGGATGAGCCCTTCACTGTAGTACTAGATTTGCTGGGATGTGTGTTGTGGTGCAGTGAATATCAACTCGGAACTCAGCTCCCCGAGTTCAAATTCCAGTTGAATTCATTGCATTCACTTATGCACAAATACCCTTGGGAAAGGTAATTAATCCATCTCTTCCCTCCAGTTATGGGTTAAATAGCAGGACAGATTGGGTTCTATAGCCTTGGCTGGCAACCAGTCTACCGCAGACATGATCACCCAAGCGTGTTTCACATATGGCACTTAACTGACTGACTAGACTGGCAACAAGGCTTCATCAATTTACAGTTGAATTATCTTGATGTAACTGTAAATTCTATGCTAACAATTTCTTTACTTCTACTTCTCGATTGTGGAACTCTCTTCTGGCTCCATGATTTCTGGTCAACTGGATCAATCTGTAAAGATCTTAAACTACTTCTGGGTTGGAAGTTTTAATATGACAATAATCTGAAGAATACTATAAGGAGATTTCCAGTCAAATTTGATCTTCAAAAATTTAAATTCAATATCAGTTATTATCTTTCTGCCTTAAAATGTTTGAAGATCAATGTCAATTGTTGTCTACTGTCTTCCTGGTTATTTTTCTAATGTTCCCATACTTTAATAATGTTTATGTTTTCTAATTTTCTCACACTTCCTTGCTTGTGGCAAATTCGATTAAAATATATATAAAAAAACAAACAACAAACCAGCAGGGACTCACTTGAGTCTGGCCTCAAATCCAACAAGTTAATTTGGTTTATGGCACCATCTTATCCTTAAAGATCCCAACTCATTTTTGTATGTAAGACATAGTTGAGACAGGATTATCTTTTATTTGTTTTCTTGTTTCTATCTTGTGTTGTTTTTCCCACTGACAAACTACACATAAATTTTCACTACTTGATCCTGGGCTTAAGCTCACAAGTACCAGGTATCTGCAACACTTTTCAGGCAAATCACATGCAAAAAAACTATTGGACACATGAAAATATTAAAGTGTTTGTTTTTTTTTAATAATTTCTAACATGACTACAAATCTAGAAATTGAGTTCAACATAATATATACTAGACTTATTTAGCATCAGATCAGAAATGAATTTTTTGTCTATGCACAAATTTATTGGGAAACTTAACAAAATTGTCCAAAGCAAAAGTTTTGGACCTTGCATCAATAGATTACATTCAGTATTTAATGCTGGACCCTGTTATTTGCTAGGACAACTCTCAGATGTTTAGAATAATTTTAAATAAGTTTCTCACAGAAACTAATATCAATTTCTTTCTAATCACCTTGTGATTGCTCAAGTTTTGGCCATTCCTCTGATGAACTCTAATTTTAAGCACTTCCGTAGACGTTTTTCTCTTTTTTTTTTAAACTCATTTCAGTTCAAGCAAGATGATAAAGCTACTAAGATGCATGAGTCTAATGAATGTGAAAAACATGTAAGAAAAACAAGAACAATAAAAGAACAGGAATTAAGGCAGAAAGATAACAACTGATATTGAATTTAAATTTTTGAAGATCAAATTTGACTGGAAACCAAGAAGCCACAAGAGTTTCACAATCAAGAAGTGTGAGAAAAGAAACTGTTAGCCTAGAACTTATATTCTATAGGATTTTGTTCAAGTGACTGACTTATCCTCTTTAAAACCTTTATTTTCTTTGCCTTCAATGCCATTCAATCTCCTTATAGCATTCTTCAGATTATTGTCATATTGGAACTTCCAACCTAGAAGTAGTTTAAGATCTTCACTGATTAATCCAAGTCCTTCTCCAGTACTTCATAGTACATGTCCATGTTAATTGTTTCTCCAATGATATAGAGAGAACCTGAAAACCATAGAAGAACAAGTAGATTACGGCCACATCACATTGAAACACTGGTTCCCATATAATAACTGAAGTTAAGCAACATTGAGCATGCTTAGTACCTCAATGAGTGACCATTTAGCAATACTAGATGCTCTAAGTTTGGATATTAAGCTGCTGTAATAGATAATGACTTGGAATTGTTAATAGGAGAGCTGAGGTCCAACGACCATTGTGTTTGTTTTATGCAAATACTTTTGCGAAAGTTATAACTCCACCTCTTCTCCCCTCAGCTAAGTATCAATTAGTAAGTCATATCACTAAACCATTATTTCTGAAAAGAAAATTACATATAAAATATTTAGATTTTAGCATTAACTAACCCATAAAGGTTGATTTTTTTTTTTTTTTTAATCTTATCACTTTGAGTAAGGCAGTAACACCACTGATGTGCACAGGGCTACATAAGAGTAAAAAGATTAAGTAGAAGAGAGTGAAGAGAAAGATGAACCAGTTAGAAAGGAGCAAGAGAAGGGTGGGAATACAGGTGTGATGACAGTTGCAAAGGTGGAGAGAAAGAAAAGGATATACAGTATAATGCAAGAAAAGTAAAAGCTAACAACAACAACAACAACAACTCAAAATCTTTATACTTCCACTACATTGTTTGACTGTTGGTATAGTATTGAAAAATTATACAAAAGTTTTTTTTTTTTCATTCAGTCATGTCTTGAATAGTTTCCCTGAAAGAGTTCAATTTTTGTCACATTCAACTATAATTTCTTCCAGAATGAAGAAAATTTCTTGAGATGATTACATGTAAAGAATAGATGAGAATTTGCATGACTGGCCTTCAGAAGAATTATTTAAAATTTTTCTTGCAGTCTGGGACTACAGTTTTATACAGTAGCGTATCCAATTAATTGTATATTTGCTCACTTCTATCTCAACTGCATGCAGCTCCTTCTCAATTTCTTCTCAGTTATTGAATGGTTTTCAAGTTACTTTCTAACAACTGGATGAAGCTGCATGTTTATTTAATTTACGAAAATGTTCTGCTTGAGGAACTGTTGTTGTCAGGCAATATTGCTTTCATCTTTCAAGGATAGTTCTTATTATACTGATGGAAGCTCACTGGAGATCTTTCGATGTTTCATTCTAAAACCAAGATGGTCAATTATCACTCTACGAGCTCCTTTGCCTTTACCACTAAAGGCTCTTATGACCGGTATGAATTCAATCATTACTGAGATCTCCACTCTTTGCCCATGCCAACCAGAAATTCAATATTATATATAAAGTGAACTCTAATTTGAAATTCTGAATATTTATTCTTAATGTTTTTTGGTTGGTCAGAGGAAACTTGCAAATTAATAATTTGAATATAATTTGGTTCTAAATGTAAATTTTATTCCATATTATTCAGTTTCAGAATGTGTCCAAGACTTTTGGGTGTCACGTATATGTTAACTTTCCCAATAAATTTATGCATAGACAAAAATTTTCTTATTTCTGCTTAGATATAGAATATCCTTAGTATTTACGATGTTCAGTTCAATTTTTAATTTTGGACCTACATGTAATAAAAGTACATTCTGTCTCTCCTCTCACTTGTAACCATTCATCACAATAAACGTTCTTCAGACTAAAGCTAATTTAGTAAAATAAAGCTTCATAATTTTTTAGAGCTGTTGCTACATTAAAAATTAATGTAGTAACAATGTAACAAATTAAGATTTCACCACATTAAAAAAATTTTTTTCTTAAAAATACCCTTTAAAATTTTTATAAGCTTGATATTTTTGCGTATGGCTGTATAGGCATCAAATCTCTGGCCTGAAGACTTCAGAAGGCTTTTTTTTTAATTCTCATGTGCAAGAGTTCAGTATTTTTTATCAAATTTCTGTTTTATTTTTAAACCAAATGGAAATTACAAAATGGACACCTAAAAATTATCAAATTATTTTAAAAAAATAGTAATACACAAGTAAACTAGTTTATCACAGAAATGCGCAATCATAAAATAAAAAAAAGCTTTCATTTAGGAAAAATATGCATTTCTAATTATCATATTTATCAATGAGAGACACTGAGATTGGAAATTGGCCAAGTAATTTTGTTCATTTTTTTTAATTGTTTCTAAAAATTTGTTTAACAATTTTTAAAAACAACATAAACAATGTGTGATTGTTCAAAGAAACTGACCAAATTTTATTATTATTTTTAATATTTTATATAAAAGAAAGGAATGTCGCAGTGAGGTCAGCACTTTCTTGTACTCAAATGTCAGATTTGGCCTCTGTTTGAAAAACCAACTTGGTGTTCAGAAGTTGATGTGTCATGTTGAGATTGGTCAGTCATTATTGTGAGTCATCAAAGAGTTGTCCAATCAAAATAGAATCAGCTATCAAGGTTGGTTAGCTCAGTAGAATGTTGTGAGTTGAGCAAAATGGCAGTTCTGATGTCAGGCAATAAGGATGCTGATCTTATATAAGCAAATCTTTGCTTATACATTTTAAAGAGACTTCTTTTTTTTTTTAGTTCCTTGAACCATGTTACAATCACTTCTTCATACAAAATTCTATCCCAAGAATTTTTATGTGGCATCTGTTGTTCTAAGTGAATTTTTTTTTTTATTAGAATTTGCCAAAGCGTTCTTAGCCCAATCAAAATCTGACCAAATGGTAAAACAACAATTTTATTTATTCTTTTTGTTTTTTTAAGAGCTTCTTGATTTGGCTAAGAACTTTTTAGCACCTCCTTGTATAAAAACAAATATTTCTATTACATCATATTTTCTTCCCACCCCTAGCACATAAAAGCACACAATATTCTGTTTTGATAAATATCTTCTATTTATTAGTAATTTTGTTATTATTTCTTTAGTGTTATTTTTAGTCACAACTGATCAAACCATCAGTTTGTAGTTGTCATCTAAGCCACAAGTCAGGAACAAAAAATAACCTTTTTAGGAGGTTTAAACTTGCCTTTTTTTCCTCCTTGAGAGTTTTGTCTTAGTGCAACAGCTTGAGCTAAAAAGACAACAGTTGCAGAAAGTCAACTCTAAACACATTGTTTAATTCCTTATTTTCCCCCCAAACACATAGTGCTACTATTGTTGATGTTTATTTACCTGGACCAGTAGCATTTGTAACAGTATTATTTTAAGTCTTATGAGGAAAAGCATCTTTAGCTATTATTTCTTTCTTTCTTTCTTAAGTTTTGTAACTAACTTAAGGTCACTCCTTTTATATGGCCAGTCCTTTCAGAATGTAGGCAATCATAGCTTTTCGCAAAAAAAAATGAAGAGTATCCTCTCAAGGATATGAAATGTGAGTTCAAATCATGCTTAAAGCTTATTTCACAAAGTTTTATATAACTCAGTCAGTTTAGTGCCATACGTGATACACGTTTGGGTGATCATGAACCAAAAAAGACATGACTGACTGGGCAGAAGATTATCCCACAGTAGATTGCCATTACTTTCTGCGGTAAACTGCAAGCCAAGTCTATAGAATCCAATGTCCTGTTATTTAGCCCATAACTGGAGGGAAAAGATGGATTGATACCTTTCCCAAGGTGCACATAAGTGAATCCAATGAAATCACTTATGCACATAACTTCTTCTTCTATGTGCTCTGTCCCTTCAGGATGTAGGCAATCATGGCTTTCCACGTCTCCCTATCCCTGGTGGCTCTTAGCACGCCTTCTGTTACACCATGCAACCCTCATTCCGTCATCCACCTGATTAGGTCCTTCAAATATGTTATCTGTTACTTTCCCCTGTTTCTTTTTCCCCTCTATCTGGCCTGTTAGTAACATGTTCTCCAAGCCCTCCTTCCTCATTGCATGTCCGAGGAACTTCAGCTGTCTCTTCCTGATGCTCAGTATTAATTTCCTTTTTGTTTCCATCATTTCTAGGACCTCATCATTGCTCACATGCTCGATCCATGATATTCACAGCATCCTTTTGTAGAACCACATTTCAGTTGCTTCAAGTTTTTCCTTCATCTTTGATGATATTGTCCAGCATTCACTGCCATATTGAAGAACTGACAACACATAGCAATTCAGTACTCACTCCACCCAAAAAACCAGTGTATTCAAAACGGCTTATTTCCCCACTACCTTGACTCTTACAGTATACTCTTTTAGCAATTTAGATTGTTTCAAAAAGCTATTTTAATAAAATCCAAACATATGAGACTGGATTCATGCTTTCAACTTTCTTCTGGAAAATTAACAAAAAAGTATTAATCACTATACTTGTAAATAAACAGGGTAATAAATAAATAGTGTTTCACATTTTTGTTGTCAATTCTAAAGGAAAAAAAAAATAAACACAGATGATCTCAAGTGAATTTATGAGGTGAGAGCAAATGAAAAAAATTTTCAAAATTCATAATTATATTTATGAATAGTTACGTGTTTATTTAAATTTTTTATTCTCTTGTTCACTGACATTTTTAAAAAATAATGAATAAATATAAAAAATAATTGTTTTCATACTTATTTCTTTATAATATGGTAAATGATAAATATCTCTTTGTAGTTGGTTTACATATTTTTATAGTCTTGTAAATATCAAATTATTCTTGTAAATAAAGTTCTAATAAAATAGTGTTTAATATTTTGTTGACAATTTTACAAAAAGAGTGTATAAATCTAGATTAGTCTAGAAATATTGTCAGAATAAGAACATGAAAGTTTGACTTTTTTTTTATATTTACAGACTTCAGTCCTGAAGACAATTAAAAATTTATTAGATGAATTGAAAAGACGTGTAACAGCAAAAAAAGAACAAGTTAACTTTAATGACTTCAAGATTCTGCACATGAAGTCTGGCTAAATATGTAGATGTTTGTGCTAATTTAGTAAAAGTTTACTGAAAATGATTAGAAAAAGTTTTAACTCTAAAATTTCTTGTGCCTTATGTAATTTTTATTCAATTTTATATTTGTAATTTTATTGTTGGGAAAATCCTTAGATATTATAATAAAGGTTTCAATCTCTCAGATTATTTCAAATTATAATAATCATACATATTTTTATAGTCCTGTCAGTATAAAATTATTTAACGATGTCTGTATGACTTCAGTGGGAAGCCACCTTTACTGGTTAGGGAACAGGACCTGTACATGGTAGATGTGTGTATGATTGACTCACTTGAATACAGGACAAGTGTCCATATGTTATGTTTACTGCTTGAACAATGATAAAAATATTAGAGATATTAATAATGGTATATAATAATTTTTATGCAGGGCTTCCTTGAAACATGAAAATTCTTTCAAGGGTGGCACAAGAGTAAAAAATGGTTGAGAAATGCTTTAGTGTAATGATTTTAGTTTTCATTAGACGCTCGACAACTTGTAGCCTTGTACAAGATCAAGTTTAATATGCATCATTTATATCTTTTTAGGTGTTTATTACAGTGTGGGACTATCCCACTTGTCTGCTAAATAGCTTCTGCTAACAACCATTTTCTGTCTCCTAGAATCCTTTTCTTTTATTATAATTTTTTTTTTTTTTTTTTCAATCTCAGTAACATTTTGCATCTTAGTGGTCTGGTATCTCATGGGATGCCTTAGAGATAGGATATGCCTCAATACCCACCTTGGGAGACATTTCAGTCTCCCAGCAAATCTCATGTCACATTTGAAAATGCCACAGGATGAAACACAACATACATGAGCACACACAAGCATATGTAATAACTTTTCTAAACCAACATTAAAAGAATTCTTACCAAATGTAAATCTCACACAATTGTTCACAGTAGCTTCACACACACACATGTATGTACTATCTTTACATACACACTATAATTTATTCATTTTGTATTCATATGATTTAATTAAGTCATACAATAAAATATTTTGTTGCTCACTGTATGTACTCTATTTGCTGGTCTATTCAATGCAGATTGTTTTAAAAAATTTCCCTTGCGTCCAGTACAGCAGTATCATGTATGAAAGGGACATGAAGACCATGAAAAAAGTGGAGTTCACCAGGAATCAGTGTACGCATAAAACTTAGCTGTGAAATTAGGTCTCCTGGAATTGAACAAACATGACATCAACAAAAATATCCCTGGAAAAAAAAATGAAAAAAAATTATGAAATTGCACAATGTTTTGCTACTTGTTTTGTAGAAATACCAGATTTTAAAGAAATATTTGCTTTGACTGGCATATTGTTACTGGCTTTGTGTTTGGTTTTTGTTGATATACAGGTATTGAAATTTGCTTTTCTGCATATATGGGATGGAACTTCATTTATCAGAAAGTATCTTTTTTTTTTTTTTTTTTTTTGCTTGGGGTGCCAACAACCCTATGTACCAGTGTTCACTGATACCAGTAGATTTCTTTACAGCTATTACAAACTTACTGTACATACAGATGTTGCTCTCTGAAAAAACAACTATAACAATTTTCAATAAATGCATGATGAAATGTGCTAAAATTCTTCTTTTCCAAAACATTTCCTAGGAATGAAACCTTACCACCCTTCTATTAAAAAAAAAGTACCAGTAGTATAATTTGTGTTGATAGTGCAAGTATTTCTTCATCATTAGTGAGGTTATAGTGGGTTATCCATTCTTTTCCAGTTTATAGTGGGGAGTCCGTTCTAGTGAAGGGTAGTATTACGTTGTTGCAGATTAATGGAATTTGGCCTCGTTGTAGATAGCCCACTATAAGTCATAAAATGATTATAAATCAAGAAAAGTAAATTGAGTTGAAAAAGACATTTTATATATACACATATCAAGGTTTTTACAATTAAAGTAATCCTTTACATATGGGTCCAACGGATGTTAAATGTTCATGGCAATAAAATGCTGAAAAGAGAATGCTTAGGAATGTGGGAGCGCTGTAAGTAAGGAATGTGTTTGATGTATCCACTCCTTTGGTCAGTTAGTAGTTTTGAGACAGCGAAAGATAAGATGAGAGGGAAGGGAGGCTAGGATAGTAAGCCACTTGACGTAGGTCAAGAGGGGCACTGATTACACTTTTCTCTCTCGAGTCAGTCTGCCTATCTGGCGATGCTTTCTGTATCAGCTTTTTATATCTTCTTTTTGGATCGCAGCAGATCATTTGGGAATTCATATCCGTATTTGATTCTGGGCTTCCCATTGGCCGATAAATAAAATTCGCATAGGCTCGCGACTGGAAATTTAATATTTAATTAATTTTTAGTTTTCAACCGGAACATCTGCGTGAATCCAGAGTTTTGGTCATTTGCTTTTTGGTTGTGAGGGTGCAAACATCCGGTCCATCGCTTTTGCTCGGTCGGTATCACCACAAGGTCACATAAAGGTAAATTTATAATTTCGATCTTTTTGTGGTTGTGATATGTGCATTTCATTTCCTAAATATTTCATGCCAAAATCTGGGTGCATCCAATAGGCAGGCGAATGTGATAATTTGTAGACTCCTTCTCACTCTCTTGTTTAAGGAAGCCCCATTGTATCCACTTATCTCTCAACAAACATGTCTGTCAACAAGAGAGAATAATTAACAAGTTTTTTTATTAGGCACTTAGCTTGTGAGTTTCAATCTCACTGAATGTTCCATTATCATGGCTTTGTGCCAAACAAAGATGAGAAAATACATTGGCACTGGGGTGGGGGTGATTATTAGCAAACTTTACTAAGGTGTTCAATTTTCATTGAGTGCTCCACTAGTGTGGCCTTGTGCTAGAGGAGCCTAATTATAGTTATCAATTGAGGTTTCCTTGTAAAGAGCAGATTAGTAAGCTTATCTTACTGGACATTGTCAGTGTGTTTGATTCTCTCTGACTACACCATTATTGTGTGTTCATAAAATTTAAATAAATATTTGTTAGTTTTATTGTTTTTAATCTATTATTTAAATGTTCTTCAATGTAATTTTTTTTTTATGAGGAAGCGATTAGTGTTAATTTAAATTAAAACAAAAGATTTCATAGAAAATAGACTAAATATTTTTGCGACTCAAATGCCATAAGTCACACTGATTAAACAAACCCATCAAAATCTTCATTCACTATTAGAGACAAAAGGAAGATATATCTTAGTTGACATATTTCATCCTTGAAGGGACTTTATCAAGACAAATGCAAGAATTTTATTTTGTAACAAGTCTTTAAATACTAGGGCAAAAATGTTCTTGGTTTTTCAAAAAAAATTTAAATTTAAGAATGCTTATAGGTTGGTTGAAAAGTCAGACAAGCTTTGGGGAATACAAATTAGATGCAAATTAGATGCAATTCAATGTCTAATAAACAAAAGTAAATAATATCCTTAATTATTTCTTTTTTTAATACAAATTAGTATTAAAATTAATTTAGTTTGGGAATAGTTTGTGTGTTACATATTTCAAATTTTTTTTTTTTTTTAATCATATCACCCCAAGCAAGGCGGTAACACCACTGATGTGCAGGGGGCTACATAGGAGTGAAAAAATTGGAAAAGAGAAAACCGGAAACCGCATCCTAAACAGGAAACAAGGGATGAACCTCTTCCCCTGTTCAATAGACGTGGGTGGAGTGTGAACCGGGCAATAGTTAGATCTATCTACTCCAATTAAGAAAAAAAAAAGTGAGAAGATTGGAAAAGAGAAAACAGGAAACAAGGGATGAGCCGCTTCACCTGTTCAATAGACGTGAGTGGAGTGTGAACATGAGGTTATGAATTTAACTTTTTTTTTTAAATTTTTTAACATTTTTATTTATTTATATTTTATTTTACAGATAATCTCTCTTAAATTTTTATGATTTCCTTATTTAATTATATTGTTCTTTTAAAGATACACTCTCCTTAATTTTTATTTCTTTATTTATTGATATTTTTCGTTTACAGATACTCACTTAAATTTTTATGATTTCTTTATTCATTCATATTGTTCTTTTACAGATACTCACTTAAATTTTTATGATTTCTTTATTCATATTGTCTTCCTACAGATATGATCTTTATTTTTACAAATACTCTCTTTTAAATTTTTCACGCACATATATTAGTGGCAAAGTGTGACTCATTCTCTTAAACCCTGGAAATTTTTCATCCCACTTCCATCTGTGAATGTAATCCGGACTAATTTTAATGTGAGAAAATGCACTTCTACTAACAGGCCATGCTTCAGGCTTGCTAGCCCTCTCCACTAGACCTGATGTTTTCCTGCATTAATAACATGTTGGCAACTGGCCTGCCATGATGATCTTATTGGTTACAAGAGAAATCTGAGAAAAAATAAAACTTCTAAATAATGAGATATTTAACATTTATTTGTAAATCAGTTCAGTTTTTTTTTCTTTTTGCTAAATTCATTGAACACTTTGCTATAAATTGTTTCAACACCACATTTTATCTTAATCTTCTTTAAAGTGTTTTTTATTCATGGAAATAGACGCAAAATGATTCAATCTCTCTTCACTTCGAGAACACCTTATGTAACTATTTACTTGTTTTAATGAAGAGAACAATCTTTCACAGAAAGCAGATGTCACAGGTGTGGTCAGACTAAGACAGTAATTTTGGTACTTCTACCAGAGTTTGGTGTAGTTAAGTTTCTGTATTTTGTCTGTGACTTCTTGGATTGTTGACATTCACTTTACAAAATCTGCTTCAACTTGCATTTCAATCCATCCAATCTTATATACTTTTATGGACATTTAATGATGAAAACACAAGCATGAAAAAGTATCAGATTAAACAAATCTGAACTCTCGTTGTTTTAAATCTTTGCTCAACATGAACAATAACTTAATCCAAAATGTTGTTAAACAAAGTTCTTAAAACTGCTTCTGGTTCTTGATGTTGACCATGTTTTTGTGGTAGTTTACCTGGGAGTAAAATTCTTCAGACTTGTTCTTGATATCACCTATTTGTTTTTTTAAGTTCTCAATCTCAAAAAATATTGTGAAATATCAAGTGAACTGTTTTTGAAGAATTGAAAGCAGACTCTCCTCGCTATTCAATATGATTTCAAAAACTGCTAATAAAAATTTAAACTGAATATCTTCTAGGATTGCAATGAATCTCTTTGTCTGTCCTAATTTTGAAGCACTTCAGTTCTCTTGATTTTTTAATATGATTGAAAATAGGTCAAAAAACAGTAATTTTGTTGGATAAAATGTATACTTGTTGGGTTGAATAATTTCAATATGTCTCAAATAAAATTAGAAATCACCTAACAATTTCATCCAGTAGTGCTATTTGAGCCATTGACGAAAAAAAAAAGGTTAAATTCCTTTTAAAGTTTGAATGATTCAACATTCATGAATACTTGAAGCTGACTGAGAGTATTAACTTGAGAGAGAGTACCAAATTAAGTGAATCTGCATGACAGTCTACAAATATGATTTTTGCACTAAAAATAACCTTTATTCTTGTTTGCATACCATTCAAATGCACAGGCATCATGCTTTCTCTATCATAAGTTTGTACAATTGATTTTTTACCACAGTTAAATTCATTAACAAATTTTTGAACTTCTTTCAGTAATGCAACTCTTCTGTTTTTACTGACATCAACATTTCCCAAAAAGATTTCTTGAGGGTTTTACTTCTCATCAGTAAATTGCAAAAAGCGTGACAATTGATATTTCATTTGAAGATCCATACTCTCATTAAACATAACAGCAACAAATAATGTTTTTTTAATTATTGCCTTAATTTCATCTTCAGTTGTAACAACAATAAATGATCTCTTTTTGAATATCACTTGAAAGTCTAGAACAACCACAGTTGGCATTTTTCTTCATAAAATCTAAATGTGATTTTAAACAATCATCATATTCTGCTACTGTTTCACATATACCCAGAAAACTACCCCTATTGTTGGATTCTTGTTTCATTGTGTCCTTGAAATGGTCATGCTTGACAGGACAAAATTTCAATACAATGGATTAACCTTTTCAATGTCTCACAATTTTTCTTAGCTGATTTATTATGCAACTAACTCAAAGCTGCTTACCAGTGATCAATCACTGCATTAACTCATTGTCAGCCAAAGGTTTCAGGGAAATTATGGAATTCAGATAGTTCTGAAATTTTTTTGTTTCTTTTCAAAACTGTATCAAATTGTTCAAACTGCAGTAGCCAGTAGTTGTCCATGTGTACTGATCCTGACAAAATAACAGACATGGAAACAAAACAAATTATTCAGTATTGGACGTCCTATCATCCACTCACACTGTTCATAATACTTGGAATCAAAATAACGATGACATTACTTGCTGCCAATTTTTGTTTTGATTTTTATTTCAGGCTTTGGCTTCTCTCTTTTGCAAATGATAATATTCTTCTCTTTGAAGCTTCTTGTTGCAAAAGGTCATGAAAAGTAGGGGAGCAAAACTGAGTTAATAGACTTTTTTTTTTTAATTCCTCTGGTTGAATGAAAATGTGAAAAAATGTTAGTGGGTTATAGTTTTTTAAATGAATGGAAGCTTTATTCTAACAAAAAATTTAGATGCTAGTTTACTTTTTAGATAAAATCTTTAAAATAATTTCAAATATTTTGTAGCAAACATGCATCACTTCAGATGCAAAAGAGACCCCAGATCCCATGTGGACATGTCTGTCAATACCAGTTACATCTAGGTTTTTCCTATTAGCAATGGGACAGCTTGGCATGTCTAAATACAGACATCTCTGCAACTGGTTGAGATCTGGGTCTTTGTAAGATGGCTCATGCCAATAAAAGTAACAGGGAAACCAGCAGTCAGCAAGATATGGTATCATGTGAAGTCGGTCCTATGGGTATTTTGTTCTTAAAGTTGCTGTGGTTTCTGAGGCAGTGTTTGTTACCTCCTCCTTTCCCCTCTCTGCTTATTGCCACTGTAATTACTGGGAGAGCAATTGGTGGTTAGGTTTCCCCCAACCTCAACACACTTTTGTCAGACATAACCACATATTTAAAACTAAATTTTAAAGCATTTGAATAGATGAAAACTTTACCTTTTTAATCACAAAATATAAACCTTGCTTTTTTGCTCTGTGTGAACTGGTGAAGAAGAAAATTCTTGGCCGTGGTCACATGACTGAATCTGGATCTTAAGAAGAGATTAAGAATATTCTCCATTGATTAAATCTTTTTAAAAAGTTATAAAAAATGTAACTTTTGATATGACATTAGGGTCACCAGACATTCTGTATGCACTCTTCAGTGCCAAGTAATCATATGAAATAAATCACAATAAAACAAACTTGCAAATTGACCAAAGACCCATTTCTTTTCTAAATCTGTTCAGCTCTATTAGGACAACTTTAAGTCATTTGAATAGGCAAGTATTTGATCTTTGCTCACAGCACCACAAGAGAAAATATGTTGAGAGCAATAATCCTGCTTAATATGGCTACAATGCAAGTAGCAACAATTCTGCTTTTCTCTGTGTGTCTATCTTTCACCCCACCTCATCCTATTGTTTTTTTCATTCATGCTCCCTGCTGAAAGTGAATAGAACAAGAAAACAATTCACTACTTTTTTTCCTTTTCTCACTAAATAAACAGAAGCTTTCTCTACTTACACTTCTTAAATAATATCACTTGTTTACAATTTATTCTCAGATATGAAGTAATGGAAAATACAAAAGCATCAAGCATCCCAAGTACAATGAGAATATATATATATATTTATATATATATTGCGGATGACTACGCTCTCCCACCCTGATTGAGCACTCTGGAAGAATGGTAAATTTTGAAAAACAGTAGCTACTCTGGCATATACGCATCACTCATTCAGTAAATGAATTAGAGCACTCTGGCTATTGGGCATGTATAATGATAATATACACGCTAAAATGTCTGCCTTCGGTCAGGTTTCAATCCTGGGTTAAAAGCAATTGGAGTTTAACCATACTGATGAGCTGTGATACAGCGAAACAGATAATTTGTGGATGACATATATATATGTGTGTGTGTGAATTGCCTAAGGATCATGTGTTTGCATAAAAACAACTAATGATTGTGAAGTAGTGTCTATTGAATATTTTTAAATTGTATTCCTGATCTACCCTCATTGAATGGGCCATTGATGAGAGGGTTGTCAATGCTTCTGTAACTTTTTACAGGTAGGGTTGTTAACCCTATGCAAAACCCTTTCTTCCTCCTGGGCAAGGTAGGCTGGTTGCCAACCAAAGCTATAGAACCCAATCTTTCCTGCTATTCAACCCCCAGCTAAAGGGAGAAGAGATGGATTCAACTGGAATTCAAACTTGGCTCTTCAACTTCTCATTCTGATCTAATATCCATTGCACCACAAAACACATTCTGGATTGCATCTCTGCTCTAACCTAATTGTTATTTTATTTTTTTTTTTTTTAGCAAATTTCCTAGTATAGATTGTGGATGTTCAGATATATTTCTTGTAAATGTGTTTTTCCCTCTGGGGTTGTTGACCTGGATTATTTTGCTTGTTTTACTTTTTTATTTATTTAGTTCTTTATTTTTTAATTTACTGTATATACGAGGGTACAGTGTGAGATTTCATGGTCAGTTTTATGCAAAAGTAATGTTCAGTGACTGGTTGCAAATACTGTATTTATTTTGTTGTTTTTATTTTATTTTATTCTTCATTTATAGAATTTTATCTATATACACTGGTGTGCAAAACATCTGGGATACCTTGTTAAATTAATTCTGTTAATTTTATCCCCAAATCAAGTGATTATCAGTCTGCTATTTTTCAGTACAAACTATGATCATTGAGGGCCAGAAAACAAGTTATTACATTTTTGTTAATGCTGAATGGGCTATGCTATCTTAAGCATAGTGACACTGAAAAAAGGCCATGTAAAAATACTGTTTTAGCTGAAATTTTAACCATGAATTTAGTTTCAAAAAGCAAGCTAATGTACAACTAAAATGACTTGCCAAAGCATCTTTTTTAAGATGGAACAATTCTGACTTAGAAATTTGCATATTATCATGACTTTATCATCTTTCAATGGCCTGATGGTATAAACAGGGTGTGCAGGTGGTGTAATTGATAGTGGCTCTGAATGAGAAACCAGAGAAATGAATTCAAATTCCAGCTAAGTTTGTTATATTCACTTAAGTGCAAAAACCCTTAGGAATGGATGAATCCATCTGAACTCCCCCAGCTATGTGCTATATAGTAGAGTTAACTGAGCTTTTCAGCCTTGGTTGGCAACCAGTTTTAGAGAAGAAAACTTGGAATTCAAAAATTGTATGTAACACCAGTGAAGCATATATACAACTAAAAAAATAAGGATTGTGTAGTTTGCAATAACTCTATGATTCAGTCTGTGATCAACTGCAGTTTATATATAATGGCAGATTTTTAATGTTGATCAATTTTTTTTCTCATAAAAGTTGATATTATGATGATATTAACCAAACCGGTTAATTTTCAGGATAGATTTACATGATAAATATTCCATCTGATTGATTCATTTTCTACGATTTATCAATCCATTGCAGGTTATTTAAAGCCAGGAAATATTTTTAGATTGTAAGAATTTCTATTTTTTTGGTTTTAATGATACAGGTCTTACTAATTAACACATAGCTGGCTGGAGAAGAGATGAATTCTCCCTTTCCCAAGAGTATTTGCTCATGGGAATATAACAAATCCAACGGGCCTTGAAACTTAGTTCTTTGATTAACAATTTTGAGCCAGTATCCATTACACTACATGCACATCCAAGCTTAGAGCACCTGGTGTTCCTAAGCAGTCATCCTTCTAGACACTGACCAAGTTTGACATTGCTTAACTTTGGTGATCATATGGGAAGTGGAAATATATCATTTGTATTTCAGCTTACAATAATTAGAAATCTACGTAATAGCTGATTTAGTAGAGGAGAGATTTTATGAAATTCAGTGGTTGTTAATCATATTGTAAATAAATGCATATAATAATATTGTTACCGATGTTTATTTTTTAGTCTCCGATACATAAAGATTACAATGTGTTTTAAAAAAGAGATACAATCTCAGTGCTGTGTTTTTTGGATTGAAAATCAGAAAAACAGAATTTGTCATAAATGAAGAGAAATTTTATTAAAGACTCTGGCTAATATGTATATAAAGGTGTTGTAGTGAAATATCCTGTCCTACCCAGGAATGGGTATGGCCCGGGTTATAAAAGACCAGGACTAGAATGAACTACAGTGTGATCGAGAGTGTTCGTCATTATACAAAAGTGATCGAGAGTGTTCGTCATTATAAGAGAGTGTGATTATACAAGAGTCATCGACTTTAGTCGAGAGCCATTGTCCTTAGGCGAGAGTTAGACATCACTAGACGGAAGCCTTCTTCTCAAGACGGACGCATACGTCCTATACAGAGACATTGCCTTCTTGATTGTTAGTCTTGTTAACTGTTCGTTGGTGTACGTGTACTTGGTTTATTGTATAATAAATCTCTATTCATATATCCTCAGTGTTAAGAATTATTTCTTGCACTATTCTTTCTCTGTTTATCCCCTCCCAGGATATAACAAACGGTAAATGTATTATTAATGATTTTGCTATATAAATACACTGAAGAGAAATTTTGGAGAAAGCAATTTCCAATGCAAGAATTACCAAAAAAATATGGATATTACATTTACAATATAAATTCAATACAAATAATGTTATAACTCGTAAGGATACTCCATAATGCCTGGAAAACAAAATAACTTCAAATATAACAACACAGAAAAAAAATCTGTTCTTTATACTCAGGAAAGTCTACTTACACTGTTTGCTCATGAAAAATGTAATTGCTCCTGAAAAAATATTCTGATGCACAAAACATTATAAATGATGTAGTCCTTGATTTTAACAGGTCTTCTGAATATGTAGTGTTAATGGCTCTTCAGTTTCAATGCTCAAAGAAAATGGAATTAAATTCCACAGGCAGCAAGTGCAAGAAAAGAAACTGTTGGTGTAAAAGTGACAGTTTCATCCACCTATTTCAACACTAAATGGATGGGACCTAGATGCCAATCCAGTAGCATGCTTAACTTCATAAGGTTTTGGCACCATGGAGAAAAAGATCATCAGAGCAATTGCTATAAAATTATTTGTGGAAAAGATAGAGATAAGCTCTGCCATTTTGGTAAAAAAGTGACCAAAGTCAGGATGCCAAGTCAGGATTAATTACATTACTGTTACTTTTTTAGATTTTGTCAAGAACCTCAAGGAGAATATCAAGAGTACCAAACCAAATATGGCAGCAGTATTCAATGTGTGAGTGAATAATATTTGTAAATGTGCAAGTCAGATTCTAATGAGAAAAAAATATTTCTGGTACAACACAGTGACCCAACTTGCAGTAAATGCAGCTTTTAATTCAATGTAGTCACTCCACCTCAAACCAGTTAAAAACAGGAGACCAAGAAAATGCAGTGTGTTGTTCTCCAGGAGTCTAGTTTCATGGTGGTTAAATGAAAGTTGTCCTCATATTTATTATCATATTTATGACATTGTGGCTATTGTATCTTCCAGCTTTCTTTAGGTGATATACATTGGAATTTTAGAACAATCTACTCCTGTGGACTAAATGAAGGGTTAGATTTGAAGTTCCAATGTATGTGTGAAGGATTCCAATGAAGTTCCAATGTATGTGTGAAGGATTCCAATGAAGTTCCAATGTATGTGAAGGATGGCATGTACAATGGTCAAAACATCAAGGATATGGCAATAAAGATGAGGACAACAGTCTGAACAATATAGTGTAAATATGTAATTTCTGTTATTATAATAAAGTAAGTTCATTTTTACTTTGCAATTTTTAAGTAACATACTAAAAATTCTTTTTCATGTCTGAATTTTGAGATAAATTCTGATCATTTATTTTGTAATTTGTGTTGATCTGGGAAGGTAATTACAGCTATTTTCTCATCCAGGCAGAGTTTGCAATTTTGGGATTTATTGTTATAGGCTGTTTTCCTTATTTTTTAAGAGACTTAAGGCCATATCATGTTGAATACACCAGTTCTCGCTCGATCAACAAAGTTCAGCAATGTTGACCCTGGTCAGTACTTAGATGGGTGACTGCTTGGGAATACCAGGTGCTGTCAGCATTAAGTGACGGATGTGCATTGTGGTGCAGTGGATATTGGCTCGGAAAGAGAAATCGGTGAGCCAAGTTCAAATTTCAGTTGAATACCCTACATTCATTTAAGCACTGGTACCCTTGGGAAAGGTATTAATCCATCCCTTCCCTCCAATTATGGGTTAAATAACAGGGAAGGACTCTGGGACCCTGCCCTTAAAAACAAATCCCAATGAATCTTGGTACTCGAAAAGAAAAAAGTATTACTAGACACAAAAACTTATATGAAAACAACAATAAATTGTTGAAAGAAAAAGGTATTACCAGCAATAAATAAATAAATAAAATTTAGTTGGCAATAAATAACCCGCCAATGTTGATATGCCATTAAACAAAAACAATAAAAAAAATTATTTTTTAAGATATTTTTGGAATTATTGAAATTTTGTTTTACATTTCCCAGATATGTTTAGAAAGCATTGTGCTGTTCACATAATTTATATTTTGCATATAGTTTCTTTGTTTTTAGGTTTTTTTGATTCCTCTTATGTATATTTATTTTTTGTTATCTGCTGATTTTACAATAGCTTGGTATAGTGTATTGTTCTGCAGGCAATTGTTATTTAAGAGATATTTGTTCTTTGTTCTTTGTTCTATGAGGATTTGATTTCTGTGAGTGGCTTCGTTGGTTGTTTTTCCTGTTGGGTTTTTTTATTATTTGCATCATGTTCTTAGTGCAACTGTTGTTGATTTTTAGTGTGTTTTTGTTGAATATCTTGCATTGTACTTGATGGAAAAAGTGTTTCTATATGAGCTCAATGAATTTCTTTTTTTTTTTTACATTTGGTTTTAAGTTTTTGTTGTACATTGAATTGAACCAGATGATGTTTTTTTTTCTGTTAGCACTTTTTGTGCAGTGTGGTGTTGATGTGAGTATTGTCAGAAATTCACTATCTTTTACAGTCGTTTCATAGCCTTTCTTGGCTTTGTTGAAAAATGGTTTCACTGGAAGAATTGTCAGAAAGTCTGCAGATAACTGATTGTGGTATCTTCTTGATTATTGATGTCGGGTGGTTGAAAGATGTTAATATAAACGGTGATTTACCATTATGTTTTCTGTATGGTTAATATGTACTTTTTTTTAGGTCAAAGGTGACATCTCAAAGATTTTCTTTGTGGTTAGTTTTTATGTCTGTATCAATTCTCATATTTTTGAATATTTATGATTGTTTTTCCGACAGCTTCTTAAGATTGCCTGGTTGAAATATATTTTGAAAAATAGTTTTAGTTTAACAAAATTTTTTCAACATTAAAATTTTGTTTATTGCACCAACTGCATTTTTACTGGCTTGTAATTTACTCTGTTATACTGATTCAAAGGCTCCAGGATTCATTTATTTTTAATTGTCAAATATCAACTGTGCTTTTTTTGTGTTTTTTTTTTTAGAATCATTCAAAATTTTTTATAACTGGAAATTATCACAAATTATTAACGACAATACAGGTTTTGTATGATGGACTTATATTTTACCTGTCTATACTTCTGAGATGAGTTAGTATTTAGACTAATTAAATTATTCGGACTATTGTCCTCATCTTTGCTGCCATGTTTACAACATTTTGGTTGTTGTACACTCCAGCCTACTTCAGGATCTAGGAATTTTAAACCAAACCCTTTATTATGATCAATTAATATTAGTGATCATAATAAAGGGTTCAGTTCAAAATTTCTAACACCTGAAGAAGGCCAGACTATACAATGGCCGAGACATTGTAAACATGGCAGTAAAGATGAGGTCAATAGTCCAAATAATGTAAATAGTGTTTATATCTTGCCTGTTTTCATATTTTAGATTTTCAAATATATTTTGCAAAATAGTATTAGTTCAATAAAATCTTTGACCATTGAAGCTTTGCTGATACACACACACACACACACACACACACACACACACACAAGGGGGCATTTTCTAAAATTTCTACTACATATGTTGAACAAATATGTAACTGTACTAAATAAATTTAGTTTGATGAAGTCCAGAATGATGGAATGCATAACAGTTAAACTTTTTTCATGACAAAGTGAAAAAAGTTTACTTGTTATACATCCCGTCATTCTGGACTTCAATTAACTAAATTTGTTTAGTATGGTTACTTATGCATGTAACATATGTAGTGGAAGTTTTAGAATTCTTTTTGTTTATCTAGCTGAAAGCATTTAGTTTTTTTTTTCTTTTTCTTTACATCACTTTTGTAAGTAGGTATTCCACATTGCAATATGAAAGATCTGCCAGGAAAGTTGAAATGTAAGAGCCAGGAAGCAAACTTACTGTGGATGACCTTGCAATTAAGCCACTCTCTAGACCAACGTTTCTCATCCAGAGTTCCACAAGAACAAGTGAGATAAGCTAGTGCACTTTTGACTTTTTATTTAATTTCATATACATAATACTACTAAACACGCACAATATACTCTTCATTATTGTAATATTGTAATATATACATCATCTCATCTAACCTATTATGTTATTAAAAAATACAACAATCATTGGGAATATATTTAGTGATGTTTGTACAGCATGAGTGTCTACACTTTCACTAAAGTACTTCCACTCATTCACTGAAAAAATGGCATAGCATGATGTTAAAAGACCCCAAACTTAATAAAAACAAAGTTTTATAATCAAAATGTTTGTTATTATTAAAAGGAAAGATCAAAGTATTTTTAATTATTTTTAAAAAATGTTTAATGCTTTGTAATACGTCTGAAAATTTTGTTAAAAAATCTTGTATTTTTGTCAGCAAGTGACCCAATTTTTACAAGTTTATTACAGCAAACTTATTACACAACTCACTTTTTTTGCTGGTGAAAACATATTAATTTACAAATTCTTGCAAAAAAAAAATAATAGTCAGATTACGGTGAAACTTTCATGACTTAAAAATATTTTAAAATCATTATTTTTATAAAATCCTGGGAAAAAATGTTTTTCCATATGTTCCCCTGATTCCAATTAATTTCCTGAAATTTCTAAAAATTGACTACTGTTCCAGTCTTTTGTTTTATGAATTAAATGCAGGACAAATGTTAATCACCTTTTTTGGCACAGGTTTCACATTAGAGAAGCATGTTTCACTTTATCAAATGGCTCTGAAAGTAACATTTTCTAACCCATTTATTGATTCACAGGACATTTTGGCTTATGTCTTTTCAACATTGACAGTAAAGTATAAATAATAAAAGGATGCTGCAATTATTTGTTTTTGTTCTGTTTACATTTATATTATAAATATATGATGTTGGTTTCTTACATTTATTTTTTATGTTTGAATTTAGAATTTTTTTGTGTGAATGAAAACTCCTTGATGAAGTATTATAAATGAACAGAATTAATTTTATTTAGCATTATTCAAAAATTTGACATGTATTCATTTTTTCAAAAATACACACTTTGATATCTACCACATGAACTACGATGAAAATAAAATGAGGAAAATATCATATATAATTTTGTTTTTGTGCAGAGGTTCCTTGAGACATGTAATTTTTTTAAAGAGTTAGACAAGGGTAAAATGGTTTGAGAAACGCTACTCTAAGTATTTAGGCCAGAGTGAATTATATTCTCCTTTGATCGAAGTAGCATTTTCTATGTCAAAAATTGTGTTCAGACTAGTTACAGTAGGCAACTGATCTGTTTGACATATTATTTTGTAAAATATCACTTTTGTGTACATATAAACTTTTATTTACGTTTATTGAAGTTTCTACAATATATTTTTTGTGACAATTATTATGGCAATGGAGTAAACATATGTATATTTATTTATGTGTGTGTGTGTGTATATATATATATATATATATATATATATATTATTAGTTATTATTAGTTATAAAAATAACGTACTCAAATGCCTGTAATCAGATCAGGGACCACAACACCACTATTTTGTCACTGTCTTTCGGCCATCCGCCACGGTAGGGATGGACTTGTATTTTCAATTTAATTCTCTTTATTGTTAATAACTTAAATGTTCTATGTTTACTGTGTGTTAATATTTATTCTTTGGTAATGGCTTATGTGAGCCGAAAGCTTAGACCCGATAAAAAAAATCAACAATTACTGTGATTTTTTGTTGTCTTTCAACGATATCACCATCAAGTATATCAGACAGTACGAACGGATCCTACACAAAATTAATAGACAAAACTTGTCTATATTATTCAATGAAACCTGCATTAATATATATATATATATATATATATATAGCATAGTGATGATCCACGTATACTGTCTTAATATGTATAGGAAAGAATATTAAAACATTTTGAGTTTGAAAATGTGTTTTTTTGACAGTATTTGTTTATTTCTACTATTATATTTTATATTTCAGACTGTCCTCGGTCCTTCATCAGAAACAAATGATTTTAAAATTTGAATTAGTAACATATTTCGCGAGATTTCGCGAGATTGAGCGTCAATGAAGAGTTTGTTTACATCACGTGACGCATTTGTTTACATCACGTGACGCGTTTGTGGAGAGAGTTTTTGTTTTTACATCAAGTGACGTTGAAAGCGACAGATTTATTCATATATATATATATATATATATACATACACTCACACACACACACATATATATATGCATATATATGTGTGGGTGCATATATATTGTAATTTTGTTATTTCAATGGTTTATAAAAGCATTATATCACTAAACAAAAATTTTCATGTTTCAGAATAACAGGTTTTTTTTTTTCAGGTGATTTGTGTTGTGATATAATGCATTTATAAATCATTGTAATAACAAAATTACAATATTAAGCTCTATTTTGTATTGAGCACTGTTTATGAAAATAAATGCATGAGCAGTAGGTTTTAATCTATCTGTTCTTCCACTTCTTTATATATATATATATATATATATACGTGTGTGTGTGTGTGTGTGTGTATATATATATAGATATGTTTATATGTATGTTTTTTCTGTGTGACATTTTGTGGGAAAAAAGTGTTTAGCCTCCCTGTCGAAAACTGTGACTCTGAGGTCTCTCCTGGGTGAAAGCTGGCATCAATGCTTTCATCCCAGCCAGGAAATTCCATGTTAAACTTTATTTGATCCTCTGGTTTTCTCCTGCTTGCTCAGCCAGCCTTGCCCACAGGAATCACTTCATCCGGCTTTATCAAAGCCACATGTCAGTCCATAATAGGCGCTTTTTGCTTCTGTTCGTAATGAGTGCAAGAGGATCCTAAATGATGCTAAGCTGCTATTTAGAATGAGGCTGCGTATAGTAGCCTGCAAATTCAGCTCTAAAGACTACAAGCAACTCTACAAAATTGTGCAGAATAATAGCAAACTCTTCATCCCTCCTTTAATCAATAGATTTGAGGTCCTCACAGCCAC